>OX578142.1:108433064-109033064 GCA_951213105.1 Amaurobius ferox | reverse complement strand
TAAGGTCAAAGTCATTTTGTTCTCTTTATGCACTCACATTGCTGTAAAATATTTTGATATATATTAAAATTTGATTATTACTGAATATGTTAAGTTCACAAAAAAAAATTATTCAAATTACTAAAAAAACACCAGTTCACAAAAGACTATGAACATAAAAATAACAAAATAATAGAAAACAACCAGTTTCATACAATTACGAGTTACTTCATCTAAATTCAAACTTTCATAAAATACTTTAATTGAATGTTATTTGATAAAGTAATTCATATAGCTTTCAGAAACTAGCTTTTTCCATCAATTTTTGCATATAGTCTTAACTCTGTAGATTTTTACAGTAGTGCTGTATTTTATTTTTTTTAAATTTAGTTGATCAAGTATACTAATACAGCATCTAAAACCAGCTGTTAGCTTCTTATTTCATTATATCTTAATACTTCTATTTTTATTCATTGGCACTTTTAAAGTAGTTTGATTGCATTTTATTTGGATTTAGTTGATGATCATGTTCATGTAGTTATCCAAAAGTTTGTTTCATTTTAATTTTGTTACTTTCTTCATTTTTGTAGTCTTTAACAAACAGGTATTTTTAACAGTAATTTGAACAAATGTCTTTTACAGTTTTTTGATGAAGTTGGTTTATTTAGCTTACAAAACACTTTTTTTTTTCCTTATTTTGTCATCAATTTTGTAATATTTTATTCACAAGTTTTCTACAATAATTTTTGCACATATATTTTGAAGTTGGCTGAAATCATGCAAAAGTTGATGTTTATGTAGTTTCAAAAACTGGTTGTTTTCTTATTTATTTTATAATAGGCGCTTAGACCACAGTTTTACGTTTTATTCACTGGGAAAGTGAATAAAAAAGGGTGAAATTTTAAATACTTTTATTGCTCATTTTCTTTCCTACAAAATTATCTTTTTATTTGGCAACAATTTTCTTACTGGGTCATGTGATGCAACCATTTCTTAACAGATATCTTTGTTGTTGTGGTTGTTCTGTCTTTTTATCCTGTATGAGGGACTATTTTTAGCCTCCAAAATTAGTTAATACCTGTAATCAACTGTTTATGCAGTTATTAACAATGCATTTTAATTATATAGCAGATTGAACAAATTTTTATATTTACAGGAAAATTATTTTAATTATTGTATCAAAAAATTAACAGAATATGAAATCTTAGATTACTTTTTATCTCCACTCCCCAAAGCAATATATGTAAAGAAAACATGTATAAATGAATAAAAGTGAGAAATTTTGAAATGAATATACATTAGGTGTTACAAACAATTATGATTTGTAAGAATAAATAAGAATCAGAACAAAAAGAAATTCAAGTGAATAAAGATACTATTTCATAAACATTTGAAATTAAGAAAAAATTATAATTTGAGACAAACAATGCATCATGCACCACAATGTGTAAATGTAATTAATGAGTTAAAGACTGCATCTCAGTTGGTTGCAGACCTCTGCAGTAATGATTTAAAATATTAAAAAAAAAAATTAATCTGTTCAAATTAATAGGTAATTTGCAGTATGGATTGTTACTGTTTCTATAAAAACATAACTTTTGGCATAAGATACAGACTTTTTAAAGATTATTATGTTGTTTCATATTTCAAATTCTTTTAGAGAAAATTGTGATTCAGTTTTCAAATATCACATACCAAATTGAATTTGAAATAATTTGTCAACAAAACAACAATGTAATGTTTTGACGTATTTTTTCACAATAAAATAAAGTCTGGAAACATTTTGTATAATTATCAAAACAGGGTCGTCCATACAGGTTGTGAGCCCTCCACAAACATTTATCACGGGGGCCCCCTTCATATTTGATTTTCCCTTTCTTACAATTTTTTTATGTTTTCTCCCTCAAAAAGTTTTTGGGGGTCCGGGATCCCCCACTTGAGTGGTGCCCCTCTTCTATGCTCGGCCCTAGTCAAAACCATTATTTGAAATCATCAAACACAATATGGTACATATAATGATGTATAATAAGTTGCGTTGCAATTAAAACTGACATAAATCATGGAACTGTCACTCGTACTTGTCATATTTCATTACACTTGTCTACTTTATGTACAAACAGAACATGATTAAACAAGTATGGCACAAAATAGACTTAAATGAAACCCGCATTTCCATAAATAACAGTTGTAGAGCAGAAAAATGTTATAAAAACATAAATAAATTTCTGCAAGAGAAAAACACCAACAAAATCAAACAAAAAAAGCGGGATCTAAAGTTGCCAATTACGGTATTCGATATTAAGACATAGCTGAAAAAATTTCTACATAGAGATTAGAAAAATAGAGGGACCACATGCGGGTGGTAAAATGGCATACCACGTGACAGAAACTGTAAACAGCGGATAACATGAATTTAGAAGGATTTCATAAAGTTACAAAACAGACTATCAAATATGAAGGTTGAACTATCAACACTTCATGCTAGCAGACGATGTCGATGCATATATTGAGACGTGGTGTCCACATTATTACTTACTACGGCTCCGCTTCCGGTCCAACCTCATATATTGAGACGGGGTGTCCAGATTACTATGGCTCCGCCCTTCGGTCTTGCCTATAATGATCAGCAAGAAGGAGGAGGAGACAATGTGATGTAACGCATATTCAGAATCGGTGGTGCGTACAGAACCCAGGATGGCCGCCAGGTGATCTTTGGCGAAAACGATGAATCACGAACGCTTTAACGCCAAATCAGGGCTGACTAGAAAGCCAAGCTTGCACGCTGAATTTTAAACTGTGGCTAGAAAGTCTCGTGACCTGTAGATCTGATATTCCTGCATTGAATGCTATGTTATGTTATGAAGCTTTTTCGGATTCGGAGAGAATTGAAGTAAATTTTCTTATTTAATTACATATTATGTTGGCTTTAAACATTAATCTGACAACATTTAAAAATTTTTTTCTTAAAATATCATCTCTTTCTTGCAGGATTTCAAAAGCCTAAAACGTATCATTGATGGTCATGCATTGACTTTTAAGATTTGTTTCCTTTATTTTTATGTTATCTGCGCTTCATATATACGCGTATGGTTGTATTTTTATTGAGTTTGTATGTCACAAAAGGGCTAAATGAGCACTGGATGAGTTATGCTGTTTATAATATCTCGGTGAACTTTTCTAAGTGTTTTTTTAGCTAGTAATCTTAAAAGATATCTGCATCTCGGAAATCAGGTAGGGTAGTAACAGTTTTTGTAAAGTATAACAAATTAATTACATGTGCAAATGTAGTATTGCAATATATTGCATGTATAATGGATTATTTATTTGTTTGACATTGCATTAGAAATCACTTGTACTATATAAAGTATTGTATTCAGTTTTTCCTCTGATATGTGAAGTTTCGATTGCATGTTTTAGAATAAAAGTAACAGAATTTGTTGATTTAAATGTGTTATGCTGCGATGAAATCATGATTTTGTCCAGCACCATTCTGTGTATCTTTACATTTCAGTAATAGAAGTTATGGTTTGAATAGTTGCGGAGCGCAAAACCATTCTTACGAACATTGTTATATGCTCAGGAACCCGAAGCAGGCGACCACCACCACTACTACCACGGTTTGAATTTTAACATATACTGTACACTTTCTTCATATACAGTCATGCGTGTTTTGAAAGTAACAGATTTGAATCTAACCTTGCAATAAGTTTAGTGAATTTTCATTCCATGTACTTTACTTAATGCTGAGCAGCGCTTTATTCTCCTCTTTATTATTTTTCTTAAAGCACTTTATTCTCCTCAAGCACCTCCTCCCCTGTAACAATATTTAATTTTCATTTCCATTGTATTTCATTCTGTAGAATATAGTAAAGAAAGTAGTGTTTGAATGAAAAATTTTGACAATATGTGTTTCAGTACCTCTTGAACACGTTTCGACTATATTTAGAATGATGTCCCTCTGTTTGCGGTCAAATTTCTTGAGCACACGATAGCTTCCATAAATATTAATGGATTTTCACGATACTTTATATACAGTTTATTATTAAAAAATCTAGAACTAGATAGAACTTTTATAAATCAAGTGAAAACTGTGAAATTTTAAATTTTTTTGGTAGCATAGGACAAAATTTAACATAATTATGCACAAAAGAGGTTGTTTATGGCTCAATGATCATGAAACCTAACGGTTTCATGATCATTGAGCCAAGATGATTGAAACTTAACAGTTTCAATCGTATTGAAAAATAGTTAATACAATTTTTGTGTTCATGACGTTATTAGCACCCCCCCCCTTTGATGGGCAAGTTACCCCCACGAAGTTCATTGCCAAGTATGGTATCAATCGAAAGATTTCCCCCCTCCTCTCCCAGTAGGATACATTGTCAAAGTTTCAGTCGAAAGATATTTTCAAGATTTTAAAATAAAAGGTAACATGCTTTAATTGTGATCATTTGAACCAACAATATAGATTTTTGAAATTTTTTTCTTGTAAAATTTGCAAACAAAAAACAAGCTACTTAACAATGGATTCTGGTATGAGAATGCAGAGTTGAGCCACCCTGAAGTTAATTTTTTTCAATGAATTTCAATTTGTCAATTTGTGGAACTTTTTATTTCAGTAGTAAGAGTATCTATAATAGTATTGATTTCAAGGTGCACAGTCTGTTTTCATCATACATTACAGTTTTGTTGGCTGGTTTTTACCGTCGCTCTCTGCTACTAATGACATTCCTGGTTATACTCTCGGATCCAAACTCACAGGTAGATCAAGCTTGTATGGGGTCCCTGGATTAAAATATTGATAGGTCCCTTGCAACAAACTGATTTCTGTTTATTAGTGAAAAGGGGTAGCTATTGATATATGAATATAGTCAACCAAATGCAACTTGATAATATAGACCTAAGACATTTAAATGAATTTAAAAATTTGTCATTTTAAATTACATAAATTTTTAATGACTCATTAAAAATAGTAAATGACTCATTTACTCATTTTACAAAAGTTCAATTTCCAAAAATCATACTACTTAAAATTCAAAATGAAAAGTACGAGAAACAGACTGTGTTGAATTTTGATTTTTTCCACAGTTATTTATTATTTGTGTGGGCGCTTTATATAAATATACATATATTTTACTCTGATATCCTTCAAATACTATTGTATTCAGATATATTTACATTTAAGATGATTACAATGAACATGCTAAAAATTAATGAGAAATAAATGCATGATTTTGCTTCATAAACTATTATTTTGCTAACCTGAACTGTGTAAAAATACATTTATATTTCTATAGAAAATAATTAAGATCTAAAGGGGTTTAAAGTATACTAGTTATTTATTCAAAAACAATTTACATACATAATTGTTGTCATTGTACATTCGGAATTATTGTATTTCTTAAATTGCAATTGCTAAAAATTAAGTAAACTAGTATAATTACAGCCCAATTTTTACCAGTAACACAAACACAACTAAATCAAAAACTTGCCTTTTCAAACCATTTAAAAACTACAAATTTTATCACAATGCAGAGTGTTAATTGGAGAACTAAAAGAAATATTGTATTTTTAAAAGGTGTATTTGATATACATATAAAAAGCACTGACTATATGAGCAACTATATGTTAAGCTCAATAGCAGTAAGTGCAGTCGTACATTACAAACAGTTGTATTCTAATTAAATTTAATAGATAACTAGTATAATATTGCATATTTAAAAAGTATCAATACAGTTTTTCTTCTATTAGTATTATTGCAAGTACAAATTTAATTAAAACAGATTTTCATCTAGTTGATATAAATGTTTAATAAAATTGTGCCAGCAATATTAGTTACACTTATAATTAATTTTGCCTAAATTTTAGAGAATTATATTAAATTATTTCAAGTAAATTTTTTTAATTACATTATTTACTGAGATGGAGTATTTTACTACCTACATTTATAAAAATAAACCCTAGTATATTTTTATAAATGTAGGTAGTCAAATATTTTCATAAAATCTATTTTTTACAGAGACATTTAATCATTTCAAGGAAACTTGTTTTTAATTGATAATTTATAAATTTTAAAAAATTAATGGGTTGCATCAAATGCAATTTTAATAAAATTATATGGAATAGAATTTAAAAACAATATAATATGAATTAAATAATGTATACATATCATTTCGTCATCCTTATAATTATATTATTAACAATATAATAAAATAGAAATGAAACATTTTATGAGTAATTTATATCTGATTTTTATTAAATTTTTTTAAGATAAACGCTAATATTTTTATTAAAATTTAGAAGAGAATAATTTTCTGGAAAAGTATTTGTTTTTCTATAAAATGAAGCTAAGGTTTAAAATTGAAATTGCAAACAAAAATTCCATTGAGAAAAGTCATATATTGTACTTAAATTTGACTAACAATAATAAATTACATATGTGAGCAGAGTGATTCCATAGTATAGCAAATTTTGCATACATGTCAAGTTTGATGCACCATATCTTTGTAAAATAAGCTGATATGTTTTTCTAAAACTGTAATGGCTAAATGTTTCAGATTATGTTTTTTTATAAATTTAAGCATATTATTGAAAACAACCAACGAGTTAGTATATATGGAGGGAGTGCGGTCCTATCTTCCCCATGCTAGTAGCATGGACAAACACAGAGAAGGTGTAGTAAGGACGAGGAGGAGAAGGACTTTCATGATTTGGCGATTTATCGCCTAAACTGTGTAGTGTACCTTCTGTTTTTTTTTAACTTCTGTTAAAGTCGAGGATGAATGGGAAGTTATTACACGTGTTATACGTTACAAGATTTTAAGAAATATGTATGAAGAAAAATACGAAATAGGATTAGAATATTTTTATTACCAAAAAATTTTATTACTAAAGAATAATTTTGTTAATGAAGTCAATTTTGTAAAACAACTTGAACTACAAAGCAATTACAAATAAAATATGATATGAAATAGATTACAAGTATACAAATTGAAGAATATGTATAATATATTTAAAAACAATTATAAAGTATATGAAAAAATTGTGTGCATGCTTGCTTAAAATGTAGAATTCTTCACTTTTATCCAGATAAACTTTATCTCTGAAAGTTATGTTAGCATTATCCATATCTGCTTTGAAGCGTAATACGACTGAGTCATTTTTACATCTAATTTATTTTAATATATTGTATGTGTACCGTCAAATATAAAACAATGTAATATTTGCAATAATAAAATATTTAACTTTCCCGAGGAAAACTGAAAAATATAAAACTTTATAATATTTCTTATATAGGGAAATATATATATATATTCGCTATTTTATCTCATACGAACTAAAAAATATTAAAATATGTGTAACAATTATTGCCTTTTCATCTCTTCCTCCTGACAACATCTTTATTTAATTTCCATTAACCCCCCCCCCCCCCCTCCTTCCTTTTTTTGAGTTTTTCGTGTGATATTATTTCATTTAAATCATGTTGTAACTAGTTGATGAAGATGATATATGTAGTCCTATTTCAATATAAAATTATTACTTTTGAATCACCTAAGCTAGGTGTCCCAATAGTTTTATTTTCGTCAATTTCTGTAATTATAATAATTTGGACTTCAATTTATATTAGTCGCACTTGAAAGACTCTGAAACACGACTTTAGTAGATAAAACATGATGTAAGTAAAAATATTTATATTGGTGGAGCTGTTTCTAGATCAAAAAGCCTATTACTTAAATTATGATGAGAAGAATGTAAGGTTCTTTTAGAGTTAATATTTCTCATTTAATAGATTGCTAACGCGTGATCAAGAAGTCGGTGATTCAAATATTTCTTTGGGCAAGGTATATTTTTTTCTCGAAAACTAAACAAGAGTGTAATACCAAAATATTTCTACTACACTGGGAGTTTGATGATATATCCTTTTATATTTAATTTGTGAACAATCGAGATGTTGATATGAAATTAATTCTAACCAACATCGGCATGTATAAAATTTATGCGGAGAGGGTGAGGGGGGGGGGGGCAATCTCAAGGATAAGATTAATAACATCGACTTATTAAGTACAATTTACTCTGAACTAGAAATGAGATCATGCTCATATTTCAGATCATATATCTTTATATAAAATGCATTGAAAAATTGTGATGTAAAATCTAACTGACATTTTCAATGAATGTAAACTATTATATTTTATTTTGAAAGTAAAATTTTATCATACGACACGTCTTTACGCTCATTATCTAAACACCCTATGTTTCTTCCCTAGCCACCCAATCTTGCCAAACGTCGCCAAACATCGCCAAGTTCTACCTCGAAGGGAAAACATATGAGGATACCGAAAATAGCTCTATAACTATCACAAAAGTACTCCGAATGTTTTTTTAAAGTGTTAGAATGATATTATAAGTCTTCTGCAATATCACAAACACCAAAAATAGAGCAAAACTTCTAATAATATAGCATTAAAAGCAATAAAATTAATAGCCAAATGAAATGCACCACGCTAAAATCTAGCAAAATTACTTCTTAACTATATTTGTAAGATATATAATGAAAAAAAAAAACTTACCCATGGAAAGAGTAAAGTCCTCCTTTTACATGCTTTTCCTTGCAGCCGTAAGCACAACAGTACATAACCATTATTTTACAATTTATATTTCTCAAACACGCTCTCGGTCAGAAATCGCCATTGAAATGTATAGGGTCACAGTCGGAAGAAAACGGGTTCTCAGGAAATTCGTCCTGACTACAACTCCCTTTATCTTTGGCCCCGATTGCAACCCTTAAGCTCTCTCCATTATATACTACCTCGATGAAAACAACACATAATCTGAAAAATTGACATATGTTACAGCTGTAAAAAATTATTCTCTCAGCTCAATATTTTTATAAAGATGTCATGCATAAAACTGTAAATATCATGTCCACAACATCTGTGGAATCACCCAGCATGTGATAAATATGTATATGGATACATATTTATCATCTCGGCGATTCACGAGAACATAAACTGAATTGCGCAATTACACTGTTTATGCGAAAATAATTATAAAATTAATGGTTCAATGATTTATGTCAAATTTAACAACTTTTTAAGACGTACATTTATTACTTTTATGAAAAAAGCGATCTGTAGTAAATCCTCATTGTTATGGTGATTTGATTCGTATTACCGTGCACACTACCATAAATCCCTGTAGTTATGTTAATTTGATTGACACTAATGGGCATGATGCCATAAATCTCCGTTGTCACGTTATTTTAATTGGCATTAATGCCTATGCGCACGTAAATTCTTGTTGTTACGTTGATCTGATTAGCATGACCGTGCACGCGGCCGTAAATTTACATTGGCTTTCACAGACGACAATTTTATATAGGAAATTATGCAAATTCCGTAATTTGTAGTATGATGATTTCTATAGAAACTACGGACAATCCGTAGTAATCGGCGTTTCTGTGAGCAAGCAAATCGGCAAGTTGAAAATTTCCTGATTTATGAACAAAAAATCGATTTTCTCTGACATTTTAGTCCACTTTCAAATTACCTGTAAATTCAAGATTTCCAGAGTACGCACGAACCCTGCTCTGATTTTGCGGGTAGATTGCACACTTTCGATAAATTTCTGATTCAACCTTTTCTTTCTGTTCCAAGAAATACGGAGAAGAATTACTTTTTCAGTATTTTCATGAAATGGCGCAAAATCAGTTAAAATTTGCTTTTTGTATCAGAATGGCACAGCCTACTTTGAATGGCACAATTAGCGCAGCAATCACATCACTGTACATATGAACAGAATGATTCTATAGTATTGCTTTAAAGATAATGTTTCAGATTGTGTTGATTTCAATATTAATATGAATTTTTGTGTTGCGCCTGATAAAATATTTTTTATAAATTAAAGTACATTATTGAAATCAACACAATCTGAAGAATTGACATCTATTATAGTTGTAAAAATATATTCTCCAAGCTCAATATTTTTGTTTACAAAGATGCATAAAACTTGTAAATGTCATGTCCGCAATATGCACTATACTGTAGAGTTGTCCAATGTGTGATAAATATGTATATAAACACAAAATAAATGTGTCGAAAACCCAGACCGACCGACTCGTTCTAAGACATGAGTAGCAAATTGGCCGGCCGGACATAATAAATGTGTTGAAGACCCAGACCGACCAACTCGTCAACAGGACATAATAAATGTGTACAGAAACACAATATAAATACGTATGTAGACATATTATAAATACATATGGGAACATCTTATAAATAAGTATGGGAATATGTTATAAATACGTATGGGAACACATTATAAACATGTATGTGGATAAGTAATAACGTATGTGGATATACGTAATTATAGCATATGGGTATATACGTAATAATGTATGTGGATATGTAATAAATACGTATGTGGATACATAATAATAATGTATGTGGATATATATAATAACCTTTTATATAACGGTTGGTATACCATATTCTAAAGTACCATTTTTGTGTAATACTTACGTATCACCTGACAAGTAAAGTTTACGTATTGCTTCATATGTGAGAATTACGTATTCATACGTGAGAATTACGCTACCTGAGGTATTCAAAGTGTCTTTTCCAATTGAGACCCATATCAAAGTAGACGCCTAGGAATTTTACCTCCTTGGAACAAGTAAGCTTCTGACCAAAGAAGCAAATGTCTCTAAGATTAAGAATACGTTTTCGTGTAAACGCAATCATAGCAGTCTTTTGCGGATTAACAGAGAGGCCTGTATTTTTGCACCATGACTCAACACTCCTAAGAACAGTGGACATCATGTCAGAGACAGTATTACCAACTTTGCCTCTAGCAATGATTACAACATGATCAGCATATCAGACACAGGATACACCAGAACCCAGAACTAGTTACGTTCTCAAAAAGAGAGTCTACAACCAAACGCCAAAGAATTGGTGAAAGAACACCTCCCCCTGCGGACAGCCAGCCAAAGCATGCACCATCATATTATCACCAAGTAAAGATGCACAGATGTACCTATTAGATAACAAATTCTTGATCCAGCAAGAGATCATCATATCAACACCTTTCCTATCAAGTTCGTTAAAGTACAATAAGTATAATTTTTTTTTTAATTTAGGTAAAGTACAATTTTTTTTTATTTCCAAGTATCATTTTTAATAAATTTTGTTAGAGTACAATTTTTTTTCTAAGTATCGTTTTTATTCAATTTTGTTAGAGTACAATTTTTTTTCTAAGTATCGTTTTTATTAAATTTTGTTAAAGTACAATCTTTTTTCTAGGTATTTTACTTTGCTTCTTATACATTATTTTATACTTATGTATTACATTTTTCATGCATTTTTGATTTTTAAATATATAACGCATAAAGCCTAACATGGCGTTCGTTAGAACTTTACAACCACTATACCTTAGCATCATTTTTGGTCACAAAAATAAATGGCAGATTTTGCCAAGATTCTTTATACCAAAGCTGATTTTGCCTTTTAGTATCCTCTCCTAGATCAGCAGTCGGGGCCATTTGTCTCCCGTTACCCCCCTTTCACTACGCCACTGGTCCAGCCACTCACTTTGCTGCTCATACCCTCGGGTGGCCTGGGCCTTCCACTGGTCCCAGACAGCAATGCACTGTCATGAAATCTACTCAATCAGGTGTTGGGTTACAAAATGCTTAATCAGACATCATTTGATTAATTCATTTTTCGTTTAGCAGTTTGTATCCCAACACACTCTGCATGGATTTGGGCTTGAGTGTTCCAACACTGTTTCGGGCCGGGTTGAGTCTTAAATGGATTTAAATTAAATACATGAACTTTTTGGGTTTATTTCAGCTATGTAAAGATAAATGTTTAAGAAAATAAACTCAATTCTCAGTACAAAATTTTCACAAATTCGTGTTTTTAACATATTTTAATACAAATCATTTTGGGCTGGCCAAGATGCAATTGTCTTCAGGCCGAGTTCATTATATATTTATAAATTTCTTTGGGCTTGGGCCAGGTTTAAGCATTGATATTGTCGGTTGGGTGAAAATCTGAAATTTCTACACATATGTTGCTCAAGTCTTCAGGATGAGTCGGACAGTCTGGGTCTTCAACATGTAGACCGCTAAAAGGAGAACAGAACATGTCACTTCGATCTTGACCATGCTATCGCATTTTCGTTTGTGTGGTTACGATGCAGACCTGAGGGCTCTAGAAAGAAGGCTTTGATAATACACACTAGCTACGTTTGTAATGGAGGGAGCTGGTTTGCAGGTGACGATATTTCAATTTTCGGTAAATCGGTTGAATACCCCACACCTTATTTTTCTAAGTACAAAATTGCACCAAGTTGGTGCATTTCTCAGTGTTTTGAAATTGACTCCTCCGAACTCAAGTGACGTATATCCACATGTTTTAAAATAGGCTCCTCCTACGAAAGCGACATATTTTACTGTTTTATGAATTGGAATTTTGAATGTAAATGATAGTGAATTTCCATTTTAATAAAAGGGAATTATACTCATTAAAAGTCAATAATACTCATAAAAAGCTTACAAAATGCAATTTTTGCGCATTATTGCGTAATCGCAGAATAAAAACTAAAATTTTAGAAACCATATTGAAACAAGCGATTCTTAAAATTTTTTTTGATTTTAAATCAATATCAAAACTTATAACTCGAAACATCGAAAATTAAAAAAAAAAACAATACTGTGAAAAAATATGGAAATTTAAAAAAAACAATTGTACTTTAATGAAATTCAAGAATAAACAATACTTATTGCAATTTAACAAAATTTAAGAAAAAATAATACTTGGGAGAACCATTTTGAAAACACGGGAAAATACAAGACAATTTCAAAACACGGGATGAATAAATAAAAGAACTAACCTTTATGTAAATGAGCTTATATCCATATTTTCTCTTACATCCACACAAACATATTTCCTTGAACATATACGTACATTCCACACGTTGCAATCCAATTAAATCTACAAAAATATCTACTAAATCTATAAAAACATTTGCCGTTTACCAGATGCCATTCAGAAACTTTATCTGCAATACAAAAATATCTACTGACGGCTACTACAGCAATCTTTATGTACAGTAATTACGTGGAAAGGAACAAATATTTGTTCGAAAAGTTTCAACGGATTCGAACGAAAAAGAAATCTGATGAAATACACAGATTACTATTGAAATACTATTCTGCATGTTGATTGGATGTCCGGAAAGTCGTAGGCTACTAGATTGGCGAAGTAAATGGAATGAAATTGTATCCCAGTGCATCACGCCAAAGTGGCTAAATTTTGTACATGAGTTATTAATATTTAATTAGATGTAGTAATATTAAACAGATTGCTTCATAGCATTGTATCTTTATTTAGCAACCATAAGTAAAATAACATTTATATGTTATATTATTTAAATAATCAAAAAATTTATCTTTAACAATCAGGGAATTTTATTACACTGGCGTGATGACAACCTTAGAAATAACATAACATGACAAAAAAAAATTTGCGACCTTCAGTACTATTTCTGCAAACCACTGAATTTCACGCGAACAAGTGACTTTTTATCTAAATTTTACCACTGTATGTAGTATATTTAAGTTTCATTATACATTCTTGCGTTTCTAAAGTTTTAAAAAATATTTTAAATTTTTAATTTATGCATTCTGTTCTTACTAAGCCTAACATCGCTTTCATAAATAGTTTTCAAACACATTCTTGGTCACTAAAAAATGGCGGCTTTTTTAAGAAGTCTTTATATTGAAGCTGTTACTTAAGCAAATTTCACCTTTTAGCTACTGAGAAATCATCCATCACAAAAACTTTGTTTTTCCTTTTCCTCGAAATACTGGCATTTTTAAAAATAAACTGAATATTTTCCTTATCCTCCACCTTAAATACGGCTGATAGTAAAGAATCACTACTACAATTATCTATCACATATTCTTTATAAGTATCATGGCTTTGATGCCAGAATTCAACAAATAGATTTCTATAGTTATAATAGACTCATAAAAAATCTTGGACGCAATTAATTTTAAAACATTGTAAAAATGTATTTGAGGATCAGCAATAGGATTTACTTGAGTAGGACAGTAAAATATAGACTTTGCTAACTCTATAAAGAAAGGTTGACATGGCCAGATCAAAAAGCAGCTTAATACATTAACCTGGTCCGATGTAACTAACAGTCGCTTTGTGCTTTCCTCCAGTTTAGAAAAGAGAAAACAGCAGATATCTGCATTATATTCCCAATAATTTTTTGGAATAATGTGCATATCTGCAGCAAATATTACAGAATGGAGTATTATTATTTCTTTCTCCTCATCAGCTAGCATATAAAAAAAAATTAACTGCTGTTTCATTAGCTGCCTCTACAGAAATGAAAAACATATACCCATACACAGCAATATCAAAATATGTACCTTGATTTTCACGGTATTTTTCGACTGTTCTATCCAGTCGATGTAATTTCTGTTTTAAATCATGACACCAAAATGATACAAAAGGTGACTCATTTTCTCTAATCTCTTTATGATTGTTTATTCCTTTATGGGTTTTCCACTCTTTATATAAGATGTGAATATAATCTTCTAAACAATGTCTACACGCAAATTCATAACGTGTTATAATATTTATGCTTTCATCTTCCACACAGCTCTGCTGATTTCTTTTTATCAATTGTTCCTTGAGATGTCCAGGAAAATTTAGTGAAATTCTTTTCAATAGCATTTGCACACCGATAATATTCTCTCCATTTTAATAACTGCCAACCTATGGCTTCAACAACACCTACGAATTCATTTTTCAATACATCAGGTAGTGGAAGCTTTATTACATTCTTTAATACTTTATCATATATATTTTTTAGTCCTTTCTTTGCTCTATCAGTGCATATCTGTTTATTGTCCTCTGGCTTCAAATTCAAAGCAAATGGAAATTCTTTAAACAATTTCCTCATATTTAAACATACGTATACATTCTCTTCCTAAATATTTTTAAATTCAAATTCAATTCCTTCACTAAATTCTTTTCTCAAATTTGTATACCCATCTATTCTCAGGTACCCGTTTAACGTTATATACACCTATTCTCGAATGTTTTCTAAATTTTTATACACCAAATGTCGAGTACTTTCTAAATTTTTATATACACCCATTCTCAAGTAATTTCTAAGTTACAAGTTTTTCTAAATACACCAATTCTCAAATGTTTTCTAAATTTTTATACACCAAATGTCGACTTTTCCGGCCGTCCAAGCAGTTACTCGAGTCCTTAGGATGAGTCGGACGGTCTGGGTCTTCACCACCAAATGTCGAGTACTTCCTAAATTTTTATATACACCCATTCTCAAGTAATTTCTAAGTTACAAGTTTTTCTAAATGCACCAATTCTAAAATGTTTTCTAAATGTTTTTATATATATATCGATTCTCCATCTAATCAATTGAAATTTCAAATTATATTTACATTCTTTCTCTATTCAATGAATTCAAATTTCAATTTATATTTACAATCTTTCTCTAAATTCAATTAAAATTTCAAATTATATTTACATTCTTTCTCTAATTAATCGATTCAAATTTCAAACTATATTTATATTCTTTCTCTAGATTCAATTCAAATTTCAAATTACGTTTACATTCTTTCTTCTCAAAATCCATTCTCAACTTAGAATAAAAAATTTGTTTTCCAAATCCCTTTTCCACAATAACCCATGTTCCCTCTTTTTAGGCCAAAACCAGTGTCTCTATCTCTTTTTCCAAATTTACACACGAAAATTATTCTCCAAAGCATTTTAAACTTTACCTTCTCCCTTATTCTTCTATTAAACACTTTCTGAAATTTGTATATGTGTCATCCCATATTTTCTCTCCACCATTACTTATTCTTCCTATACCGTTTTAAAATGCGACTCAAACTCGCTTTGTTCTGCTCCTAAGAGCAAAAGAATGTACTGGCGCAGGATCCTCTAGCAGAGTCTTCTCTCCGAATTCCGTCAAATTTTTGCCCCATCATCTCGTGACTCATTTTCAATTGCGTTCCGTGGCTCCAGTGGAGCGTTCTCCATGTATTACTGTTTTCCTTCTGGTGGCTATTCCGGTCTTCGGAGGATGCCGGATTTATTTCTGCAGTAGAAAAACTCTCTGTTTGCTGGTCAAGAAGGGGAGGAGGGCACATTTTTCTTTCGGTGGCATTCGCCGGAGTTTGAAAACTTTCGGAAGGAGGGCAATTGCGCTCTTTTTTCAGAGTCGAAGGAATGGCATTCTTGTTTACGCTGGGGGATAATGATCTGCTCTTCTTCGTGGAAAAAATAAAAAGACGGTTCTGTTTCGTTCAGCGTTCTCGTTTCCCGAACTCTATTTAAATTTGGTGTTGGGAGAAGTGGAGATGTGTATTTAATAATTTTCTCTTTATCGTGTGTGTGTCACCAGTTGGTGATCTTCTTGCTTCCGCTTGGGCGTGTTATATTTAGTTACGATAGAGCACGTCGGGCAAAGCAATTCTACAGCTTGTTGTGTACGGGCGATTCGCCATTTTGGATTTTGTGCTTTTCATTTTGGAGTGCCACGTGTGTTGTTACCACGTGGTAGTGATATTTTTTGGAACTTCTCTACCCTGACGATATGTTGCTGCTCTTAGTCCTTGGACGAGTCGGATGGTCTGGGTTTTCGACCCTGACGATATGGATTTGGAACGAGGCGACGTGGCAGCTACTCGCGAACTTGCTGCTGAGCTGGACGAGGAAGAATTCGGGCCTCTCAAGGGTGCCTTGATGAATTACTGCGAAACTCTACCTGATGATGGACTGAAGGAAGAAGTCAAGACCGCCGTCAACTTCTGCACCCTGGCAGTCTACGTGATGACTCTTCACATCAGGGAGCTGCACCCGGCCACACACTTAGCTGCAGTAAACCTTCGGGTCTGTCGTGTGGTCTGGGTTTTCAACACTTCAACATCAGGGAGCTGCTGATGAACGGACTACTGGGACAGGAAGAGGACCAAGTCTCCAAGATGCTAGGTTCGTTACTTTCTGTGAACTCCTTTTTGTTTGCCCAGAAATTGGATAGGTTTATTGATTGTGATATTTATGAGATTTCTAAATGTGAGGGATGTAATTCTAGAGTTCAAATCAAAAGTAAAATGATAGAGCTAGGCTTAATTAAGGAAATTAAAGATGAAGATAAACTTAAAACGGTTGAAAATCCAAATAAAAAAAGAAAGATGGAGGGGCAATCCACTAAGGATGTTCCTACTAAAAGCCAGATTGTAGAAGAAAACTTAAATGTCCATGATAACATGGACTGTAATGAAATAGCTGATAATGTTGTAAATGCAACTGACAATGATTATGTTAAAACTAAGACTTACGTTGAAATTGCCGCGCAACCAGTTGTGTTTAAAAGTGCACCTAAACCTAAAACGGTCGAAAATAGTGACAGGCTAACAACAGTTGAAGTTGAGAAAAAAGACCCAAAAGCTGAATGTTTTTTCATAAAGTTCAATGATAATTACAAGGTTCTCCTAAAAAAACTAAATGATATCTCAGGGAATAAAGTATCTGGCAAGCTCACAGGAGACATGCTAAAACTGACTCCAAATGACGCTGACACCTACAGGGTTGTACAGCGCCATTTAAGTAGTGAGAAAATCCCCTTCCACAGCTTAAACCTAAAGACGGAAAGGCCAAAAAAGGTAGTTCTGAAGGGGCTACCAACAAATTATAACATGGAGGAAATAAAAATCACTTTAACATCTGAAGGATTAGATGTAGTCCGGGTTTCTCAACTGAGAAACACTAAAACGAGATTACCCCTGCCGATCTTCTTAGTCAGCCTTAGGCCTACGGCAGACTGGCAGAGGGTCTACAGACTAACAAGATTAGGTTACTTGGCTGTGAAGGTAGAGGCCTTCAGAGCACGGGGCTTCAAAATCTGCTACCGGTGCCAACAGTTCAATCACTCCTCTGAGAACTGCAGTATGCCACCAAAGTGCCTGAAAGGTGCTGAAGATCATTTCACACGGGATTGCCAGAGACCCAGGACAGAGAAGGCAACGTGTGCAAATTGTAATGGAGACCACCCGGCGAACTTCAGGCAATGCCCGAAGAACCCATGGAACAGAGGAAAGGCACCGAGGTATGCCCTCCCCCTGCCCCCCAAAACCAGATACCCCCTTGGAGGCAAAAGGTCCTCGGACTAAACCCCCAGGCACCCCCTCAGGGCTCCTCGCACATAGTGTCACAGTTAAATAGACATCAAACTTCAGCACCTACTAGATCGGTGCAAGAGCAGGCCCCCAAACCATCGACCTCCAGAGAATTGACCCTGGAGGAAGTAAGAACAGCTACAGCTGCCATTAAAAGGAGATCGGAAGCAGATAAAGCCAGACAGGCAAAGGAGGCAAAGGATAGACTTAACAGGAAGGTTGAGGATTGGAAACAATCTAAACGAGTCAGGGAAGAAGAGCTCGTGCAAACCCAGCTGTTAGGAAAAACGGTTGAAAAAAGGCAAAAAACTACTGAGGTCCAAAAGGATACTCACAAAAATGACCAAACCGCGGTTGAGTCTGAGGATATGGAAGCTGAGACTGAACCTGCTGGTAAAACCAATGATAAAAAGATGGATGAAATCCTCAACCTCATCAGAGGGTTTATCACCATGTTCGACCTAGATGCAATAAAACACCTGTTGATGCAGTTCGCAGAGCTAATACAAAGAAAGAGTGATCCAATGCAAATGGTCTTTGAGGCTTTTAAATTAATCGCGGATTTTAAAAATAACAGTGAGAATCAAACCCGCCATGGCTAGGTCCCAAAAAGAAAGCTTTAAAATAATATTTTGGAATGCGAACGGCATATCTCCAAGAATAAATGAACTTAGGAGCTACGTAAATGAAAATGATGTAGATGCCCTGTTAATTCAGGAAACTAAAGTTAGAGAAAATAAAAAACTAAATATATCAAACTATATTGGCTATCACAACCTAAGCCCAAATACAACTGCTAGAAACCCCCATGGAGGAACAGCAATATATATTAAAAGAAATATTCCCCACGAGGAAATAAACAACATAAATCTTCAAGGTATAGAAAATACTAGCATAATTAATTAAAATAAATAATGTAAACCCATTTATCCTAACTTCAATATATGTCAAAAACATGAGTGGTATAAATGTAGCTGCGCAGCTGGAACTGCTTTTCTCACGATATCCAAACACAATACTCGCGGGCGACTTCAATGCGCACCACCGAGCGTGGGGCAGTAGGAGAGCCAACATACGCGGTACACAGATACACTGAACACAACAAACACCAACATCATTGCACCGTCGAGACCAACCTGCTTCTCAGGTGCCAACGGCTCATTCATAGACTTTGTCCTAACAAGAAACATAGAATACGCTCACACTATCGATACCCTGGATGAATTCGACTCGGATCATTTACCGGTATTGGTGACATTCGATCTGAATACTCCCCTTCCAGCCTCTCTGGGACAAGAGAGGGTGAACTGGAACGTTTTCAAAAGAGCACTTTTTGAGCCGCACTTGGCAGTACCCAACGTTATGAGCAAGGCGGATGTTGACTCTGCCACACACACACTCACAACAGAAATCAAGAGAGCTATTGCCTCTGCCACAACACATCGTGAGTCACCAAAAATGCCCACACTTTCCCACCATGACAAACAATTAGTTAGGCAAAGGAACAGAATGCGTAAGACATGGCAGGCTAATAGAGACCCTACCCTCAAAAGGGAGCTTAACAGACCCACGTGGAAAGTCAGGGATAAAATTGTCTCAGAAAAGCAGCAACATTATAAAGAGTTAATTGAATCCCTTAGCCCGAAAGACGTATCGCTCTGGTAATTCGCTAAAAGACTCAGAAAACCTCAAATTAAACTCCCGCCACTAATAGATGGCGTTAAAATCGCGTACTCAGACGAAGAAAAAGAAGAGCTTGCTAGGCATTACGAAAAGCAATTTGAAACAAACCACGATCTAATGTGTCAGGACACCCTAAGAATGGTTAGGCAAACTCTAAACAACTTCAGGAACTCCCCGGTCACGGCTGAGATTAACCCAGCCACCCCGCAAGAGATAATTGATATCATCAAAAACCTTAAAATCCGTAAAAGCCCAGGGCACGACAAAATCAGGAATATCGCGGTGAAAAACCTACCCCTAAATATAATATTTTACTTGACCACCCTAATAAACAAAATACTAAAACTAAATTATTTCCCCAAAGAATGGAAGGAAGCGTTAATTATAGCGATCCATAAGCCTGGTGAGGATGCCACAATTCCAGCCAACTACAGACCAATCAGCTTACTACCGACACTTAGTAAAATTACTGAGAAAATAATTCTTAATAGACTGAACACGCACCTTAGTGAGAATGATATTATCATTCCGGAGCAGTTTGGATTTCGGCCAAAACACTCCACCACTCATCAATTGCTGAGAGAGGTAGAGTACATACCTTCTGGACTTAATAGTAAGACACCCACAGCTGCGATGTTTCTTGACATACAAAAAGCATTTGATAAAGTGTGGCACCGTGGATTAGCATACAAATTGATCACTCTAAAAGTCCCTGACGCACTTGTCAAACTTTTAATCTCATACCTAAATAACAGACACTTCCAAGTTAGAGTAAAAGATAACTTGTCTACACCCAAGCTCATTAAAAGTAGTGTACCGCAAGGATCCATACTGGGCCCGACACTCTTTAACATATATCTAAATGACATCCCCAGGACCCCAGACACGGAGCTGGCACTCTATGCAGACGACAGTGCGATACTTGCAAAACACCCTTAAGTCTCAGTAATGCACAGACAGCTACAACAACACTTAGACATACTCCAAACATGGCTGGAAAAATGGCGAATAAAATTAAACCCCAATAAATGTCATTGGATTTATTTCTCTAGAAAACGTAAACCTCCGCCGCCTCTGTACATAGACAACCATGCCCTAAAAGCGGAAAAATCTACAAAATACCTAGGTGTAACGATATATTCCCACCTAATCTGGAAACAGCACGTAACGAACTTAATCAAAAAAGCGTATATGGCCACAGGAGCCTTATACCCAATGATAGGAAACGGAAATATAAGTTATCAAAATAAACTCCTAATTTATAAATCGGTCATCCGTCCGGGAATGCTGTATGCAGCACCCGTATGGGGATATGCCTGTAAAACTACTATAGACTTACTAGAGACAAAACAAAACAAAACCCTAAGGATTATAAGGAAAGCCCCTAGATACTTACGAAACTCGGTAATTAGGAAAGACTTCAAAATAAAAACTGTTAGAGCTCAAATTAAAAAACTAGCGCTTAAATTCTATAAAAATCTGCCATCTGTTCCAAATGAATTACTATTCAATCTGCATAATTATGATCATCGCAAGGCCAAATTACGTAAGAGACCCCGCGCGGTACTTAATATTGAAAATGGGAATTACGTAAGTCCCAACTTAAATAGTTGATATTAAATAAAAACTCGATCAATGTTTTCTAAAAAATGTTCTTAAACCTTAAACTGCCAAATTGCTAAGAAATCCTTAGATCTGCATCAACTCCCCAAAATTACTCAAACTCTAAATGTGCAACAAACTGCCACACTAGGAGCTAAGTCAAATAATAAAAACAGTAAATCAAAAACCTCGAATCTCCAACTATGGGCAAATGAAATAATGTCACAGTATGAAGATAAGAACCACACCTAGAGATTGGAGATTAAAGGCGCTTCGCGCCTGGTGCTCTTTTCTGGACGAAACCCTTTCTTGTGTGTGTATTTGCGTATCTCGCGGTGTTTGATTTTGATTTCTAAGCTGTATCTCTAGGTTTCCAATTTTTAAAATACTGTTTTCAGAATCTCTCACTCCCTTATTCTTCCTAATGAAGTTGTATTCCAAGATCCCTTGGTACGATTGTGGAAATTGTGCTCTCGTTATGAAAAAAAATATGTTTGAATTTTTGGCTGTCGATTTTAAAATTTATTTCTACAGTTTTCAAGTAATTTATCTTTTGCCCCGTTAGCGTGGTAATTGTCACAGATCTCGATATATATTTAACTGCCACCTTCTCTTTAATTTTTTGGAACACCTCGTCTGCTAAAACAGAAATTGAAGCGCCTGTGTCTAGCAAAATGTCCGTCTCGTTCTTGTGGAATTTTGTTCGCACCGTCGGTAATTTAGTCATGTTCTCATCTGCGACAGAAGCTATTAATTCAGCCTTATCTCTATTTTTCTCTCTATCCATTGCTATTTTTGTTTCAGGTCTTCCCCTTACCCCGCTTTGTATAAGACTTCGCGTACCCCTCTGTGTATTAATTTCTCTATCATACTCTCCTGTATTATCCCTGAAACCATCTTCTGAATTGTTTTCTCTAGAATTCCTTTTTTTTTCATTCTACAATACTTTCTCTAAAATCCCTCTTCTCCAATATGTTGTATTTTTTCCAAAATTTTGCCTACCTTTCTGCATATTAGTTTCCTCTCTAAAGTCATTCCTAAAATTTCTTTCCTCCGATTTATAGTGTCTTTTCGTCTATTTCTCTGTGCATTTTCCTCTCTGAATTTATTTCTGAAATTTCTTTCCTCCGATTTATTGTAATTTTCCCCAAACTCTTCCCTATTTTTCTGTGTATTAATTTCTTCTCTAAACTCATTCCTAAAATTTCTTTCCTCCGATTTATTGTAATTCTTACCAAAGTCTTGCCTATATTTCTGTGTATTAATTTCTTCTCTAAACTCATTCCTAAAATTTCTTTCCTCCGATTTATTGTGTCTTTCCCCAAAATTTCGTCTATTTCCCTGTGTATTTTCCTCTCTGAATTTATTCCTGAAATTTCTTTTCTCCGATTTATTGTAATTTCCCCCAAAGTCTTGCCTATTTTTCTGTGTATTAATTTCTTCTATAAACTCATTCCTAAAATTTCTTTCCTCCGATTTATTGTAATTTTTCCCAAATTTTCGTCTATTTCTCTGTGCATTTTCCTCTCTGAATTTAATCCTGAAATTTCTTTCCTCCGATTTACTGTAATTTCCCCCAAAGTTTCGTCTACGTCTCTGTGTATTTTCATCTCTGAATTCATTTCTAAAATATCTTCTCTCCGATCTGCTGTGATTTTTCCCAAAATTTTGCGCATCTCTCTGTGTATTAATTTCTTCTCTAAATCTATACCTCATTTTCTATATATCTATATGCCGGAGACCGACCCTGTGTATTTGTGTATTTTGAATATTTCCTTCTTCAGTCCCCCAAACTAGTTTAAAGCGCTAAACTTTTTATTTTTATTTCTCTCACGAACGTATCTGCGCTCCCCTCTAGAGGCTGCAATATTTCTCTCATCAACATAAAATGCAGGGTTTCTGCCCCAATTTTGAAAATTTCGCTGACCCCTCATGCTAATTTCGTGTCTGGGCTGTACGTCGAAATTTCCGCGTCTGTCGTTGGCTGGCTCCCAAAGGCCCGGCCTTGTTGTGACCACATAATTCGCATATCCGCTAAACGTTGCATAATTTCGCATATTCTGTGTATATCTGACTTCTCGTTCATTATTATTATTTTGTCTTAAATAATTTCTACATTCCCTAATAAAATGCCCGGGTTTACCGCATAAATGGCACAGAAAAGTATTTTGTTTTCTTCTTATATCTGGCGATTCTTTAACTTTTAAGTTGTTCATTTCTTTAGTTATAAATTCTAATAATTGTGAATTGAATTGCTCCTGTTCTTTGCGCAGCTCTTGTATTTCGTTTTTCTGAGAAATATTGTTTACAGCCACTACCCTCTCCGCAAAATTTGCTGATTCTAGATTCTGCGCTATTTTTACCGCTTCCGTGAAAGTTTTGGGGTTACCTTTGATCACTTCAATTTGAAATTCGGATCTAATAGTTTCGATGAATTTACTAAGGCTTAATTTATCAATAATTTATTGTGTGTCGTCATTTATTTCAGTATCTCCTATGTATTCTAAAGTTAATATTCTAATTCTGTGGGCTAGCTGTTTTATAGTTTCACCCTGGCTTTGCTTTGCGGACGAGAAAATTACTTGATTGGCGGTAACATGGGATTTCTCCGTAAAAAAATTCAAAAAATTCTGTCTAAAAATTTCAAATGACGTTTCATTCCTCAATTCTCTAGAATTCATGTGAAATTTCCTTGAATTTTTCTGCAATCTTGATTTTATTATGGCCAATTTCTCTGCGTCATTCCAATTTCTCAGCTCTGACAGAGTATTAAACTGTTTAAAAAATACCCTCATCTCCTCTGTATTTTCCCCATTTAATTCCCCTAATAAATACCTAATCCTCGTAATTTTGCTGACGTGAGCTACTAGGACTTCGTTATTTCCTTCTGCCATGACGGAAACGCGACAAAAAATTTTTCCTAAGATCTCCTAATCAAAATTCTATAGCCTAAGTGAATTTTCTCCCTTCCTACCAATACCCGATCACATATAATAAACAATAATTGTCATGCAACATATATATACACTCTTAACTCTAAAAAATCTCGTACATAAAATCATACTTTCACATATAAAATACATTCCCTATGCATACCAAATATTTCTAATTTTCCCAAATTCTCGTATCTTACTCCCGTGCTTCCCTGACAGTAATGCATAGATTCCCTTACCATGGCATAACAATTCGTAGAAAAGAAATGAAAATAAAAACATTTACTTCCTTTAAAATCCCCATTTCCGAAAAAAAAAACTTTATTTAAAATTTTCCTAGCGCACACACTAATTTTAACTTATTTACAAACAAACAAAATTTTCAGCTATTCTATCATTTATTATTTTTTCGAATCCTGGCCTCGGAACCATTTACTGTTGCGTGGGAATTCCCACACGCCCGGTTTGGGCGCGATAAATACCTATCATATTCATTAAACATAAAGTTAACGGCTGTCGTGATCGTATAGATTTAATCTGAAAATTCAGAAGTAATTGAAAGGTTTGGAAATGAGGGCACCGATTAGATTTAAAATAACAAGTTTATTTACACAATTTAACATTAAAATATGAAAAGATTTGAGCTTAAAAGTCGCTCCCTTAAAATATTAACACATCGTAAATCATCAACACATCGTAAATCATTAATACATCGTAAATCATTGATCCCTAATTCTACCATATCCTTACTCTCAATTCTCAAGTATTTAAAATAGTCACACTTCAAAAAGGTTATCTGTTCTTTAAATTACAAATTATTATTAAACACAAAATGCATATTCGGATAGCCTGACTTGTGACTTTTAAAATAACACATTTGGCTTGGGGCCACAATGCAAGACCATTAATCCCTTCAGGTAGCGATAATTAAAAGAGAGGAGAGAGATATATAATCAACTTAGAGTAATTCATGAAGCCAAAAGCCTACCTTCGGTTCTGGGTCCAGCAAGGGCTCGGGTGCGATGACGTGACGGAGACCGGCGAAGCATCATCTCGCTCCGGCGAATCATATACAACTTCACTCGATCAGATCGCAAGAGGCACTCTCGACTTTCCAAATCAAAATTGTCTCTCTCGAAAATCTTAAGTCGATCTCTCTCCTCCCTCTTAAATTTTCATTCGCTGCAAGGTTTAAGCCCCTTTAATATTATTGGAAGGTTTAATGTTACTGTTTTACCAGTGGCCCGCCCCTGACAGAGGGCTTGGCCAGGAGCCCCTGAATTATCGCCGTAGCTGGTTGAGTTCCCACGTTCATGCGTGACACCAACGCCCTGATGCGCCCCGATGTCCGCTTACCACCCGTGGAGCTTTCTCCCATCTTGAAAGTGGCCCCCCCACTGGCATGGAGTCCAGATCCACTGACCGTTTCCGTTGCAGGTGGCCAAAGGGGAATCTTGTAGAAATTATGTGAAAATACAGGGACCATCCTTATAGGTATGAGACATATGTTAAAATTTCCACGATGTTACATTGTATGGGGAAAACCAATGTAACATTTGGGTTGTAATAATAAATTTGGAAGACGTAATTCATATCTATATAATAATCGTCTAACATGCTTTTGTCTTCATAAAACATAAAACCCGCTTATAAGGGGCATTCCCAAAAATATAGATACAGGTCCCATTGCAAATATCAGCTATGTACCTGTTTCGCGCTTATACGCTCGTCAGCATGGAATAGCCGATCTTTGCATTGGCAACAAGAAACTTGCTGTAAGCCACATTTTTTGCGAGCTTCTATGAGAACTGACAATGTCAGTCCTTCCATGTGACCGGCATAAAGAACTTTGCCTGTGCAGTTTTGTGTGGCCTGAACAAAATTGTAAATGAATTTTATTTTGTCCACGACGAAAGATTGAAATTGTCTGAGTGTCTCTATCTTTCCAGATTCCAGAAGCTCCTCGGTGACCTAGAAAATTGAATCTTTGCAAATATAGTATCGAACACAGGATAGATCTTGACGAAGTCCGATTTTTGACCCCCCCCCCCCCCACACACACACACACCCACACTTTCTGAGACAAAGAAAATGAGGGAGGGAGAGGGAGGTTCCGAAAAGTCTTTTCAGATCATTTAAAAGCCTTTTCGGGGCCTAGAAAGCTGAATTTTTGCACATTTATTTTATCG
The DNA here is from genome assembly GCA_951213105.1 of Amaurobius ferox. Lineage (NCBI taxonomy): Eukaryota > Metazoa > Arthropoda > Arachnida > Araneae > Amaurobiidae > Amaurobius > Amaurobius ferox. The sequence goes on along the minus strand of OX578142.1, from coordinate 109,006,446 downwards.
TTCATGTCACAAACTTGACCCCCTCATCCCGTGGGGCAGAGAAATGGTTTTATGGCATTTAAATTTTATTTGTCTAAAAGAACTACTTATAAATAAAATAGCCATGTGCTAAGAGAGGAAGAGAAGATAAACTTCAACGTTACGCAGTGTTGCTTTATATTCAAATTGGCATTCTCATTTTAAAACTCTTTTAAAAAATCTCTTACTTTTTGGCAACAATACATCTTCATGCCTTTCTTTTTAACACTTTACAACAAAGTTGAAAAGTGTTTATGATTTTTGTTCATTCTGTCCGTCTGTCCGTTAGCACGATAACTGCCGTAAAAATGACTTAATCAAAATGAAATTTTAGTATGTTGTTTAGACGGTCTGTGGGACCTATGGGAATATAAATGAACACTATCACCCAATTAGTTTTGGATTGAACCCGGGTTGAAAAAATGAAAAACATTGAACCCTACGGGACCTAATTTTTCAAACAATTTCTAAGAGGATTTAAAATTCACAAATTCCTTCGAAAATTTTAGGTAATATTCAAATTATCGCATAAAATATATAAAAAAAATTCAGCAAAATATATTCAGTAGTTTTTAAATAAAAGTTAAAATAATAATTACACATTTTATATGAAGCGATCACGTGAACATTATATGAAGAGATCACGTGACCCACTTCAAAATGAAATGTGGCATCCATCTTATCTCAAAATCGTGATTTTTAAAGTTCTTTTTAATTCATATTTAGAGTTGTATCCGTCTTAAAACCGCTTTATTTTTGCTTAAATTCTGTGCATCTACATACTGAAACAACGCAATTACAATATATTTGAGTTTAAATGATCATCCAAATTTGATTATTTCTACAACGAAGCCTATTTTTCACTTATGGAAAATGTAAATACCAAAGGATGTAGCATGAGTTGTACAAGAATTACTGCATTTCTTTAACGCAAAATTATTTAGCTCATGGAGTCTGCATAGCTGATATGAATGAAATATTCATTGATTTTACAGAGAGAAGGACGATTTTTTCGATGAAGTTTTAAGCATAGAATTTATTACTTGTACCTCCATGGTCTTAAGTTTCTAAATAAAATAAATTATTTTAGCATTGTGATGAATGAGAATGAATGGGAAAATGTTTATGAATGAAATGCTGCTTTTATAGGAAGAGGCAGCCGTGTTATATTTCGATGGCGTCATTTGAATAAATTTCAGTTGTTTTTGATGAAGTTTTCAAATATAATAAATTATTGTATTATTATGATAATGTTAAAAACATTACCGATGAGCCAGGCGATTTATATTTAATTGACGTCATTTGAACGAAGTTCATTTTTTTCAATAAAGTTTTAAGTTTTCAAATATAATAAATTAATGTAGTATTGTGATAATTTTTAAAATATTACCGAGGAATGTATCGCATTTTAGAGATGTTTAAATGAAATTGCATTGAAGTTGGAAAGTGTTTCATAATCAATGCTTTATACATGATTGATATTTCTTGTTTTATTAATGTATTTTTTAATAATGAGAACTCGCAACACCTTTGATGCAATTGTAGTCACCAATCACCAAATGTTCATGCGTCAGCCAGCCTCTATCAATAAAGAATTTGTTATTAAAAATTGCATTTTAAACAACACAAAATTTAATTCCTAAATAAGTGAGTGAAATGTTATGCAAGATTTGTTATTTTTCAATGATTTAGACATCAAAATTTCTGTGTTTTGCATCTGTGCTTTCAAATAATCTATATTATTTGAAAGCCTCTTACTACCTCTTACTACCTACTCAGGGGTCCAGTAATTTTCCTATCGTTTCAAAAGATGCAGCGATGGGAACGTTAATCGTTTTTACGAATTGGGGTATGAAACCCCATAACTTTCTAAAGGACCGGGCCGTTCTCATATTAGCATTATTAGCCAATTTTTGGTCAGATTTTAATTTTACATTTAAAATGTCTTATGTATAAGCAGTACCGCTGACAGAATTTGCGGGACCTTATGCAGTAAATACATGGGTCCCCATACTACCCAATTGTCGACCTTTTATCATATATATTTTAAACACTTTACAACAAAGTTGAAAAGTGTTTATGGCTTTGTTCATTCATTCTGTCTCTCTGTCTGTCCGTTAGCACGATAACTGCCGTAAAATGATTTAGACATCAAAATTTCTGTGTTTTGCATCTGTGCTTTCAAATAATCTATATTATTTGAAAGCCTCTTACTACCTCTTACTACCTACTCAGGGGTCCAGTAATTTTCCTATCGTTTCAAAAGATGCAGCGATGGGAACGTTAATCGTTTTTACGAATTGGGGTATGAAACCCCATAACTTTCTAAAGGACCGGGCCGTTCTCATATTAGCATTATTAGCCAATTTTTGGTCAGATTTTAATTTTACATTTAAAATGTCTTATGTATAAGCAGTACCGCTGACAGAATTTGCGGGACCTTATGCAGTAAATACATGGGTCCCCATACTACCCAATTGTCGACCTTTTATCATATATATTTTTAACACTTTACAACAAAGTTGAAAAGTGTTTATGGCTTTGTTCATTCATTCTGTCTGTCTGTCTGTCCGTTAGCACGATAACTGCCGTAAAAATGACTTAATCAAAATGAAATTTAGTATATTGTTCAGATGGTCTGTAGGACCTATGGGAATATAAATGAATAATAGCACCCAATTAGTTTTGGATTGAACTCGAGTTAAAAAAATGAAATACATTGAGCCCTATGGGACCTAATTTTTCAAACATTTTTTAAACGGATTTAAAATTCACAAATTGCTTCGAAAATTTTAGGTAATATTCAAATTGTTCCATAAAATATATAAAAAAAATCAGTGAAATATATTCAGTAGTTTTTTAAATAAAAATTAAAGTAATAATTACACATTTTATATGAAGCGATTACGTTAACATTATATGAAGAGATCACGTGACCCACTTCAAAATGAAATATGGCATCCATCCTATCTCAAAATCGTGATTTTTAAAGTTCTTTTTAATTCATATTGAGTGTTGTATCCGTCCTAGAACCACTTTATTTTTGCCTAAATTATGTGCATCTACATATTGAAACAAAGCAATTACAATATATTTGAGTTTAAATGATCATCCAAATTTGATTATTTCTACAACGAAGCCCATTTTTCACCTATGAAAATGTAAACAGCAAAATATATAGAATGAGTTGTAGTAGAATTGCTGTATTTCTTTAACACAAAATCATTTAGTTCATGGAGACTGCATAGCTGATATGAATGAAATATTCATTGATTTTACAAAGAGAAGGACGATTTTTTTCGATGAAGTTTTACGCATAGAGTTTAATTACTTGTAGCTCCATGGTCTTAATTTTTAAATAAAATAAATTATTATAATATTGTGATGAATGACATGAATGGGAAATTATTTATGAATGAAATGCTGCTTTTATAGAGAGAGCCAGGCGTGTTATTTTTTCTATGACGTCATTTGAATGAATTTCAGTTGTTGTCGATGAAGTTTTCAAATATAATAAATTATCGTAGTATTATGATAATTCTAAAATTATTACCGAGGAATTCATCACATTTTAGATATGTTTAAACCAGGTAATTTATATTTCAATGCCGTCATTTGAATGAAGTTCATTTTTTTTCGATGAAGGTTTAAGTTTTCAAATATAATAAATTAATGTATTATTGTGATAAGTTTTAAAATATTACCGAAGAATGTATTGCATTTTAAACATGTTTAAATAAAATTGCATTGAAGTTGGAAAGTGTTTCATAATCAATGCTTTAAGCATGATTGATCTTTCTTGTTTATGCTGCTCGGATCTCCAGGGTCTCTATACAATGTATAGTTCAAACGCGACCTCCTTTACCAAGTAGGTCGCAATGTGTACAGGACATGGCTAAAAAATGGATCAACCCATTAAGGCTGGTTCTTTTTTTTTAATCATACAAAAATCTAATCAGCACCAGGGTAACCCACAAGTGACTTACCCTCCAAATTTTGTCGAATAGTTTTTGAGCTAGAGTGGATACAAACATTGCATAGACTGACACGCACTCACACACAGAGCCGTCAAGCTAAATATAGTTTTTTCTCGGTTCTAGAGTGCTCAAAATGTGTAGATCCGTCGGAAATTCGAGTTGAGATTTTCGATACGATTCCAATATTTTTCCTTCCCTATACATTTAGATATATTGTGTTAATTATATAAGAATTAGTAATTATATTCTGGGGATTAATATATATATATATATATTAGTAATTATATTGTGGAAAAAGTAATTAGATAAGAATACACAAGAAAAACTGCATTTTAATAAATAAATTAAACTCTTGGAGGGGTACATGCATGCCCCCCGGTCCACCACCTTTATTTTTATTAGCCAGCCTTCATTTTTAAATTTACGTAAAAGTTTTTAAGATATTTATTTTGTCAAGTTGGTAGCAGGGCTGTCACCCCAATAAATTCGACGCATTCAGGTGATTTGTGTTAATATATGATTTTAGTACTATTTACGTGTAGCTAGCTGACATGGCATCATTTTCCCGCGTTTATTTACCAGACGAGGCATAAAAAGATATTGTGCACTGGATCTTCAGAAACAAGATAGATACTAGAGTTCCTTTACATTCTTCCAAGAATTAGGATGGCTGGACCAAAAGCATATCCTTTTATGACACCCTCCCTCTCTTTTATAACCTTCAACCTGCCGTTGTGCCTTGAAGGCTAGAGAGTCTTTAGAGACAGAAGAAACCGAGTTGAGATGAGGCTCACACTCAAGATATTTAAACGAGATATACTTATTAATTTCTTATATATTATACATAGTCCTAATGTATATGGAAAGAATTGTGACGAAGCCGACTCACCAATTCGCCAATGATCATTTATATATAAGAAAAGCTTCTCCATCTGTCTGTAACATTTGGCGATAAATTTGGTGAACTTGGCGACTCATTTAGCAAAATATCGTAAACCTGGCGATATATCACCCCAAATTCACGAATATATTGTCAAAATTGCAAATACGATGCCCAATTAACGAAAATGACGTCAAAATGATAATTCATTATTAAAATCTTTTAATATAAAGATTACATTACTTATTGAAGATGATATCAATATTGATAATTGTCAAGCGAAAAATATAAGTTAATTGGGTACTGAAAATAGTTCTACATGTTGTTATCCGGAAAAACGCCATATGTATAATTCAATGTTAAAACCATTGTGCGGTGATCTTCTAGATCACTTTTGCACATTATACAGGGAAAGTCGTGTTCAGATTTTCTGACTTTGTTACAGTGTATTACAAATCTGGTTTGTGAGTCTCATATATTCATATTCCATATTGTTTAGGTCGACTTCTATCATAATTTTCACGAATTCAACGCATTTGGCTGATCTGTGCCAAGTTGCTCTTTTAATACTCTTTTCATCTATAGAGCAATTTAATTTTTTCCATCATGGTTTAGAAAATTATCATGTTTCTTCGTATGGTAGAATGCTAAGAAAATCTAAAATTTCGAATAATTAGACTTTTAAGTTCTAATCATGGAAATAACAAAAACTAGCTTTTACTTTCCAACCATACATAAGCATTAGTGTATAGGGAAAGTAGTGTGACGAGGTCAAAAATTTGAATTCGAGTAGAAAAGTGTGTTTCAAACTTCCCTGAACTTGAGTCGAACGTTATTGAGGTTGTGGCGATTGTGCGTCGCCGGGCCCCGAACCAGGGACCCTTTGGTTACAAGACCGACATTATAATCACTGAGCAAAAGCTAGCTCCTCCTCTGTTCTTATAATTCGGGTACAGGTTTCCAAGCATCTTTGATAGATATGTCTTTGCTGCCGCACACTCCCTCCGCTAGGCCAACGGCCGTACCGTGCTGAAAACACCGGTTCTCGTTAGATCACCGAAGTCAAGCAGCATCGGGCGCGGATAGTACTTGGTGGGTGACCACCTCGGAACACCGCGTGCTGTTGGCCATCTCGGGTGCGGTATCCCCGTGGTTTGCGCGCTAGATTTGCACGCTACCACAAATGCCGCCGTGTTCATGCGGAGTACGATCACGTTAAACATGTGGGTCCGTAAGTCCTTCCGAGAGGTTGGTGGTAGGGGAAGGAGGGTACGGTCCCTGTGGATGCCTCCCCCACTGGGTTCCGGTCTAAATTGGGCGGCACTTCCCGGTCGTCCATACAGTTACCTTACACCTTTCTGGTAGGTCGGACGGTCTGGGTCTCAACAACAACAACACTCCCTCCGCTGATGAGGAAAGCCGGAAGGCGTGTCCCCTCGGCGTGACGGACAGTCGTGCTCAACCACGAAGGGAGTGTCAAGGCTTCTGACTCCGTGTGGTGCTGCCATTTCGTGTTGAGAGGCGAAACCGTTGGAGAGGAAGGTTGCGTGTTTCAAGCGTCCAGGGTAACCACTGTGGCGATTGGGCGTCGCCGAGCCCCGAACCAGGGACCCTTTGATTACAAGACCGACATTATAATCACTGAGCAAAAGCTAGCTCCTCCTCTGCTCTTATAATTCGGGTACAGGTTTCCAAGCATCTTTGATAGAGATGTCTTTGCTGCCGCAAGGTGATGTGTGTATGGAGGTTAGTGGGCATATGTATGTATGTTAGTGTGGCCGTTAGCCTGTGGGGGCGATATCTCACGAACGAATGAAGCGTCTCAATTAAATTCATTATCATTGTTATAATCAGTGAATACTAGAGTCATATTTATTTTAAACGCGATCGAATGTCTAGAAGACTCCCTTCCATAAGCATACCGAACACATGCGAAACATCGACACATAACACATTCAGGGACTCAGGATCACAATCCCACATTTTTTAAATGTAGAAAATTTCCAAACATTTCATTTCAACTTTAAAGAATATATAATACTTAAAACTATTAACATGTTCTATAATTTAAAATAAAAACTGTTATTACCAGTTGTAAATTAATTAAAAAAATTATTTTTGCTTAAGATTTTTATCACATACAAAATTTAGGCCCAGAGGTTAGTGGTGCGTTAATCAAGCTCTGCCCCTACCCCAAATGTTTATTGAATTTGTGAAAAAATTAATAAAAAGCAGCAAGCACTATTAAGATTGATAAAAATAATTTCAAACCTAATTTTCATTACAAAACGAATGATACAAACTCTAGAACGCTAGCATGAGCTGTTCTCGAAATAGTGTACGATTTTTTAATACATTTTTGAAAAAATCAGATCTTTGAACACTGTTAAATAAAAATCATTTCCAACTTTAGAACGCTAGCATGAACCATTGAGACATTGCACGTTTTTCAAATAAATTTATAAGAAAAATAATTATAAAATTAAAAAAGTAGTAAGTATATCGTCAAATATGTTAACTTTCCATATGCAATATTACGCAACATCATTCTCGTAAACATAACGTTCGTTTCATATACGCGAGAAGATACATCTTGTAATAGCTTTGTATTTTGACGCCCAATAATTTACCAATAGTCAATTATTTCATACAATTGATGTTAAATAAATATTAACTGATTTGGTGAATTTGATACAATTGATGTTAAATAAATATTAACTGTTTGGTGAATTTGCGTGAGTATGAATAAGTCATTCACTTGCATTAATAAGTTGTCAAAAGCGCCCAATTTCAATTTGCGGGGTGTTAATTTAATGCCAAAATCATAGTTCTGTGGATCTTGTACATTAATATTTCGCTATGAAAGAAGCAAAGTATTTGCGTCATGTAGAAAAGCCAAAGTCATGTGCTGACCACATCACATATTTTACATAATGTATATATCCACACTTAAATTTTTATAGCAGTACGGACATTTGTTCTTGAGTTATCGTGTCCACACCTAGAATATATATTCAAAAAATATTTAAAAATGGGTTCAGGAAGTCTTAAAATCTGTTTATCCGTCAAAATCTTTAATTCGAAAATTTTTAGGCAAACTATATACAATATACATACAAGTATTGGTTTTCCGAAAATTTTCAAATTTGAAATTTTGAGGGGGCTCTCAACATATTTCGAACACTTTTGGAAATATATCCATCTGTGTGTGTGTGTGAAGTATGTACACTATCTCACTTTATTTGAATACGCTATTACGTAAAAAATTAGAACTAAATAAAATATTTTGTAATTTGCACTATTAGAACACAAATTATTCGAAATTTAAGCTTTTTCCACCATTATTTTCTATAGCTAGCAACGATGATTTCTGAAACGTTGTAGCCAAATATTTTGTTTCCCATTTCCCCAAATATATTCTAACACTTATGATTAAAACACGAATTATTGAAATACTGAAAATTTTATACTATTACTTTTAATGAAGAACAATGCTATAATTCCAGCACAATAAAGTAGTAGTACAGCCAATACAGGAAACTTATTGGTTTGGAATTAGTTTAAATATTTTAAAAGTATGTATTACACATAAATCAGCCCGATTGCATGAAAACCGTATGTTCGAATTTGGAAATGTCAATCTACTTTTGTTGGAATAGGTGCAGCAAGTTTTGTTTTTCTTCTCCATTTGTAGATACACAATTTTATTTAGATGCTACTTACTGTTACTTTTTGTTAGATGCTACTTATTTCGTAGTTTTGGATATTTAGAATTACTTTTTTCGGTGTGGTTACAAACATTTTACATCATTTTTCTATTCATTTCATCCCGTTTCGCCCCCTCGGTATGTTTTTCTTTCTTTTTACTTCAATGGAATTTTTCTTTCACTGTGAGGCATGTGAGCAGTTTTCTGTTGATGGCAATTTTTTGCTTTTGCTGAGGTGGCTTTTATTTTTTTTTTCAGTTTTTTGTACCGGAAACTGTTGACCTTTGCTTCATCGAAAATTTTGGAATTCGATATTTTGATGGGAAAACAAGTTTTAAGGTCACTTGAATATATTTCAAACACTTTCGAAAAGTTGTCCGTCTGTGTGTGTATATACAAATTGTACTATGTATGGACGTGTTCGAAATATGTTCTGAAAGTGTTCGAAATATGTTCAAGAAGTCGTAGAAAATAATTCCAGATAATATTTTGAATTAAAAAATGCTATTCACTGCCTGAGGCAATGAAAAGTGTGAAATTAAAAGATGCCATGTACAATTCCCAATAGGCGTGGTCGCTGTTAAATCAGAAACCATTTCCAAATGCTGGCTGACAGTTTAAAATGATGTTGAACTCAAGGACATTGAAGAAGACTCAATAGAGCTTCTAGTTCAAAAATCCAAGTCGATCGGTTTAAATGTGTGCTAAGATGAAGTAAAAGATTGGATTAATGTAGATGATAATGAACAGACTTCTAAAACTCTTTCAGATGAGTAAATCATACCTCATGTACGAGAAGAAGTGGATTCAAAAGATGCTGGCAGCGATGATGAAGAATCGAGTTTTTCTGTCACCATCAAAGAAGTCGTGGTTATGCTTGAGCATAGCACAACATTTGAAAGATGTAACTAAAATCATATGAGTGAGATGCAGTTGATTCATTTTCGCTCACTAATATTTTCTGGAAAGCAAGTTCTGAAAGAAAAATCGAAGTAGCTGACATTAGGTTGTATGTATGTACCTTTTTCGCAAGAGAATGAAGTGTGTACAATAATCAATAAAATGTGTATGTGCATTTGGACATAAAATTAAAAGGTAAATGGAACTTCAGTAGGGGAATAGGGAGAGTTCAGCGGCACTTCAGAGGAAGTAAAGTGCTATACTTTAACATGGGGAACCCTCCGAGGCCAGAAAATCAGTGCATCAACAGAGGCGGTGCTTTAACATAGGGATTCTCACAAGTCGATGTGAGACAGCACAGTTCCATAAGGTGACGTCACAGAAGAGAGTGGAGTTTATGACGTATATTGTTTTTTCTTTTTCTTTTTTTTCCTATATTTTTTGGCAAATGTAAGTTTTCTACTTTTGTATTTTTTTTTTTTTTTAAATGTGGTAATGGCAAAAATTAACATTTTGTTAAAATGTTCCAAAACCGTAAAAAAGTAACAAAAAATGTGGTAATGGGCAAAATTAACATTTTGCGTCTTTTTTTTGAAAATGTTAATTTCTCTATGGGAATTAACATGGGTTTTCACACTTTTGTAATTTTTTTTTCAAAAATGTGGTAATGGGAAAAATTAACTTTTTGCACAAAATGTCTCAAAAACGTAAAAAAGTAACAAAAAATGTGGTAATGGGCAAAATTAACATTTTTGCGATTTTTTTCAAAATTCCAATTTCTCTATGGGAATTAACATGGGTTTTCGCACTTTTGTAATTTTTTTACAAAAAAATGTGCGTTTTTACAAAAATGTCACTAAAAATGTGGTAATGGGAAAAATTAACTTTTTGCACAAAATGTTGCAAAAACGTAAAAAAACAACAAAAATGTGTGTTTTTTACAAAAATGTGATAAAAAAGCGAGTTTTTAAAACAGCAGAATCGCGTGAATTGGGTGTATGGAAGGGGGTGTGTTTCCTCAATCCTTTCGGTCTCGGATTTTAATATTTGTAAACAATAGCAGATACTTGTTTTCAACTATCCAAATGCAGTAATGTCTCTTTAATAAATTAGATGCTATTAGAAAAATATATTATTTTTTTAATTGTGGTCCCGCCTCCACCCGGTGTATAGGATACACCGCCACAATTTCTATTTTTTTCTTTTTTCCTATTTTTCTCCCTTTTTTTCTTCTTTCTCTTTTTCCTTTTTTATTTTTTTATTTTAAAGTGTCCGTAGGCATAACTTGTAATGCCGTCCTCGAGTAAATATCTTTTATCATCAATGGGTGACAAAGCCACCTTGTTCTGGCATACAGTGAATAGTTTATGATGGCTACTATCTATTCTAATCTGTTCTTCCATGGTAGATCTAACACTCAACAGGCATTGTCTATAGTCATTATGTGTAATTTTCCGTGCAACCACATGTGTAGAAACACCTTTAGCTCTTTTCTTTTCTCCAGCAGCTGATAGAATAGAGTACATTTTAGGTCTAAGTCCGATAAACTCTTGAATGGGGGTTGAATTCAGTTCATCTTTAAAATATCCAATACGCTTTTTATTGTCTTCACTGAAGAGGGGATGATCCTTGGGATAGTCAGAAAAATCATACAGCTGTTTATGCTGGTTCATATCTTCATAAATATCAGCAGTTTGGATTTCATAAGCCAATGAATCAGTATCGGTGAAGAGAAGCGAAACTTTTTCACCATATTGACTTTTAATATGTTTATAATGAAACTCATACATCAGGAGTTTAGATAACTCCAAGATAGCAAAGCCAACATATATAGGCCGATTCATTAAAATGCAACTCTTTACACGTTCAACACCCACCAGATCTTCGCTAAAAATCCTGCTAGCTCTATAAGCTGGAGATGCCACCACCTTCAGGGCCCGCTTTGAAGAATTCACTAGTTCAATATTCACTCGATTTCGAAGATTCTCCATCATTTTTCCAAACACAGCGTTATTAAGCAATTTAAAAAAGTCTTTCTCAAAATTAGTTTTTGCCTTTTTTCTTTCTTCTGTGTTAAATTGGATGTATTTCTCCAACCAAGGCTTCTGTGAAAATTTTAAGGTCTTGTGAATTTTCTTGAGTCTTAAACCTAATGATAGGTATAGCTGAAGGTTACGATAGTGAACAATATAATGTTTCTTGTCATGCAGATTGGGTACCAATTTCGTAGTACTAACAAAATGTCCATGATGTAGCTGTTGAACCAGTCGTTCAGCATAGGGGGAGAGCATTTCTCGTTCAATCTTCACCCTTTCAGGGGCTAGAGGGTATTCATTATGGTAATCATGTAAGGATTCAGGATACTCCAGATCCACTTCAAATATATACCCCTCTTGGGCATTATCCTTTAGACTCATTATCCAGGATTCATTCAAATTTTCTGTAGATACCCATTCAAGACCACCATAGGGCAGTGGTTGAGACATGGCCCAACCATATAGGTTATTAGCATCAAGATAGATAATGTGCTTATCAGGCTTAGTAGAATCGTAATTTTCCAAATAACGATTATTAGCCTCGGATCTACGCTGACTTATCATACATATGCCACCGCGGATTCCACGTTCTATAAACAGTAGCATATTTTCATCTGTGAGTAGTTCTAGGGTTTGCTCAGTCATTTTTAAAGAGGGCTGCCAAGCCAGTCCAGGGGCGGTCATCATAGGGGCGGCATCTAAATCATAGTTCTTCTTGCAAATTTTTCGAAAATTCTCAAATACATCGGCTAATAGCAGCACATCTGTTTTCACATACAGGTCGTGATATTCTCCCAAGTTCTTTATGTTAAAGGTATCCCATACAGTTTGGGCATTCCGATAATCTTCACTCTTAATATCTTCGCCTTTAATATCATTATGAAATGCAGAAGGGGAAGGGAGTACATTTTCATCAAATTCTTGAAAGGATGTCATATAGCTATAGGGATATACTCCTTTCCTAATAAGAGCATTCTGTTGTACTATATCAGGGAAATGTTCTCTGAGAATATGAAATTCACTCAAGTCTAAATTGGAAACTAGCTTTTCCAGGGAAGCATTCAGAAACTGTAGGCTATCAATAAATTGTAAACAGACACGGGGCCCCTATTTCTTTGAAATCTTAAAAGATATGTATTTTTCAATATTAGTGGCAATCACATCAATTTTATGGTCTTGCAATTTCCCAAAACTCAGCATAATATGATGAGAGTCATAATTTTTTAAATTATGAAACACTACAGGAATATTAATACTTTGCCTATAGTTAAGATTACAGGCATTATGCAGGGCACCTCTATAGGCTCCAGTCACGTGATTGTGATCACGCACACGATCTGTTTTCAGTTCACGATGGCACACGTTACAATGGGTAGCTCTTTCAAAGTCAACTTCATTCTCTTTAGTCATTCGTAGTGGTTTAACATAACGTAATTTTTCTCCAAGATACTGTTTCTCCATTATCAAGTTGTTAAGAAAATGATTCACAGGGTCGATACCTCGATACACAGTAGCTTGTTTCAGGCATTTTCCATCAGGTCCTATGATAACATAAGCATATCCACAAGGTTCATGAATTGCTAGTCTATGCGTGTAAGATCTAATATTCGAGGGTTTTGTAGTGTCTTCTTTAACGATCAGGGCTTCAAAGTCAGCATAAATGATGAAAGGGATGGAATGCTGATACTGTTTGTTCGTGAATTGGAGATATTTCTGATCTTCCGAGGGCATTTTAATGCGCTGAGGTGCATGTTCTTTACAATATTGAGCATGATCTTGCAAAAGATCGTCTCTGCTGTAACGATGTAAACATCTATAACATATATATTGGGCTCCATTGTGCTTAGTTATATCTCCCAGCAAGCGTGACATATTTCTTATGAGAGTGTAATGTTGCTTATCTTCATCACTAATCAACAGGAGATTCACACAGTCTTCATCTTCACGTTTGGATATATGCAAAGGAAAAATATCTTCATCTTCGTATCCATATACATTTATTCGTATATTATTCAAGTTTTCAATCTGAGGAATCTTCACAACTGAGATAGGGTATTCAATATCTAAAAGTTTAATGTCATTCTCAAAACCTTTATAATGTGACACTCTTTCAGGCTTATATTCACGGGATATATAGTATTTGTGGGCTAATAGGCACCACACCAGGCATTTCTCGTCTTCATTTCGAATATTGAGTAAAGCTTTCTTGGCTGCAAGTTTTGTTGGCAAAGGTATATAGCTAGAAGCTGCAAGAGGCTTATACTTTGCACAGAAAACATCTATCTTTCGCATCTTTTGTAAAGTCCATCCAGAGCCTCGGCTGACAAATTCTTCGAATAACTTCAAGATTTGAGAAAAGGCTTCTTCAACATTGTTGGGAGGGGTATCATCACGAAGTTCTGTCACAACATCTGTTCTAAAATATGAGCTGGATACCTCTTGGCCATTTGCAATGTCACGAATAAATTGCACATCCGCAATAAGATACCACTTAATAGATCTGTATGCATCAAGTTCGTCTTTTAATATCTTCAATAGCTGAGGGCGAATCTCATCAAAACATAGCATAAGATCCCCCTCTACACTTTCAGTGGGTTCCAGAGTGTGTACAGAGAATACATCTAAGCCCTTCTTCTTTGCTGCAATCTTGGGGCGTTTATTAGAAGTTGAGGCTAAAGCAGGAGCTTTTCTCTTTTTAGAACCATGTTCAATACGCTGGTGGCGCAGGACGTCACTTTTCTTGCTAAATATAAGTTCACAATGCTTGCATTTCATACCATCCTTCAGATGAAGTATCAGATGGCGCTTCAGGTTATCCCGTCTGGTAAACTGTATGGAGCATTGAGTGCATTCAAACACTTTAACGGGAGAATGCGTATTCGCATGTCTAGCTAAGTCTTCCTTACGAACAAATGCACGTTCGCATACTTTACATCGATAATTCAAGGCATCATCGTCAGAATGAATCCTCATATGGCGCACTAAGCTTCGTTTTGCCATGAAGCTCTTCGCACAACTAGGACACACCTGCAAAAGATAAAAAAATACAAAACTTTAGTATAAACACGCTATTCTCGGTAACAATGTAATACATTTCTCAAGATGTATATAAAGAAATCATGAATCCATTATATTACCCCCATTAGAAATAATAAAATTCCTGAATTAAAGAATAATCCAGATACAAGACATTTCATGTAAGATCCCCAATACATTTCATTAAATTCATAAAAACACTCATTAAAAAAGTTGTTACGCATCATAAAAATACAAAGTTTAATAAAATGGGAGAATAAAATCACATTAAAACAAGTACTTACATGTCCAATCCTGTTCAAAGAGGGCGCATTAAGCATAGGAACATCAGTAACGGTAGGGATAGTACCTCCGATATTACTTTCTAAGGCAAACATATTCGCAGAAGAACTTCAAACGCGTCTTAACAGCACGAAACTCACAACAGAAATGATAAAATCGCTGCTTGAAGACAAAGAATTTCTAACCGTAAAGAAGGGAAGCTTCCGTAGACCCAATGTAAACAGCCTTATCGCGATTGCGGAAAGTCTGTCATGCAGGAAAAGCAACGTTACAGGACGAGAATCCGGGATGGAGGATTCTTTATTGTTTCTTCTCGGGTTTTTTTTTTTTAATACTTTGATTTGATAATAGTATGATAAGTGATGCAATTTAAATGGAAAACATATTTTCTTTTACATAAAGATTTTTTAAAGCAAAATAAAAAATTTTAATGCTTTTTTTTACCTCCAATTATATTCAAAATAAGAATTTAAATTTGCATGCTTTGTCCTTGTATAAATTTTTTTTTCAATTTAAGATATTTTTTCGTTATCATTAAAAGATATTACGGTAAAATAAAATTATATTTTATTTCATATCTAATTATACTTAAAATAAGAATTTTATTTTGCATGCATGATCTTACAAAAAACTTTTACACTCAAATTCAAGTGCACTCTTATATGTAATATTAATAAAATAGAAATTATAAATGCACTTACCTTTGACATGATCAGGTAAAACAAATAAAGAGTAAGAAGTTCCACAATTTTTTTTCACACATTTTCGCTCTACAGATATATTTTATTCTCAGATTTTATTTCACAGATATATTTTATACTCTTCATAGAAGATAATTTTTGTAAATTTTAATAATACCCCTGTAATTTATAAGTTGCAGATGAAATGGTTTTAAGATAGAAACTCTTCTATATTTTACATATTTTTTTCAGATAAACTCTTTTAGCAGAAGTGTAACTTAAACTACAGAAATTAAGGAGAGAAAAAAAAAACTCCTGTAATAATTGTAAAATCAATAATGGTTCCTACCAGGAAAAAAGAATGTCCTATAAAAATAAATTAGACAAAGAAAATAATGAAACATGAGCAAAATTTAATCAAACAATTTTTATTTACACATATTCATTATATAAACACATTTACATAGAAAGAAAATCAGCATAAATAATCTAAATCAGTATAAATAATCTAAAAGTATTTTATTTCTAATGTTATCTGCTTCAACACATCCAGCAAATCAGCCTGAACAGACAGAAAATTAAAAATAATACCATCTCAACAAGCTAATCAACTGGCTTATGTCAAGCTAATCAATTGGCTTAAGATTAGTAAAATCAAAAGTTCTAAGTATACAAATGAGTAAATATAATCATGATAAAGATCCTAAACGACAAGATCCTTTATTTCTAAAGGTGTTTATTGCGATTATATATGCATATTAAATAAAACAATAGATTAAATACTTTTAGGATCGAAATAATTCACATACCTTTTGTGAGTTACCTTACACCTTTCTGGTAGGTCGGACGGTCTGGGTTTCAACAACAACATACCTTTTGTGTTTGCAAGAGACTCAGCAAATCGGTCATTTTAAGACAATCCCAATCGGAAAATCAAATGTACACAGCCCAGAATTGTAATACACGATTAAATACATGTCAACCATGTAAATGAAGTGACAAAAATATTAAATTAACAACTTAAAATTGCAATAAAGTCAGCACACGTGGTAATACAACAGACAAACACAGTGACTTGCGAAAGAAATAACCCATTTCCTTCCCCTCCTTGACAAAGAATCTCTATCCATCACCCAAGATGCATTGCGCGAAATCACACCAGCGCCCATCGAGAAGGGATTTTACTCGAAGGGAATACCCCTGTACGGTTACTTCTCCTTTGAACATCTCTTCCGCAGTAGCCAGATGGCGATAGTTAAGTCTAAGCCAACCTTCCCCCGTTTGTTGAAGATCACCTACACCCATTCATAAAAAAATAGTTCTTGGTGTATCCATCCGCCAAGGGCATGTCAAGGTCACGTGATAGTTATATCACGGTTACCGTTAAACTTGCAACACACGAAGGTAATTATGCACACATCCGATAAAAAATAAACAATTCGTTCAACATCGCAATCGATTATATCCTTTTTAATAATCGTAATCGATATATTAAATAAATTCACATCTTAAAAAATAATAGATTTTAATAAAATAATGAAAGAAAATCCCTTTGCGAGATCCCTTAGAACCCCCAATCCTTAAACAATACAACAACGCGCTACTCCCTTACAAGCATAAAACCCCCGAATAACATATACTCCTCTCTCCCCCTCCCTCCCCGAGACACCAACACTCACTTCACCACACGTTAAACGTAACCCATAGCAACCGGAATCCATAATAAAACATTCACCTTCACCCCCAACGTACATCCAAATACACAGTCATTCGACGTTAAACCCGTAATTTTTACGGCAAAACGCACTTTACAGGGATTCATAGAACAAAAAATCATAAAAAATCAACAAATTCACCCAGAAACTAGCTAAAACCCTCAAATTACTTATAATTATCATCTACATACATAGGCGCCGACTACGGGGGGGCAGAGGGGCACGAGCCCCCGCTGAACTTTTCCAGAGGGGGCAAAGCCCCCTCTGGGAAATTTCAAGATTTTTATTCTAACTTCATATTTACCAAATACCAAAAAATGAAATTTTTTAAGCATAAAAATAATTGAAAAAAAAATCCTATCAACGTAAATGTCACATTTCAGTTCAGTCTTGTTCACATTTTCCTTACCATAGCTCCCTAAACCATCTCGGACACAAAACCAAGCTTATCTTTACTCCCAGGAAACATGTTTACGCTAATGACAAAAACACCTGGTTACCAGAACTTTTTCGACTGACCGCCTAATTCAAAGAGAAATAGATATTTACAGCCATGTTATTAGCATTTCCAAAAAATAGCTGTTTCCCTCCAGTAATAACTATAAATGATTACCACGAAGTAGAGGTGACTTATTTTGTCTACCGAAAGAGATCTTATCTGTAATTACTCCTGGATCCTATATACCAGTGCTGACTTTACAGGTGGCACCCATTCCGTTTGAAGCTGCAACCCCCGTGGGTGGTATCCATTCCGTTTGAAGTTGCAAACCCCGCGGGTAGTTTTATTCCTGCTGAGCACCGGACATTTGGCACAGCACTGTAGTCAGGCAAAGGCCAGAGAGTTCTACACCCTCCCCACACCCACTAGGTATACTCAGCCCACCCCTCTGATAAAAATATTAAAGTTTTAGTTGTGATAAGAACTGTCAACTAACATGTCATCCAAATTTTGCATAAAAATATTATTTATGAGATGTTTTTTAAATTGATTTGTTTTAAAAAATTTTTTAATTTAGCTGAATGTGTGATTATAGTGATGATCAATTTATTTACATATTTAATTTAAAAATATTTAAATATAGACAATAGTATTTGGATACTTTTGTATTATTGCTGGATTCATTGTTTTAATTTATTCTGTCAAAATCAACTGATAGGTAGTTAAGAGTTGATATTAAGCGTTAACTTGTTGTTGTTGTTGAGACCCAGACCGTCCGACCTACCAGAAAGGTGTAAGGTAACTGTTTGGACGGCCGGGAAGTGCCACCCAATTTAGACCGGAACCCAGTGGGGAGGCATCCATAGGGACCGTATCCTCCTTCCCCTACCACCAACCTCTCGGAAGGACTTACGGACCCACATGTTTAACGTGATCGTACTCCGCGTGAACACGGCGGCAGTTTTGGCAGCGGCTGGAATCGAACCCGGGCCTACCGAGTGCAACTCCAGCGCGCTAACCAATGGGCTACAGCGCCCAAGCGTTAACTTGTATTAACTTTCAGATTTTTTTTTGATTAACTAACAGCTTAAAAAAAAATCTGAAAGTTAATACAAGTTAACGCTTGGGCGCGGTAGCCCATTGGTTAGCAACTCCATTGGTTGCAACTCCAGCGGGCTAACCAATGGGCTACCGCGCCCAAGCGTTAACTTGTATTAACTTTCAGATTTTTTTTTGATTAACTAACAGCTTTGCTACTACTTAATTCTTATATTAAAATCCATTGTAATTATTATATATTATAATATTGATGCATAGTAACTATATGGATTTTCCTAATCAACTCCTAGCTTACAAATATAAATAGGCTTAAAAAGATTAAAAAATTTATTGTACAATAAATAAAACTACTGATATCTTTCTTTCGACCCAGCTCATCGACCTACCCGAAGGTGTAAGATGGCTGTTTAAATCGCCGAGGCAATGCCATCTAATTTAGACTGGAACCCAGTGGGGGCGATATCCACAGGGACCGATCCTCCTTCCTTTGCTACCAACAACTCGGAAGGACTTTCAAACCCACAAATTTAACGTGCTCGTACACGGGGACAGTTTAGGCAAAGCCGGAAATCGCACTCTGGTCCTCAGAGTACAATCCCCGTGACTTAGCCTCTCGGTTATCTGACTCCAAAACTGCTGCTTGTAAGACAATAACTTTATAAAACTAATTTCCTTGAGGAAGGCATATGTATGTCAGTTAGGTGACTACAGTTGCTTCGATGGCATTATAATCCCTCTTTTTCAGGCCAAAATAACAGTATGCACTCTTAACAACTACTACTGCCGTTCGTTGGGCAGTTCGTTCTTGGCGGTTGTTAAGGGCATATATTGTTCTTTTGGCCTAAAGTAGGGGCTTAAAATGACCTCGAACCAATTGTAGGCACCTAACTGATATATGCTTGCTTTCTTCAAGGCGGCCTTGTAAGTTGTTATATATTTATCGACTTTGTGAAACTTGTATATAACTTTATCGGATTGTGCCCCCCCTGAGATTTTGAAAACTCGGCGCCTATGTCTACATATGCTATATAACCATTTACAACCTTAAAAAGGTGAGTTACATCGTTACAGCAGAGACGATCTTTTGCAAGATCATGCTCAATATTGTAAAGAACATGCACCTCAGCGCATTAAAATGCCCTCGGAAGATCAGAAATATCTCCAATTCACGAACAAACAGTATCAGCATTCCATCCCTTTCATCATTTATGCTGACTTTGAAGCCCTGATCGTTAAAGAAGACACTACAAAACCCTCGAATATTAGATCTTACACGCATAGACTAGCAATTCATGAACCTTGTGGATATGCTTATGTTATCATAGGACCTGATGGAAAATGCCTGAAACAAGCTACTGTGTATCGAGGTATCGACCCTGTGAATCATTTTCTTAACAACTTGATAATGGAGAAACAGTATCTTGGAGAAAAATTACGTTATGTTAAACCACTACGAACGACTAAAGAGAATGAAGTTGACTTTGAAAAAGCTACCCATTGTAACGTGTGCCATCGTGAACTGAAAACAGATCGTGTGCGTGATCACAATCACGTGACTGGAGCCTATAGAGGTGCCCTGCATAATGCCTGTAATCTTAACTATAGGCAAAGTATTAATATTCCTGAGGTGTTTCATAATTTAAAAAATTATGACTCTCATCATATTATGCTGAGTTTTGGGAAATTGCAAGACCATAAAATTGATGTGATTGCCACTAATATTGAAAAATACATATCTTTTAAGATTTCAAAGAAAGAGGGGCCCCGTGTCTGTTTACAATTTATTGATAGCCTACAGTTTCTGAATGCTTCCCTGGAAAAGCTAGTTTCCAATTTAGACTTGAGTGAATTTCATATTCTCAGAGAACATTTCCCTGATATAGTACAACAGAATGCTCTTATTAGGAAAGGAGTATATCCCTATAGCTATATGACATCCTTTCAAGAATTTGATGAAAATGTACTCCCTTCCCCTTCTGCATTTCATAATGATATTAAAGGCGAAGATATTAAGAGTGAAGATTATCGGCATGCCCAAACTCTATGGGATACCTTTAACATAAAGAACTTGGGAGAATATCACGACCTGTATGTGAAAACAGATGTGCTACTATTAGCCGATGTATTTGAGAATTTTCGAAAAATTTGCAAGAAGAACTATGATTTAGATGCCGCCCATATGATGACCGCCCCTGGACTGGCTTGGCAGGCCTCTTTAAAAATGACTGAGCAAACCCTAGAACTACTCACAGATGAAAATATGCTACTGTTTATAGAACGTGGAATCCGCGGTGGCATATGTATGATAAGTCAGCGTAGATCCGAGGCTAATAATCGTTATTTGGAAAATTACGATTCTACTAAGCCTGATAAGCACATTATCTATCTCGATGCTAATAACCTATATGGTTGGGCCATGTCTCAACCACTGCCCTATGGTGGTTTTGAATGGGTATCTACAGAAAATTTTAATGAATCCTGGATAATGAGTCTAAAGGATAATGCCCAAGAGGGGTATATATTTGAAGTGGATCTGGAGTATCCTGAATCCTTACATGATTACCATAATGAATACCCTCTAGCCCCTGAAAGGGTGAAGATTGAACGAGAAATGCTCTCCCCCTATGCTGAACGACTGGTTCAACAGCTACATCATGGATATTTTGTTAGTACTACGAAATTGGTACCCAATCTGCATGACAAGAAACATTATATTGTTCACTATCGTAACCTTCAGCTATACCTATCATTAGGTTTAAGACTCAAGAAAATTCACAAGACCTTAAAATTTTCACAGAAGCCTTGGTTGGAGAAATACATCCAATTTAACACAGAAGAAAGAAAAAAGGCAAAAACTAATTTTGAGAAAGACTTTTTTAAATTGCTTAATAACGCTGTGTTTGGAAAAACGATGGAGAATCTTCGAAATCGAGTGAATATTGAACTAGTGAATTCTTCAAAGCGGGCCCTGAAGGTGGTGGCATCTCCAGCTTATAGAGCTAGCAGGATTTTTAGCGAAGATCTGATGGGTGTTGAACGTGTAAAGAGTTGCATTTTAATGAATCGACCTATATATGTTGGCTTTGCTATCTTGGAGTTATCTAAACTCCTGATGTATGAGTTTCATTATAAACATATTAAAAGTCAATATGGTGAAAAAGTTTCGCTTCTCTTCACCGATACTGATTCATTGGCTTATGAAATCCAAACTGCTGATATTTATGAAGATATGAACCAGCATAAACAGCTGTATGATTTTTCTGACTATCCCAAGGATCATCCCCTCTTCAGTGAAGGCAATAAAAAGCGTATTGGATATTTTAAAGATGAACTGAATTCAACCCCCATTCAAGAGTTTATCGGACTTAGACCTAAAATGTACTCTATTCTATCAGCTGCTGGAGAAAAGAAAAGAGCTAAAGGTGTTTCTACACATGTGGTTGCACGGAAAATTACACATAATGACTATAGACAATGCCTGTTGAGTGTTAGATCTACCATGGAAGAACAGATTAGAATAGATAGTAGCCATCATAAACTATTCACTGTATGCCAGAACGAGGTGGCTTTGTCACCCATTGATGATAAAAGATATTTACTCGAGGACGGCATTACAAGTTATGCCTACGGACACTTTAAAATAAAAAAATAAAAAAAGGAAAAAGAGAAAGAAGAAAAAAAGGGAGAAAAATAGGAAAAAAGAAAAAAATAGAAATTGTGGCGGTGTATCCTATACACCGGGTGGAGGTGGGACCACAATTAAAAAAATAATATATTTTTCAATCAGCATCTAATTTATTAAAGAGACATTACTGCATTTGGATAGTTGAAAACAAGTATCTGCTATTGTTTACAAATATTAAAATCCGAGACCGAAAGGATTGAGGAAACACACCCCCTTATGTTATACCCAATTCACGCGATTCTGCTGTTTTAAAAACTCGCTTTTTTATCACATTTTTGTAAAAAACACACATTTTTGTTGTTTTTTTACGTTTTTGCAACATTTTGTGCAAAAAGTTAATTTTTCCCATTACCACATTTTTAGTGACATTTTTGTAAAAACGCACATTTTTTTGTAAAAAAATTACAAAAGTGCGAAAACCCATGTTAATTCCCATAGAGAAATTGGAATTTTGAAAAAAATCGCAAAAATGTTAATTTTGCCCATTACCACATTTTTTGTTACTTTTTTACGTTTTTGAGACATTTTGTGCAAAAAGTTAATTTTTCCCATTACCACATTTTTGAAAAAAAAATTACAAAAGTGTGAAAACCCATGTTAATTCCCATAGAGAAATTAACATTTTCAAAAAAAAGACGCAAAATGTTAATTTTGCCCGTTACCACATTTTTTGTTACTTTTTTACGGTTTTGGAACATTTTAACAAAATGTTAATTTTTGCCATTACCACATTTAAAAAAAAAAAAAATACAAAAGTAGAAAACTTACATTTGCCAAAAAATATAGGAAAAAAAAGAAAAAGAAAAAACAATATACGTCATAAACTCCACTCTCTTCTGTGACGTCACCTTATCTAACTGTGCTGTCTCACATCGACTTGTGAGAATCCCTATGTTAAAGCACCGCCTCTGTTGATGCACTGATTTTCTGGCCTCGGAGGGTTCCCCATGTTAAAGTATAGCACTTTACTTCCTCTGAAGTGCCGCTGAACTCTCTCTATTCCCCTACTAACTTCTCTGTCTTTATTATGTGATTCCTTTTTATTATTGTACTTTCGCACCTAAATTTGTAGTGCATGTGTTC
This sequence comes from Amaurobius ferox, assembly GCA_951213105.1. Taxonomy (NCBI): domain Eukaryota; kingdom Metazoa; phylum Arthropoda; class Arachnida; order Araneae; family Amaurobiidae; genus Amaurobius; species Amaurobius ferox. Next base: position 108,982,949 of record OX578142.1, on the reverse strand, counting down.
ATAAAAGCATAACTTTTATAATATCGCCCAATATATCGCGCAATTTGCCATGTCTCCCGACAAGCGCGATATAGCGAGGGGCTACTGTATCAAAGTTACATGGAGAAAATATTGCAAAATGTATTTTATCTTTAACCTGTTTATATCTTAAACGTATCTTTTCATGTATTAAGGGGGCGTTTCGCTCCGCCCAAACGGAAAATTTTCAGGTAGATCTATTATAAGATGTATTGTACATCTTCGACGAATATATCCTCCAAATGTCCTTCAAATAATTCAAAATATGACGCTGATTAGACACGATTCAAGCATTTTGTGTGCTGCAAACTTGCATGCATAGTGTTTTCACTTAATACATTGCAATTTCCTTACATTAAATAATACAAATTCGATATATATTACTATAAGGTATTTTCGTCACATGACGCCACAAATGTGCTTTGAAAGTATATATTATGAGGCTAATATTTACTTATCAATATCACTGTATATATAAACTAATAATTATATATTTGTATTTTGATCTATATAAATTAACTAATAGTTAACAGCAGTTATTTGTAAGCTAATAGTTGACTAACAAACAATATAGTTGCATTAAATTAATAAACAATGTAATTAAATTTATATTAATCATAAACTAGTAGTGGAACTTAATTCTTTAAATATTCATCTGTTAATTTTAACATTAATCCTTTTATAAGTGTTGATAAGAAAGAGTTCTTATAAATTATATTTTTCATGTAGCACTATTCTGTGTCCTAGGGGATTTGCAGTGGTCTGGAATTCTGTTCAAATTTTAGGTCCCAGTCAAATTAGCTCGTTTGCATAAATAGGATGCAAAAAAGTTAGAATTTCCTATCATAGAAGTGCAAGTAACATACATTTAAAATAATTACAGTACTTTTCTTGCCCGATTTCCCATTCTATTGCTTTAAATCTTTGGGTATGCTGGGTATTAAAAAAATTACTCGCAGAAGCCCCCTATTTTAGAACTGCGCTTCTATTTCAAATAACACCCATTGGTCATCTTCATACTTATATATTTGCCTGGATAGACTAGTTGATAACTGCACTGACAGCAAGAAAACTTGCTGTGTGCTACACTTTTGCAAATCTCTAATGGGGCCAATAAATTTAGTTGAACCATGCAGTTTGCTCAGGCAGCAATGCTTCATACTCACTGAATCCACTAATAGAGGACTTTCTCAAATTTAGGATCCTTCGAGTGGTGCAACCAGGATTATCGTTTAAGATGAGTTTATTTGAAAACTGTTACTTAAGGAGAATAAATGTTTATATATAAAAATTGACATTGGGTGGAATTTAAAACTATCTCACACACCTTTTCAATGGGTTATAACGATACAGAGATTACACATAAAATATAGAAATGGATGTTTTAACACTAAAACGATGGATATATTTGCCGTCTTTCTTGGAAGATTGTTGATTTGTTCTCTTATTATAAAACCTAGAATGATTTCTTCTGTGTTTGCTTGCAATAAACTTTAAGGAAATAAGAAAAGTCATAAAATTTCAATGGGCTGGGATTAGCCGTATCTCAAAGTAGTTGTGTGGTCAAAATAACCGCTTCCGTAAATCTAGTGTTATATATTATTTTATTCCAAAAATTTTAGTACTGAATAAACTATAACTATAATGAACACTTTATATATTCTACAATAGTTAAAAAGAATATTAAGAGGTCTTGTACAGATTAAGTTAATTTCTTTAATAATAAATATTTTTTGTTTTATATTTTTATATGAAACATATCTTTACAGATCACTTTTTCTATTATAAGATGCAGACACATTAATTTTTTTACATTTTTTGCATCTAGGGAGGGTTTGAGGCTTCGCTGTCCTGTTTCCATTGCAGATAACCAATTTCACACTTTTTATGCACTCGTCAGCATGGAATAACCAATATAGCTGATTTTATGGGTATGAACTTGGCCATTGCAGCCTGAGCTCTATCTTTATGAAGTTTAAAACCAGTTGTGTAGTAAGACTGAATTTGATAGTTTCTATAGAGGTTTGCAAAATTGTGGCAAATAGTAAATTTTCTTTCTGTCACTATAGATATGAACTATTCCTTGCTGATAAGTGTCAAATATGTAGGGGTAGGATTTTTATGATTTTGCATAATTTTGGCAATACCGAAATGTTGTTCAAGTGTATGCAAATATGTTTCATAAAAAACAAAACTGATTTTAGTACCTTTATTAAGGTATTTTTTGTAACTTTTACACATGGAATTTTTTTCAGGTTTTTTTGAAAATTTTAAGGCATTTCTTTTTTGTGTTTATTTTGCATATTTTGTTTCAATAGAGCATTTTTGGAAGAATTTTCTTGAAGGCACAGAACTGTAACAAAATAAAGTTGTATTTCTTGTTTGTTCTTTGTTTTGATTCATTGATTAGTACAATACAGACGTTAATAATCATTGGAGAATTAGTAAACAAATAAAATTATACTTTTTAGTTTCCTTTCATGTTGTTTCATGTATCTCTTTTTCTTAATTAATTTTGCTATGACATAAAAAAATAAATGTGAATTTTTCTAGCTTATATTTTTGTTATAGAGCATTTTCTTTTACTTTTTGGGTCATAAATGCATTTTTATAAGTCATTTACTAGCAATTTTTGGTCATAAAAATTCTGGCTGTAACAATAAACATAAAAATAATTCATGAATGTTATTATTTACAATAAGAATGCCTCCAATGAACAAATTTTGTGATTATGAACTTGACTGTTGCAGGCAAAAAATTTTCTGAAAGGAGGGAGGGGGGTATTTTTCAAAGGTTCTATCCATTAGAAATACAGTGTTTTATGTAAAATATACGACATTTTAATTGTGCATTAAATTTAAAACAATTTTTTTTAAAATTAAAAATTGGAAGTTTTAAATATTTATTAAAAATTTTAATTTACTCAGCTAATTCGCTCTCTGAAGAATTGTTGGTTTCTGATAAAAGCACTGTATTTCTAGAAAACTGTAACTATTTCAGTCATTTTGGTTACGCTCTTCCATAAAAACAGCATTTTCAACTTTTGAATTTTATTTATCTATTTTATTGTTAACTTTTGAATTATTTTTTATTAAAATAATTAATATAAATATAATAAAAATAATAAATATTTGCAAAAAAAAAAACCTCCTCAAAATCTTGATGAAAAAATGCTTCCATTTAGTGATAAGTTGTTACGTGGACCTGTCAGCTCAGCGACCATTTTTAGTACGTGTAGTTAACTATTTTCTTAAACAGCATCTAAATTAATAAGCTTGTATATACTGGAAAGAGATCTTCATTACAAATAGCATATGTGGCACACTGAGGTTTATATTTGATGAAAATAAGAAATGCTGCCATAATAAAAATCTCCAGTAGTATTTGCTAACTCATAAAATTCTGCTAATTTCGTAATATTTTTCTACAATTTAACTTTCATATCCAACTTTTCTAATGATCAACTGAACTGGCCACTTAACCTGAAGCCTCAAATATCTGTACACTGATAGTTTATTTCTAATAATTTAAATACTGAATTTTTTTTTCTTCAAGGAGTTTTAACCCTAAAACCCCTTCCATAGCCGTGCCACTGGTTGCAGCCTAAACTCAATCTTTAAGAAATTTGAAGCCAGCTGGAAGGTAATACTGAATTTGATGGTTTCCAGAGGCTTGTAAAATAATGGCACATAGTTTTCGTTTACATTGCAGTTATAGACTATTCCAAACTGATGTGTGTATAATATACACAAAACAGATCCATGGAAGCTGGTATCTGCAATGGGAGCATGATTATTACTTTGGGAATGCCCTTTATAGACAACTTTATGAGTATGAACTTGGTCGTTGCAACCTGAGTTCAATCTTTAAGACATTTAAAGCAGGCAGCATGTAGAATTGAAATTTTCGGTCCCTATAGAGTTTTGGGGAATAACACTTAACATGTTTTCTTGGTCCTACTACAGATACCATTATAAATACTCCATGCTTACAAGTGCATAATGAGTACAAAACTAGTCCATGGATTCTGTTATCTGTAATTGGAACGGATAAGCAAGAAAATGCTCAACTAGTCACTTATCCTTTACTATCCATGGACTATTGTTTCACAATCATTACTGCTCATCAGCAATGCGGCAGGTAAACACGGAATTCCTTAAAGTGATAATTTTGCATTTTGTAGAAGTGTTAACATATTTACTTATAACCATCAACAGTACTGGACAATATTTTAGCTCTGTTGATTGTTGATAAAATTTTAAGTTCAGTAATTTTTGTCTATCACTTGGCAGAAGTCGCTTCACTGTATACAGTAAAGCAATGGAACACAATATTTGGTACCCCACTAAAATATTTTTCTGATGATTCTACTGCCGCTCACTGAGTGTACAGAGTATGTAGTTATCGATATAATTTAAAATTAAATTTATTATATTTTTTTTTATGTTTAGCAATTTTTTTCTTTCCTTATATACCAAAAAATAAAAGCATTATTATGTGGTCGAAATTCTATTCAGGGTTTTCGACAGATTGTTATGCTTTAAGCATTCTTAAACTGAAATTGAATGTGTTTGAGGTGGTATGTATAACAGTCAATGAACATATTTTGAAAACATATTAAGCAAATAATAAAAAAATAAAAAAATCTTCAGTGGTTCCAGTCCAACAGAGTCGAAATGGTTTTGTCTGAATAGCATTTTGTAAAATAAAACTGTAAAGTTGAATAAGTTTATTCAATTTTTTCAGACTCATTTGTTTCGTTTACAGACTTTCAAATTGCAACAAGCTACTTATTAATAATTTATAGTTAGTTAGCACTTTTAGGTTTCATCTGGATACTTGGACTATGGACTTCACATTAAAATACAAATTATTTTACTAACTTGTTTGGCTGTATATAAATTAAGATTATGCAATATATCTGATGATATTTTACATTCAAATTAATCTATAAACTTGCCTGGCAGCACATAAATATGTACTTGAATACGTATATTTTCATCTATTGTGGTTAAAACTTACGAATCATTAAACATCTATAGAATCCCCAAGTTCATTTAACCTCCTAATTTTTTTAAACCAAATAAAATATCTCGTGCTTATGCACCAATCTTCACCAAGGAGTAAGTAAATAGATTAAGCTGCAACAATTGTGGTATTTTAAATAATATATTACACCTTTCTCACCTATTGGAAAACCTAGATTAAAATACTAGAATATTAAAATTATAACCAATATGCTTTGAAAACTATGAGTTCAATCCCAAATTCAATTACATACACTTGTAAGGATTTCAAAAAGATATAAATTCTTGATTATAGAGCATGGGCACGTGACGTCACACAGAAAATTTTGCCTTTATTCCAAAACAAAATATTCGTATACTTAACAGTATGGAAATTTCCATTATTTCCTGTATTAAAAATGGCTATTTTAGAAATTTACAATCAATTTACCTTTAATGGATATTTTTAATTTACCGGAAAATAAATTATTCACTTTCAATAAAATATATAGAATTTTAAGAAAATTTGTTATGTACTTTTCACTTCATGCTCGCATATACATTGCCGAATTTGTTAGTAAGTGCTATACATCTTCAGAATGCTAGCTAGTGACTATAGTAAAATTGAGTGGTATTGTACATTCACTTAAAGTGCATTTTAGTAAATGAAATTTTTAAACATGTCATTTCTCAAGTATTCTAAATAACTTATTTTCAGCACAAAGATAAATTTCGATGTTTAATGGGCCTAGTTTTAGTTTTATTTGCCATCATTATCAGTTTAAAATTATCTGCTATAATAAAAATAATGCCCTTAATTTTCTACACTTTCTACTATGTAGGCTGTTTATTTACGCTTATGCCGATGCTCTATTGTCCATTGGCAACACTTTGAAAGGCTCAAGTACTCCTTTTGTTGGTCATGAGCTGGCTTTGGGTTTCCCAATGACTTGCTAGAAGAATTGTCTATGACATCTTCAGAAAGCTTCACTGCAAGAACTGGCGTAATACTAAGGGCCAAAGGCAGGCGAAAATACTTAACTGCAATTGCCCTAGCGTACGTCAGAAGGAATTATCCAAGCTCAGTAGAACTGGTATTAGAAGGGCTGCTGGGCTCCTTACTGGGCACTACACCCTTAAAATACACCTAAATATTATGGGTGTCACGAAGGATTTGCTATGCAGAGGCTGCAACTTTAGCGAAGAAACTGCCACACACATACTCTGTAAATGCGAGGTGTTCTCCGCCCACAGGTTCGAACACATGGGTTGACATATGATTGAACCTTGGGAGTTGTATGACATTCCTGTCAAGTGCCTGCTTATTTTTGCTTCGGCTACTGGTCTCTTTTCTTAAGGACCTTTGCTTTTTGGGATAGTACAATAGACCTCTGGTCGATGTGCTGGACTCTCCTGGAGTCACCTACCTTCATGTCATTTATTCATTGCTAGCACTTTTAATTTATAAGATGCAAACATCACAATCTTAAAAAACAGAAAATTTTCGGACATACTTTTTTAAGTTATTTCGGAAAAAAATTTCAAGGTATTAAAATATTGAAATTATTTATATATATACATAATCTGGACAAGATGTAAATAATTTTTCTTATTTTCAACAAAATAAGAAAAATTATTTACATCTTTATATATTAGGTTCAGAGATATTAGCATTCAAAGTGTTTACATTTTTTGTAACACTCCAATTTCTGTCACAGATATATAGATCCCCAAGCATGGATGCTGTTCACATCAAAAAATTGTGCACAAATATTAGAATCATTGAATAATGAAACTATTGATTTTGATTGAAATCAAATATTCAAAATGCCTAAATTTTTAAATATTTCTGTTTAATTCAGTTTCGAGAAACTTTACATTAAAATATCGAATTACACTAATTTTAAAATGATTGTTCTTACTATTGCACCACATTATTTGGAATTTTCCGAAAGTCATAAAATTAAAATACATTAAATATGGTTAAATGAGTGGATTTAACAAATGCAATATTGCAACTTTTATTAACAATGCACATGTAGCATTATTCCTTAGAAAAGAGACATTTTACAAATCTTGTGCTTTGAAGCCAACAAAATTGAAGTTTTAGTACATTAATTAAATATCAGTGATATATTGTTACAGATTCTACACACACATTATGATACCAACGGCCGTACCGTGTGCTGAAAACACCGGTTCTCGTTAGATCATCAAAGTCAAGCAGCATCGGGCGCGGTTAGTACTTGAGTGGGTAAACACCTAGGAACACCGTGTGCTGTTGGCACGTTTCAGGCGTGGTAGCCCGGTAGTGTGCGCGCTGGATTTGCACGCTGCCACAACTGCCACCGTGTTCATGCGGAGTACGATCACGTTAAACATGTGGGTCCTTAAGTCCTTCCGGGAGTTTGGTGGTAGGAGAAGGAGGGTACGGTCCCTGTGGATGCCTTCCCTACTGGGTTCCGGTCTAAATTGGGTAGCACTTTCCAGCCGTCCAAACTGTTACCTTACACCTTTCTGGTAGGTCGGACGGTCTGGGTCTCAACAACACACATTATGATACAAAGTGCCAAAATTTGACTTAAATTGGATGAAAACTCACAGAGTGCAATATTTTTTAAATGTTACTTCTGAAGTAAAGGAACTATTTTAATTTTTACAACTCAAGTATTTTCATTTATTTGGGTATGAAGTATTTTACTCAACAGATTTTCATGATTATTTATTTAACGAAAATCTGTGATCTGTAAATTTACTAGAAAGTATTTAAAAAATTGCATGACAGATCGAAGAATATTTAATTAAAGAGAATTTTAAACATGTATAAACATACAGCAAAAAAGAGTGAAGACAGCTGTTGCACTCAGTAGTTAAAAGCAATTGCATTTAAATTTTTTTTTAAAATACATTCTTTAACTGAATAATGTATAGTATCTACAGAAAAAAAAAATGAACGAAAATATTTAGTGTTCAGAAAACCTCATTAACATTTTATATAGTGTTAAATTACCAAGATTGCACCATACATGTAAAAGTTAAAATGCATAACCAAAAAAAAGCCTATTTTTATTGTTATTTTTTTGCCTTCTAATACAAGTGGAATTCTTTTCTTTTAACTATAGCTAATTTGAGAAAATGTAATAATTTTGTTTAACTTTATACACACCACACTACCTTATTTAAATTTGTCTAAGATGTGTGTGTGTGGAATGAATTACTCAGGATTAAAAATAATCTAGTCATACTTGGATAATAACCAAAGTGATTAAAAATAATCTAGTCATACTTGGATAATAACCAAAGTTTCTATGTTAAGCAAAATTCCATCTTACACAGAGTTTAATGAATCATACTTTTTCTTCCAATAAAAAACACAAGAAAATATAGAAAAATAATTTTATTTTTAATAATATTATCATACATTTTGAACATTGTCATGTATACTTTTTTTTAGACATCTTTTCTGCTTGATTATTTTTTTCCTATTTATTGGTGGACGTCTAGCTGGTACCCTTTTTCTTACTTCTGTTCAAACCTCTGTGAAGGCGAGAAATTGAAGTTGGCTGAACATGGATCTTCTTGATGCGTGCATTATAAGATTTAAAAATTTGCAATCTTGAAATGTCATCATTTACTTTAACATTTTTAAAAACAGTAAAGGCATGAGAAACAAGATGATCTGGGAGATCATCAACATAGCCTGATATCCTGTTTATTTCGTTTTTCAATTGCAATCTTTGCATACATGTATCAATCTGTTTTTTGCTTTGGGAGCTTTCTTCAGTAATACTTTTTTGGTTCACTGTAGAGGAAATTACTGGGCACTCAAACGGAAATTCAATGTCGTCAGGTCCACTTTTCAAATCTGAAAAAAAAAAAAAAACCCCTGGAAGGTTGGACATTTCTCTTCTAAAGCTAGCTTGCCTAATACGTACCGATCTTCACAATTGACAGGTAGTGCATTAGGCAGACTAATCTTCTGCTGCTCTGCTAAAAAACATTGATGTTTACAGAAAGCACCAAACTTTCCTGCATAACAGGAACAAATGCCAATGTTAGCATTTACTACAAATGATATATCTTTATTGGGACTTTCTAGCAGGAAGGTGTTAGGTTCCACCTCAATAATTTGAGAAAGGTTATAGTGGCTTGTTTTTTTACGTAATGATGAATATAGTAAATATGGCTTTTTAGTTCTTGAGAACGAGAATTTTAAAAGTTTCTTAGTCAAATATTTTCCCCATATACTGATACAAAACTCAATTAAGGCTACTACATTATATGCTTTTGTTCTGCATAGAACAATGTCTTTCAAAATCTTAATGGAAGCTTCAGCAAAGTTGTTTGTATTATTTCTTCTAGTAAAGAGATTAACCCTGAAGAATAAGACCCATTCTTCTCGTCTATTATAAAATGTCCAAAATCTATTCACACAATTAGGGAAATTTTTGTTTTCTGCAACAAGTGAAAAAACTGCTTCTTTTAAAGAAGCTTCTGAATCTGCATACATCACCTAGAAATATAAATATATGATGTCAGTAGTTTATAGCATATCAAACCCTTGAAAAATAATAGATATTTTAATATAATATAATATGGGATTACTGCATGTGCAGTAGCATTGCCAGAAAAATTATATATACATATATATATATATATATATATACACACAGTACAACCTCAAAAATCCAGACTTGTTGGGACTTTGCTGATTCCGAATTTTTTATTTTTCCAGATTATAGAGTTTGAATAAAATTCAAACTTAATATTAACTAAATACACTGTAAAGCACTATTTTTAGTAAAAATAATGACTAAAGTTAAGTTAATGAATTAAAACATATTATTTAATACAAAAATGGGACAATAGCAATTTCTAAGAAAGAATATACACATTAATAATCCAGAATGTGTGAACGAAAAGAAATGATAAAATTACATCTTATAATTTCATTTAAATATTTGAATTAACGTTTATTGTTTCATTAATTTTGGTTTATGGAAAAGCAGTTTTTTTATCCTGTAAATGGATGTTATCTTTGCTCGGTTATAAAACTTCTTTGTTCAAGATCTTTAATTGCTTGATCGATTGTTTGCACAAGATTATCAATGGGTATTTTTCTTTCTCTACATTTATTGTTGCAACTTTGCTCTTTTTTATTTAATATCATATAATGAATTTTGCCATCACTCAATTTATTTACGATTGGCGTAACATCATTTGAGTGCAGAACTTCTGTTATACCGTACTTGTCGAGATTTAATTAAGCGCAAGGATTAGCACTTTTGCTGATATATTTAATGGTGTATTTAAACCGTCTTTGCTATTAACGAAACAAAAAGCAAAAAATAAGAACTCAAAAGTTTTGTTTATTTTCTAGCATGTATATGATGTTATGTTTAAAAGGCTGATACTCAAAAAAGGAAAAACTTTATTAGTAATAGTCAAATATGTAAAAAAATATTGCAGTCGGTGAAATAAATATCTTTACTAAAAAAGAAAATATCTCTCCTCTCAATGATTTTTCTAAAATACGATGAGTCATTATGAAGCTGCAGCAGCACCGGAATGTGGTGCGGCAGGGACAGCAAAGAAAGGAATTTGCTTTGTTCTTAATAGTAAGCACAGCTGGTCCCTTTGATCCTGTTGCTCGGTTCTGTGTGATACAATATTATTTAGTTATTTATTCGCTATTAATAGTATGCAGATATGGCTTTCCAAACAAAAAGGGCAAAATGTACAGTTATTTCTAGCTGACATGAGGTTCGATAAGAACGAAAAACTTGTCAGATATTGGAATGGGGAGGGAACTCTGGAAACAAAATAGAATACACTGAAGAATGGGATTCGTACTACAAATTGAACAAAATAAGTTTTCGCGAGCACTAATATGAATTCTCGGTATTTTTAGATTTAATTGAACAATCTGTGATAAAATGTTAAGATAATGTTTTAAAGTGTTTAATATTAAAAATTCCATTGTTTCAGGAAAAATGTCTTTTTAAATAATGAGAAAAAGAAATTTTGATAATAAAAAATCAGCATTTAAATAACAATGTGTATTTTATACGAAATAATTTGTCGGGAATCGTCACTTGCATACAGAGGAGGGGGTTTAAAGTTAACAACATAATTCACGCTCCAACCATGAACCAATCTACGGCTTTCCATATTTATATCCGGTGTATATATCAACCCAAAACTTTTGTCTCATTGGGTTCAGAAAGTTGATAGGAAAATACGGTATTTGTTTATAAAATATGCCACATAAATAATCTTATTCACTTGCTTTAAATCGGCGACTTAGTCATCCGATAATTGGAAAAAAAAAAAAAAAACTTGAAAACGTCAGGAGTTTTGAGATTATACTATATATATATTTGGGGGAAGGGAAGGGGGTTGTTGTTGTTGTTGAGACCCAGAGAAGGGAAGGGGGTAACAAAATATCTTGTTTCCCATTTCTACGAACTTCAATAGGTGCCTGGGAGGAGTTATGTTCCCTTCTCCCCTCCACTTGGTGAGGCCAATCTGCATGAGTATATTTCTGAATTTATTTTGCTAAATCTAGAGTGAAAATTCTTTTTATAGTAAAATCAACATTGAAGTAAACATTGATGGAAAATGTTAAAGTTAAAATTTGGAAATCTTTAGTGCACATTTACATCTACAACTAACTTCAGAAAAAGTTACCCCACAAACAATATAGATATAAAATATAAATGCATATCTTTTTTTTTTGCTATACTTACAGCTTGAAAAAGTTTCATAAGACGAGGTTTTTCAGAATTTGGGATGTCATGTTGGGCAAAAAGCCACCTCCACTCTGCTTGTTCCACATGAAAGTGGCAAAGAAGTTGCTGACTGGTTGGCCACACTTTGCTTAAAGCAGATTTTTCAGCTGAAGACTCATCTGTTATAAAAATCTGAGGTGCCTAGAGCCAAAACAAATAATCAATTTTTGAACAGCAACAGAAAATTATATTTTTGCTTTTAAATTTCTTCGGTATAACAATTCATAATATTCAATTACAACCAGAAAATTGATACTTGTATTATTTGTGGCACTCTGCTGTGCACTTGTCTAATCCTAAATCTTGAAATGACAATGTCATATATGGTAAACTCGTACACACAGTTTACTTAATGCAAAAGGCCCTACCGTGCTGATAACACCACTTCTCATTAGATCACCAAAGTCAAGCAGCATCGGGCGCAGTTAGTACTTGGGTGGGTGACCACCTGGGAACACCGTGTGCTGTTGGCACATTTCGGGCACGGTAGACCGGTGGTTTGCGTGCTGGATTTGCACGCTGCCACAACTGTCTCCATGTTCATGCAGAGTACGATCACGTTAAACATGTGGGTCCGTAAGTCCTTCCAAGAGCTTTGTGGCAGGGGAAGGAGGGTACAGTCCCTGTGGATGCCTCCCCCACTGGGTACTGGTCTAAATTGGGTGGCACTTCCCGGCCGTCCAAACAGATACCTTACACCTTTCTGGTAGGTCGGACGGTCTGGGTCTCATCAACAATCAACAACACATTTTACTTAAACGATTTTTCACACAGATGGGAAAGAACTTCCATTTTTAAAACTATTTCTAGTTTGCAGAGCATTCTACATCTATTTTATCTATTTGGTGATGTACTTCTTTTCAATTGTTTGATTGGATAATTAAATAAACCCGAAGGCATTTTTACCCTTCTGTCATGTTGGTCAAAAGGCCAGGATTTCAGTCTTCCCATGGGCTTATTGCATAAAAGTTTCACAAATGATGTATCAAGATGCTTCGGTGAGTGTCTAATCTTAATCATGTGCAGTACTAAATATATTTATAAATCAAGAGTTCAAATGTTTTGCAATTTAAAATGTACACAATAGTCGTAAGCACCTATTTGCTTATTTCATGTAGAAGGCCCAGGCCATTTGACTCACCCAAGGGCATGAGCAGCAAAGGAGTGTCCGGTGCTAATTTCATGTGTAATGCTTAACCCTTTCGGGATGGTTGATGCACCTGCACATTGGCTGCGAACTTGCATTCAAGGATGACTGTCACGTATCCGCATTGAGAAAAAACTTACCTTAAAAGACGAGGATCACGTCAGAGTGTTTTCATATGGAACGTTTTTATTTTAATTTATTTGTCTACTAGATGGCGTTAAATGTCAATGGGAAGAACTCCAATGTATTTTGCAGATACTTGACCTTGGCATAGGGACAATCCAATGAATTATTTCTCCATTTGGAGCTGTGAAACATGATTTCATAATATAAACAAACAGAGCACTTCTCGCAGCATCAACAATTTTATAATTGAGTTTCGGGTCTCGTTTTGATTTTAGTTTAATGATTTTGTTGGTGAATTATAGGAATATGAGAGAGTATTTTTTTTTGGGGGGGGGGGGGGGCGGGGGGGTTAGAGGAATGTGCGGCAGTAAAATTATTAGGTTATTTCGGATAAAAGAATGGCTGGGCTGAGACGTTTTCTTTTTGTGGAAGAATACAGTCGTATGGTAAACGAACCAGACAGTAATGAAAGTGATGCAGATAGTAAAGATTCGTGGACTACAAAAAGCAAAAGAAAGCGCATAGACAGTTATTATGAATGCAAAGATTGAAATGTTGGTCTGTTCGTGGATTCTTACTTTGAAATATACCATACACAAAAGGTGTATTTATTAATGAAAATAGCTAAGCTATTTTCTTGTATATAATTTCTATTAGCTATATAAATATTACAATCATTTCAATATTTTTTCTGATTAACTGATAACTATTTTAATCAAGGTAACTAATCATTTTTAATATTTTGATAAAAGACAATTTGTATGAAAAATATACATCAAATAGAAAATAAGTATTTCCTTTATTCCTGAAAAAAATAGAATGCTGTGTTGAACGGGTGATTTTCAGTGAATTTTTTTCAAGAGTTAGACTTAGCGCAAAAAATTAGCCGTCCTTTGGAAACAGTTCGGAAACGAATCGCTCCGTCGCTTTGGACTACGGCAGTTTCGGAATGCTGCCATCCCGAAAGGGTTAAATAAAATGCATTTTAACAATGTGACAATTAAATTCAGAAGTGTAGTGCTAGTGGTATACAGCTTAATTAACTTACTAATCCACTATTTCTAATTGTACCTTGTACCTATATTGTTTGTTTGGCTGAAAGGAAAAGGTTGAGAATCACCATTTTAAAGAGGGGAAACTGTCTCAAAGTCGATGTCTTAGTGGTCAAGATTAAAATTGGAGATATTCTTATTTCTGTGTAGACCTCGTATTCAAGTGCTGATGGATGTGATTATGTCTAAGGTCTTGGCTGTTGGATCATCATATCATGTCATTCATTTCGACAAATGGAACCTAGTGCAAATAATGTGCCTAATGATTCCCCTCTTCCCTCCTCGTGGATAATTTAAAACTATAGGCTGGTTCTATCACTGTGAGAAAATTACCTGTTTTAAAATAAAAAATAGTATAAATAATACAATTACAGAACTAAATAAATACAATAGGTCATTACATCGAAGGAAAATGCATAGTGAACCTTTTATTCGCAAGCCAAAAACATGCTGCTTGTTTAGCAATATAAGAATTTTCTAGTAATAACAAACAATTCTTTTAAGTTTTACTTAAGCAGGGTCCGCGCTAGCCATTCGCCTACGCGCAAAATGCGAAAAGATCGCAAAACTGGCGATAAAAAAAATACTTTGGAGAAAAAAATGGCGAATGATTTTTTGGAAACTGTGAAAATTTCGTAAATATTTTTTTAGGAAGTAATATGGAATAAAAGTCCGATTTATTTGGAATAAAAGTTCGATTCCAGACAAGTAGGCCTATGACATACGAGCGCTGTCTCCCGTCAGTTTTGGGGACGCTCGCTCTCGTGTGACAAGCTCCAAGTATTCTTTAATTCCCAGCACGCTGCTCCTCAAAACGGATGGCAGACAGCGCATTCCTGTCTCTCACGCGTCCTTGACCCAACACGACAATCAAAACATTATCTGGATTCCGTCCGTTATGTGAGCCGATTTTTTTCGTTAACCCTGAACCGTTAACCCCCAAAACAGTTATTAGATACTCTCCAGTAAACAAAACAAAAAAACACTTTCAACTTAAAATCCTGCATTATAGTTTTAAACAATCCGTGTTACAGAATTATTTCTGAAAAGAGCCATTTTTTGTCGAAAACGATCAGCCGTAATCAGAGAAACATGTGATAAACATCGAACGAAAATGTATGTATATTTTTTGCTGACGCGTATACAATGGTAGTCCGGAGCATCTGGAGGGCAGAAAAATTAGGAGTGTGCGATTGCGTAATTACTACCGCATCGTTTTAGGATCGATTGTCTTGCGGGAAAAAATAACTTTCAGACTTACGATGTTTTTTTTTTTTTAGACTCCGCATATAAATCGACCCCCCCCCCCCCCCCCCCGCTTTGAAGCGTTTTTTTTTTGTCACAAATTTTTTGACTTACGCGAGTATATACAGTAAATAAAAAAGCATTTAATTTTAGTTAAAACCAACTGAAAAAAGGTCACTGCTGATTATTATCACAGATGCCAATTTGCAGTTTGCTGTTTTTGTCATAAGTTGAATCGTAGTTTATCTTTTTGTTACGAATTTTTAAGCCTGCCTGACTTGTTTTCGTTTCATCTTCATCATCATCTTTGTGGTTTTTATACGATCCTTACGCCTGCCTGAATTTTAAAACCGACATAAAAATTTATCCCTTAGATAGTTTTGGTGCTTAATTTTAAAGAAATATAATGATGATACTGCATATAAAAATATTATGGATGTAACAAGAATTGGTTTCACATGTCCAATGACAACAACCATCGTTAAAAGAGGCTTTAGTAAACAGAACATAAATTTCATTAAGTAGTAACATCAGAGTAAAAAATGTCAGTGACTTGATTCTTATAAATAGTGAAGGGACAGATATGAAAGATTTTAACTTTAAGGCAGCTTTTGAAAATTGATGTATAGTACAAAAATTCGACGCTTGCCTGGTTTATATGATAATGAAACTATGTGAATTATAAAATAAATTTGTCATTTTTGTAACTCATTGTGATCTTTCATTGGTAAATACAAGTTTAATTTACTAATAGCATGTTTAATGATTAAAAAAATGAAATCTACCCATCTTTATATCTTGTTTAGAATGAAATTAATATTATTAGCTGCATTATGGCTTAAAAGTAGAAATTTTTTCACCGATGGCGACGATAACTTTGACTAATAATCATGTAATTTGGCTAATGATTTTTCAATTTGGCTAATTTGTTGGCTAACAGTTTGAAATTCCTAGCGTGGGCCCTGCTTAAGAATTAGAAAGAGGTATACTCACAATATTTCCACCAAAGCAATTAGGAAAGCTCCCTTTTAACAGCTGAAAGGCTTCAATATAATTTTCCATAGTTTGATTTTGGTGTATAAGTGCTGCTATGGGAATGGCTCCTGCTTTTGAAGAAGTCAATAGAATAGTTAATGTTGAAGATGTTAACTCACAACTGCATGAGGAATCAACAAAAATAATTTCTTTGGCAGCTGATAACATTTGCACCCTCTTCATAATAGTTGTTACAACCAAAACTGCCCATGATTTCTGATCTGATATCTTGACAGTAGCACCTAAAATATTTAAAGTTAATAACCGAAAATTATGCTTGCACTGCTGCTTGGAAAAGTATTGTATTTATATATATTATTTATATTTGAAAATGTATTTACAATTATATATCATCAAAAGTTTACATTGGTTTACATTTGTTACAAATTATATCGTTAAGGAAAACTTCAACAACATATTTTACTTATTGAAAACTGTATTGTTCTCTAAGATAAGGGCCAGGCTGAAATATGACATATTATAGATGAAGTTTAAAAATAGGGTTAGGTGGGGTAAAATAAGTAATGGGGTAAAATAGGTAACTTTAAAAAATAAATTAAAAAAGATATATAAATAAACTTTTTTTATTATTGTTTTGTCAGTTTTAGAAATTTTAGGTATGAGTCATCATTTTCAATGCAGAATAAATAAAGTAATTGCTTATGTACTGTCAGGATTGGTAGCCATTTTGAAGTTTCTTGTTGTGATAGCTCAGTTGTATTGGTGAGAAACTCTTTGGAGAGAGAGAGATTTAAAGTAAATTAGAGGTAAGTTTTAGAAAACTTTTATATCACATTGCATAAAACAATTATTCATTATAAATTTCCTACATTTTTGTTACAGAACAATGATAAATTCATATTTTAGAGCAAAGAAACCCATAAAATAGTTACACTGTTAGGCTTAACAAAAGAGAAGAAAGTAGTTAGATTTTCTAAATTTTGGATCATTGCAGTGAAGGGTATTTATTTACTAATGTATTACATTAGTGCTTTATTAACTCAAAAATTGGTATAGAGAATGTCGTATACATAATGTCGATAAAGCTGCTGTAACGGCCACACTGTTAAAGAAGTTGTATGAAAAGTGTTCAGAAGAAAATGCTGTTAGTGGCACATTTCCTCCAAGTCATTAACTGGTGAATGCTAAAATATATAAAAGGCATGAATGTAGAGTCAACTTTAACAACTATGGTTGATGAACCAGTGGAATCAACTTTAACAACGATCGATCCATGAACCTGTGGCATCAACTTCAAAGGCAACCATTGATAAACCTGCGGCATTCTTTAATTCAGCAGAGACAGATGAATCAAGTATATGTTCCCCTTTTAAACATATACAAGTAGTGATTATAAACACATTATCACATGCATAGTCTACTCCTGTTAAAGATGCTGTCAGAAATACTTCAAGAAAAAGGACCTGCATGGAAATGAAATCTGGAGAAGTCTTACCACAAAACAATTGATCGATCGACCACATACAGAGAAAATCAAGAATTATCAAAAAGATAAAATTATCTGTTGTACAAGCCAAGAAAAAGCTACCAAAACAAAGTACGGCCTTAAAAGAGCAAAATTTGTCTAGAGAGAGTTCAATTAACAGTAACGAACAAATCAGAGGACACTATTTTTTCCCTAGATATGCTGTGAAAGCATTGCAAACATTTTAAAATATTCTTTCCTCATCCTAATGTACAAATATTTGTATAATTAGAGTGCATTATAAGCTAAAATCAGGTATACTTATTTTACCCCACAGCATGGGGTAAAATAGTTAATAAACAGCATGTTTTAAAATTGTATTATCAATATCAATTTGCATTTTTTTTTTTTACAGAAATTACTGTTGAAATGTTATATGAAAAACTCATTTGTACATCCTGTATAATTTTTTTGTCAAAGAAAATAATATATTTTTTTTAAGCTGACTATATGCAAATGAAAAACTTGCTGTTTTTATAACTATTTTACCCCACCTGGCCCTATTAATTATTTTAGAATTGTTTCGTCTTTTATTCTACTTTTAATTTACAAAAAATATTTTAGATTCAAAATTATAGATGAATTTTGTTTGGAAATCACCATAAAAATAGTTGGAGTAGAAATTATAGTAGTCAGAATAAAATAAAAAAGGACAAGAGATTTAAAGTTTTGGTGAAATGCACACTAGAAGTACTCTAGTATATACAAACAATTATATATTTAAAATATTACAGGATAAATTGTATATAGAGATGTAAGAAAAAGAAAATACCTCTTGCACTATATTCACTTTGTTTTTCTTTCAACTTTTCAAATGGATTCCGACACGTTCCAAAATTTTCAGATCGCCAGATGTCATGCAAATGATATACTTGCCTTGGTGTAGGATTTACAACAGCATCAGCTAAATTTTCAATATTATTTGAACATAGAAATTTGTTTTCATAAACAGAAACTGCTTCACTGGGTGTTAAACCATCATTAAAGTAAGAATAGAACTGACTTTTCATGTGTAGAATGGAAAAATTGCATATTTTAAACAGGTAGAAACAACCAAATACAGAAAAGCAGATATTTATTATTTTTATTTTATGAAATTATATTTAATGTATAGCCATACCGCCAAGGGATACCCTTTGTTCAAACAATGGTCAAAAAATGTACAGAATGGATAGAAGTGGAAGAATGAAAATTAATTTTACAGATTTTTAAATATTACTTCATGTTACTAACTATAAATTTATGTCCGAAAACACAATGAGAAATTTGAAAATGGAGAATGAAACTTACTTCTTCGGATACTTTCAACATATTTAATGCAATAGCAGATTTAAGTACATGATTATGCACTAATGCCATCTTAACAATCGCACAAAGAGGAGGACTTTGCTTTGAGAAAACATCTCTTCTTACTGTACTTACGGTCTCCTTTTTTTATCAGAATATCCAACTGCACAGAACATCCAGTATCTTTTTTGCTGTTTAATTTCTTGCGGTAAATGGCACTTCCAAATTTTATGATAAATATATCTGTGGTTAAGAACAAAGTTATACAATAATTAGTACAATTAAAAATGTCATATTTAGTAATGTAAAGATAATACTTATCTGAAGAATTTTTATACAACAGATATGCATCAATGCAAGTTGAATAAGCAATATGTTAAAATAATGAAACATAGTATTTTAAAATAAATCTTTATTTTCAAACAATTAAAAATTCGACATTTAGTTTGAATTATGAGGAAGCTCACCCAAAATGAAATATCTCTTAAAATATTTATTCAGGGAATATGCATTAACAGAGCTGTTCAGGTAAATCCGTATTATAAAGATAAAATAAAAAGGTTTTGAAAACATATTTACCTTGTTTGACTTGCAATCGAATTGTACAAAATCCATTGTGTGCCAGTGAAAGAGCTAATATCATTTAAAAACTTTTCAGCTTCCTCGGAGGAACGCAATGCTAGATGCAAAACAACCTGTGTATCTGATGTTTGTTGTTCAACAATTTGGAATTCAGTGTTTTTTAAGAATTTTAATAATTCATTTAATGATACAGTGCACGAATTATCATACATTTTTTTCACAAAAGTCGCTGCTGATCTGTTTTCGATTTACACGTGTTGCCTGCCTGTAATCACAGAATACTATATTAGTCTGTCTGTAATCTTACAATCTACTGTAACGGCCTTGGCGTGAAAATTTCTTTACCACAAATGTCACCAAGCTTGTCACTCCGAACCCCATTATGGAAATACGCCTCGATGATCCACCCCTCCCCCATTCTTCCATAGACACATTAGAAAGAGGGATTACTCAGCTCTTGTACGTGGTTTTCCTGTGCCTGCAAAAATTGAGAGCTTTGTATGCTTATCTGGATTTTGAGACTTCAGTAGAATTTCTCATACAGTTGTATTTCATACTATTCAGGTCCATCTGTATCACAATTAGCATTATAATGTAAAAAATAGTTGGAGTACGAGTGACACTACATGGAGTGGATCTACACTCGCCTTTCTCCGACACTCATATCGTATAGATTGTTTAGGTCCATTTAACCATAATCTCTATCAGAATTTAAATCTGTTTCATCAGAATGATACAAACTTTAGAACGTCAGCATGGATTGTTCTCGAGATATTGCACAATTTAAAAAAATAATTATACAAAATTAAAAAAATGATTAGGAATGGTTAAAATATGTTAACTTTCCATATGCAATATTATGCAACATCATTCTTGTGCTAAATCGTTTGTTCTACTTACGCGAGAGAATACTTTTTGTAATAGTTTTGTATTTTGACGCCTCAGAATTCCCCCAATAGTCAATTATTTGATATAAATTGATTTTTAATTACATTTTAATGAGTATGAATAAGTTATTCTTTTTGATTAGTAAGTTGCCAAAAGCGCTCAATTTCAATGCCAAAGTTTTGTTGATCGTGTATATTACTTCGCTAAGAAAGGAATAAAGTCATTGTGTCATGTAGGGAAACTCAAAGTCATCCGCTGCCCACAATAGATTTTTACATAATGTGTATAGTATATCCCCACGCTTAAATTTCGTAGCAGTACGAACATTTGTTTTTCAGTTAGCGTTCACACTTTATACTTGTATACATACTGTCATGAACCTCCTCTCTGTCCATGCCAAGAGGACTGGGAAATATGTTATTCTCGATCCGCCATCCTGCTTCTTCGAGAGCTGTGCAGCATGGCGGCAATATAAGTAGGACGGGTATATCTTCTAATCTACGAGAATATAATAAGTATACTTCTAATTCAATTTTACTGCTTTTATTTTGTCATATATTGATATAATTTCATATTTTCTATAAATTTGTTTATAAACGGGATCAGGATGCTTTTTTATTCGTTGTTGTTCTGCAGATCTGCCTGTGAAGTTAATTTTGCATAGTGAGACTAGATTCATAAACATCTTTTTAGGAGCATTAATTTAAATATTTTAATAGAATGTTTTTAACAACAATGTTATTTAGAATAGTATGGGAATTTGCATATGATTGTGAATTTTAAGTTTCTTTATATTGTGTATTTCGTGCGAAGAACGGGTACACTACTGCCAGTACAATAGCATAATGTTGCATGGAAAGTAATATTTTCTCAAAAAATATTTAATTCTATACTTTGACGGATAAACATGATTAAAGACCACCTGAACACATTTCGAACACTTTTGGAAAGGTATCTGTGCGTCGAAAGCCCAAGCCGTCCGACTCGTCCTTGGACAAGGTATCTGTGTGTGTATGTGTCTGTGAGATATGGACACCAAGTCAAAAATAAATATTTGTATCGCTATGAAATCTTATTTTGTTACGATATTACGTGAAAACTTTGAAACTAATTAGAATATTTTGTACTTTACACTATTAAAATACAAGTTGTTCGAATTTCAGGTTTTTTGCACAATTATTTTCTATAGCAGACAATCATAATTCCCAAAACATTGTCTTAGCATAACATAGAGTGGCGTCCCCAAGGGGGGAGATTTGGAGGCCACAAGTCCCCAGGCATCTATCAGAACCCATTGAAATTCGTAGAATCAATATTTGGAGAAATAGGAAGCAATATATTTTGTTACCCCTTCCAAATTTTTTTCTAGCGTCGTATTGATAACATATATGAAATGGATGTAAAGGATATTAAAATCAGTGGCGTGACAAAGGGGGTCAAAAACCTCTGTAAGAGTCCATTAAAGCTTATAGAAATGATATATGGAGATATAAGAAAAACAAAAATAATTTGGTTCTCCCCTCCCCCCCCCCCCCCATCCAAAGAAAAAAAATCTCATGTGAGCAGCACATGACTTTCCCTGCAGATTCAAATTCATTTTGTAATTTTTTATTTCATTATGCATTAAATTGAGTTTAGTTGAAGAAAATAATAGGGATAATTTTCTGATATTATATCCAATTCGTTTTTTATTGCATCTTCGTTTCGTTTGGCAACTTAATGCACTTTAAATTCTTCACATTCTTAAAATTTCAAAAGCTACAATATCTCGAGAAAGGTTTATACTACAGTCATGAGATCACACACAGATTCATTCGTTAAGTTGTCAAATTGTACATGTAGAACAAGTACTTAATTATTATATTTCAGCAATTTTAGTCATTTACTTCAGACTTTTACTATCTTGCACATCTAGTATTTTATTTTATTTCGAATATATTAGATTTGCGGATTTCAAAATCTAACTAGCATCACAGTATCCTACGAGCGACTTATCTACCAAATTTTGTATAATTGGATCAATTAGTTTTTCAGTTAGAGTGGATACAGGCAATTTTTGCTGGCCATTTCGCAAAAAAAATGTGGGTTGTTTTATCTCGAATCGTACCAAAAACTAATCAGCACCATGGTCATACCCAAGTGACTTACTAAATTTTATGAAATTTAGTCGATTAGTTGAGTTAGAGTGGATATATACAATTTTTGCAGGCCATTTCGCAAAAAAATGCAGATTCTTCTTTTTCGAATCGTATCAAATCTAATCAGCACCAGGGTGATCCACAAGTGACGTGAATACCAAATTTTGTAAAATTTGGTCAGTTGGTGGGTTCTTTTATCTTGAATTGTACCTAAAACTAATCAGCACCAGATTCGTCCACAAGTGACTTACGTATCAAATTTTATGAAATTCGGTCAATAAGTTTCTTAGTTGGAGTGGATACAAAATCTGCACAGACAGGCAGACACACAGACGTCACGCTAAAAATAGTTTTTTCATATTCTAGAGGTCTCGAAACGTGTAGATCCTTCGAAAACTCGAGTTGTGATTTTCGGTATGATTCCAATACTTTTCCTATACATACCATGTATTGCAGGGAAAGTAAAAATCTGATGTGGGCAGCATATAACTTTCCATGCATACTCATATTCACGTTCTCTTTATTTCTTCAATAAGTCATTAAATCTAGTTTAATTGCACAAAATAACACCGAAAATAATTTTATATTACATTGAATTTGCACTTTTACTTTAATTTTCGTTTTCTTTGAGTAACTAAAGTTATTTTCAAAAGTGGCGCAACGAACATGCGAAAAAAAAAAAAAATCTCTACAATGGTTAGTCTTAAGAGTAATGGGGTTGGTCTTATGTTTTACCCATCCTTTCATCGTCACAAATTACGTATGAAACAAGTATTTAATTGATATATTTGAGCATACGTAATCTTTTATAAATTTTGGCGATTTTTGCTGGTCATTTCACAAGAAAGGGCAGGTTCTTTTTACTTTCCCTGCAATACATGGTAATGTATAGGGAAAGTATTGGAATCATGCCGAAAATCGCAACTCGAGTTTTCGACGGATCTACACTTTTCGAGACCTCTAGAATACGAAAAACTATTTTTACAGTGACGTCTGTGTGTGTGTCTGTCTGTCTGTGCAGATTTTGTATGGCTTAACTCTCAACCAGATTGACCATGTACTTGTTGATAGGAGACATCGGAACAACGTAATAGACGTAAGAAGCTATAGAGGTGCAAACGTCGACTCTGACCACATACTTGTCAAAACTAAAGTTAGATTTAGACTGTGCAAGAATTTCTTCTGAAAGAGGGAGAACAACACCTATAAACCTGATATCTCTAAGTTGAAGGAGCAAAACATACTCAATGAATTTAAACTTAAACTTTCTAACGACATCGGCTTGGAATTGGGAACACCAAATTGTGATCTTAACTGGAAATCGGTCAGTGTAATCTTATTGAAAGCTGCAATCGAGACCGTACCAAACCTGGGACGTCGTTTGTTACAGTATCAAACCTGGGACGTAGAAATGAGTGGTTCGACGATGAGTGTAGTAAAGCCACAGATGAGAAAAATAAGGCATACTTGCTGATGCTGCAAAGGCACCGTACAAGAACCTATGAAGAAAAATATAGAGTGCTGAGGAGAGTGGAGAAAAAATTACACAGAAGAAAGAAGGAAGCCTTTTCTGAAGGCTCATTAAAAATTTGGAGAACTTGAACAATCAAAATGAGTGCCGGAAGTTCTACAGATCAGTCAATAAAATGAGAAGCGAGTTCAAGCCAAGATCTATCACATGTAGAAATAGGAGGGGAGAGCTTGTTAGCGAACCTCATGCTGTTCCTGAGGTATGGAAGGACTATTTTCAGGATCTGCTCGAGGGGAGAGACGAAACTGACGCTCCCCAAGAGGACCCTATGGAACAGGACATCATCGTAGACGGGGATTATCCATCGCCTTCCATTCACGAAGTGATCCTTGCTATCAAAAAACTTAAAGATAACAGATCGGCTGGTCCCGATAACATTCCATCTGAATTTTTTAAGGTCGATGAACCAGTGCTTATTAATGCTTTGCACTATATTTTGGTTAAAATTTGGGAATCGGGGAAATTGCCCACTGAGTGGGAAGTGGGTTCTATCTGCCCTATTTTTAAAAAAGGAGACCAACTTGAATGTCGTAACTATAGGGGCATCACACTTCTCAATACGGCATATAAAATCTTCTCCAACTTACTTTTTGCAAGACTTCAACCCCATACTGAGAAAGTTATTGGAAACTACCAGTGTGGATTAAGGCCCCAAAGATCTACTGTGGATCAAATTCATACACTGAGACAAATTTTGGAGAAAACTAAAGAGTATAACATCAAAACCTTCCATCTATTTATTGATTTTAAAGCTGCTTATGACAGCATAAAAAGAGATAAGTTGCTTAAAGCTTATGATTGAGTTTAACATTCCTACTAAACTTGTTAACCTTACTAAAGCCACGTTTAGCAACGTGCGTTGCAGGGTTAAAATTCAAAACCACCTTTCTGAGCCTTTTGCTACTGAAAGAGGACTGCGTCAGGGAGACTCGCTTGCCTGCCTGCTCTTCAATCTTGCATTGAAGAAATGCATCCGAGATAGCGGATTAGACTGTAGAGGCACTCTCTGGAATAGGTCGCAGTATTTATTGGCCTACGCAGACGACATTGACGTTATTGGAAGATCTGAAAGGGCAGTGAAAGAGGCCTTTCGTGCCCTTGAAACCTCTGCTACAGACATGGGCCTCACTATCAATGAGGACAAGACAAAGTTTATGGAAGTCCCATCCGCGTCTGGGAACTACAACCCTTTTTGCATAAATGGTCATATATTTGAAAGGGTTAGTGAATTCAAATACCTTGGAGCTACTATCAATGACCAAAACTTGTTGAAAGCCGAAATTAACTACAGAATAAAATCGGCCAATAAATGTTTCTTTGGACTAAAAAAACAATTAAGATCCAGACTTGTTAGCCGAAGAACTAAAATGAGACTATACAAGACACTTATACTACCTGTGCTGCTGAACCTGTGCTAGCGAAACTTGGACTTTAAATTTAGACGTCCAGTGTGTGCCCTGGAGACTTTTGAAGGAAAAGTGTTAAGAACTATATTCGGGCCTGTACAAGAACAAGGATGCTGGAGAACAAGATATAATTTTGAACTTTATAGACTCCACACACACAAAGAACCTCAAGTTACACAAATCATCCGAAGTAACAGATTGAGATGGCTCGGACATGTCTGGAGAACCTCTGAAAATAACCCGACTAGATTATACACTTTTAAGAACCCTAGGGGTACCCGCGCCCGGGGCAGACCTTCGACTAGATGGTTAGACGACATTGTGAATGACATTAACATTTTGAAAATTAAAAACTGGCAAAGAGTCGCTTTGGACCGACGGTGTTGGAAGAGGTGTGCTGTCGAGGCAGCTAAGACCTGTAACAGGTTGCTACGCTCTTAAAGAAGAAGATGATTTGAGCATACGTAATCTTTTATAGATTTTGACGATTTTTGCGGGTCATTTCACAAGAAAGGGCAGGTTCTTTTTACATTTCCTGCAATACATGGTAATGTATAGGGAAAGTATTGGAATCATGCTGAAAATCGCAACTCGAGTTTTCGACGGATCTACACTTTTCGAGACCTCTAGAATATGAAAAACTATTTTTAGAGGGACGTCTGTGTATGTGTCAGTCTGTCTGTGCAGATTTTGTATCCACTCATAACTGAAAAACTAATTGAACAAATTTCACAAAATTTGGTTGGTAAATCCCTTGTGGGTGACCCTGATGTTGATTAGATTTTGGTACGATTCGGGATAAAAGAACACACACTTTTTTTTTGCGAAATGGCCGGCAAAAATCTAAACTAAAAAATCTGATGTGGGCAACACATGACTTTCCTTAAATAATGCAATGAATGTACTATTCTTACAATAAAAAAAATAGGTTTTTCTAATAGTAGATATTTATATTCTTTCCAAGATATTGAATTTTCGTCAATAAGTTGTCATTTTCATTGATATAGTGCCATTTTTATCCATTTGGCGAGATTTTAGTTAATTTTGCAACATTTAAAAAAGTCGCTAAGTTGACGACATTCCGCCAAAATCTCGCCAAGCGTTATGGACGGAGCAATAAGTTATTCTTATAGCAGATAAATAACTATTGGCATTCAAATACAAAAGTATTACTCAAAGTATCTTGTCTCATGAATGGAACGAGCTAGGTCTACGAGAATCATGTCACCAAATTTATCGCATGATATTACTTATGAAAAGTAAACATGTTTCTCAACAGTTAATTTATTTTTTTTTTTAATTTAGGGGATTTTTTGATAAATTTATTTAAAAAATGTGCAATATCTCAAGAACGGTTCATGCTAGCGTTCTAAAGTTTATGTCAATCATTTTCTAAGGAAAAATTACATAAGAAATGTCTATTTGCATAACTTTATTAAAGGTTTTGAGTTTTTGATGATTTTTTCAAAATTTCACTCGAAAATTTAGGGAGGTTCTGAACATTCGATTACGTTTAAAAACAATAGGTTTCCAGCATTCATGAATTGTGATTTTTGTACCAAATTTCATTCGAATCGCTCTATTTCTTCGTGAAATATCGTCTTCACAGACTCACTGACACACACACACACACACACATATATACTTTCACACACACAGACATCACCTCAAAAATGTTCGATTCATGATCAGGTATGCTTGAAACGTGCTCTCCCGTCGAAAACTCGAATTCGAATTTTCGACCCCGTCACAATACTTACCTTATACATTATGTATATAAGGAAAGCAAAAACTACGTATGCTCAAATATATCCATTAAATGCTTGTTTTATACGTCATTTTTAATGATGAAAAGAATAAGACCAACCCCGTTACACTCGGACTAGCCATTCTGGAGATATTTTAGTTTTTTCGTATTTTCTCTACACCACCTTTGAAAATAAGTCCAGTTTCCAAATGAGAACAAAAATTTAATTAAAAGTGAATTAAATTTAATTAAAATAAAGAGAATGTGAATATAAATCTGCAGGGAAAGTTATGTGCTGCCCACATCAGATTTCTTTTTAATCAGCACCGGGGTACCCCACAAGTGACTTATCTATCAAATTTGGTTTATTTGTTTCTTAACTAGAGTGGATACAAACATTTTTTGTGGGTCTAACAGACAGGTTCTGTTCTTCAGAATTGTACCAAAATCTAATCAGCACCAGGGTATCCCACAAGTAACTTACATATAAAATTTTATGATATTCAGTCAATTAGTTTTTAAGTTAGAGTGGATACAAAATCTGCACAGACAGACTGACACACACGTCACACTAAATAGTGTTTTTGTATTCTAGAGATTTCAAAATGTGTAAATCTCTCGACAACTCGAGTTGCTATTTTCACCATGATTCTAATACTTTCCCTATACAGTATCACGTATTGCAGGGAAAGTAAAGTATAAATAATTTTCTTGTTCTGTCGGAAATGGTCCAGACTATGAATATATAAAAATAATTTCAATATTTTCCCTCGAGAAACTTTAAAAACTATCTGTTTGAGCGAGTGCTAGTTTCATTTTCTTAATTTTACTAGAAATATCTTCAAAACTATAAAAGAGATATAAATAGTAAGTGACAAAAATATGTATTTGGAAATTTAGTTTCAAAATCTATATTTATTTTTGAAAAAAGTTCTTAGTTTTTAAAGTAATTGTCTTATCAAGTTGAAGAAGATTGAAAATTTTCTGTTTTCCAAGTTTGTGTTTCTTATACCTCAAAAACTAAAAGTGCTAGCTATGAACAATAAGCAAGAATGTGTAGCTCTCTGAAAGCCCTACAATTTTATATAGTTGGATTTTGGATTGAGATCTTAGTTTTCGAAGTAAAGTGGTTATAATTTCTGTAATAAGTGGTTATAATCATTAAAAAATCAGACCCTTGAATACTGTTAAATAAAAAATCATTTCAAACTTTAGAATGCTAGCATGAACCATTTTAGAGATATTGCACATTTTTTCAAATAAATTTATGAAAAAACATTATGTAAAATTAAAAAAGTAAAAAGTATATTGTCAAATATGTTAACTTTCCATATACAATATTTGGCAACATCATTCTCATGAATCTAGATAGTTCCATTTACGAGGGATGTTACTTTTGCAATAGATTTGTATTTTGATGCCTAGGAATTCACCAATAGTCAATTATTTCATTCAGCTGATATTAATTAAATGTTAATTGCATTTTGCACGAGTATGAATAGATCACTCATTTGAACTAGTAAGTTGCTGTTACCAAAAAGCCCAAATTCAATTTACGTGGTGTAATTCAATATCAAAATCAATGTTCTATGGATCTTTTTATTTCGATGTGAAACTCATTGCATCATGTAGTAGGGAGAGTCAAAATCATGTGCTGTCCACATAGTATTTTTCACATACACTGTATCCACAACTAAATTTTCCAAGAGGTATAAACCTTCTTTCTGGAGTTATGTTCATACCTCGCACACCTACACACAGACAGGCATTTTGAAATGTATTTAAACGGTCTCGAAACTTGCTTATCCGTAAAAATCTTGAATTCGAAAATTTTTACGAAAACTCTATTTTCTTCATATAATATGCAAGTATTGTTTTATATACAAGTATCATTTTTCAAAAAAATTCAAATTCAAGATTTTGATGGATAAGATCATCTAAA
Organism: Amaurobius ferox; assembly: GCA_951213105.1. NCBI lineage: Eukaryota > Metazoa > Arthropoda > Arachnida > Araneae > Amaurobiidae > Amaurobius > Amaurobius ferox. Next base: position 108,953,522 of record OX578142.1, on the reverse strand, counting down.
GACCCCATGACCACTTTTTGGGGAAGATATCCATCTCTGTGTGTGTTGTGGCGTATGGATACTAAGTCCAGAAATCAAATTTCCAAAATTAAAATGTTTGTATCAAATACAATAACAAAAAAAAAAAGAATCTGTATAAAAGTTTGAAACTTTCAAAACAACAATAAAAATTTATTCAGATCACAAAATATTACTCCCCACCCTATTTTTTAACAGTGAAAGGATTGAATTGAGTTGAACATTTTCATTTGGTCGGTTAAATAGCTCAATCCAATATAATGCATGATTAATGTTTTATTCATAATAGTTCCAACTTTTGGTTTTTCATTTAAATCAAATTTATTTGATTTTAAAGTGTTTTTATTACTCTTTTTAATATGCATATAATAGTAACTTACCAAAGTCTGATTTACAAATTTACAATGCAGTATTTTTTCTAATTAATAATTTGTTTCACTAAGAAAATAAATTCTAACACCAAATCTATTTCATAATCTCCTATTAATTGCTTATTTAAAGATTACCTAGAGCCTGAAATGCTTATAAAATGCTTCTCATAACACAAATCAAAAATTAAAAGAAATTGAAAAATATTTAGTTATATCATTTGATTCTAATACTTTTTATATTCTATAAATGTCTTTAAAAAATTACCCATTTGGAATCTATTTGAGATATTGTTAACTAATCATGTTTATTAGAACACAGCCTATAAAGATTCAATCAGTTTCAAAGGTAATAAAGCGTCTTTGTCGTCATGATAAATGATACAGATCACGACTACCAACAAAAGCAGATGCTGTGTTCTAATGAAGTTTCAGATTTCTGTTTCAGATTGTGTTGATTTCAATATTAATACAAATTTTTGTGTTGCATCTGATAAATTATTTTTTATAAATTAAAGTACATTATTGAAATCAACACAATCTGCAGAATTGACATCTATTATAGTTACATGTTATAAATACGTATGGGAACACATTATAAACACGTATGTGGATATAAGTAATATATACGTATGCGATACGTAATAAACACGTATGTGGATACATAATAATGTATGTGGGTATTCGTACGTATGTAAATACATAATAATAATGTATGTGGATATGTAATAATAATGTATGTGGATATACGTAATTATAATGTATGGCTATACGTAATAACATATGTGGATATACGTAATAATAATGTATGTGGATATACGTAATAACCTTTTAATTTTTTGGTATACTGTATTCTAATGTACCATTTTTGCATAATAGTTACGTATGGCCTGACACGTAAAGATTACATAAAAATTGCGTGACATGTAAGAATTATGTATTTGTGCTACCTTACCTGGGGTATTCAAAGTGCCTTTTCCAATTGAGACCTATATCAAATTCGATTCCTAGGAATTTTACCTCCTTGGAGCAAGTAAGCTTCTGACCAAATAAGCAAATGTCTCTAAGATTAAGAATATGTTTTCTTGTAAACGCAACCATAGCAGTCTTTTGCAGATTAACAGAGGGGCCTGCATTTTTGCACCATGACTCAACATTCCTAAGAGCAGTGGACATCATGTCAGAGACAGTATTACCAAATTTGCCTCAAGCAATGATTACAACATCATCAGCATATCCGACACAGGATACACCAGAACTAGTTATGTTCTCCAAGAGTCTACAACTAAACACCAAAGAATTGGTCAAAGAACACCTGCGGACAGCCTGCCAAAGCATGCACAGTCATATTATCACCAAGTAAAGATGCATAGATGTACCTATTAGATAGCAAATCCTTGATCCAACAAGAGAGCGTCATATTAACACCTTTCTTATCAAGTTCGTTAAAGTACAATAAGTATAGTTTTTTTACATTTCGGTAATGTACAACTTTTTTTTTCTTCTTCTATTAACTTTTGTTACAGTACAATTTTTTTTTTAGTTATTGTTTTTATTAAATTTTGATAAAGTACAATCTTTTTTCTAGGTATTTTATTTTGCTTCTTATACATTATTTTATACGTATGTATTACATTTTTTATGCATTTTTGATTTTTTAATTATATAATGCATAAAGCCTAACATGGCGTTCGTTAGAACTTAAAACACTATCTACCTTAGCATCATTTTTGGTCACAAAAAAAAATAGCAGATTTTGCCAAGATTCTTTATACCAAAGCTGAATTATGCCTTTCAGTACCCTCTCCTAGAGCAGCAACTGGGGCCAGATGTCTCCCGTTACCCCCCTTTCACTACGCCACTGGTTCAGCCACTCACTTTGCTGCTCATACCGTCAGGTGTCCTGGGCCTTCCACTGGTCCCAGACAGCAATGCACTGTTGTGAAATCCACTCAATCAGGTGTTGGGTTACAAAACGCTTAATCAGGCATCATTTGGTTAATTAATTTTCCCTTTAGCAGTTTGTATCACAACACACTTTGCACGGATTTGGGCTTGAGTGTTCCAACACTGTTTCGGGGTGGGTTGAGTCTTTTTAAAATTAAATGAATTTAAATTAAATACATGAATTTATTGGGTTTATTTCAGCTATGTAAAGATAAATGTTTAAGAAAATAAACTCCATTCTCAGTACAAAATTTTCAAGAATTTGTGTTTTTAACATATTTGAATAAAAATCATTTTGAGCTGGACAAGTTGCAGTTATCTTCAGGCCGAGTTCATTATACATTTATAAATTTCTTTGGGCTTTGGTCAGGTTTAAGCATTGGTATTGTCAGTCGGGTGAAAATCTGAAATTTCTACACATGTAGACCTCTCCGGCCACTCAAATTGCTGCTCATGCTCTAGGGTGAGTCGGGTGGTCTGGGTTTTCGACATGTAGACCTCTAAAAGGAGAACAGAACATGTCACTTCAATCTTGAGCATGCTATCGCATTTTCGTTCGTATGGTTACAATGCAGACCTGAGGATTCTAGAAAAAAGGCTTTGATAATACACACTAGCTAAGTTTGTAGTGGAGGGGACTGATTTGCAGGTGACAATATTTCAATTTTCGGTAAATCGGTAGAATAGCCCACAACTCATTTTTTTAAGTACAAAATTGCACCAAGTTAGTGCATTTCTCAGTGTTTTGAAATTGACTCCTCCCAACTCAAGTGGCGTATATTCACATTTTAAAATAGGTTCCTCCTACCAAAGTGACATATTCTACAGTTTTATGAAATGGAATTTTGAATGTAAATGATAGTGAATCAATTCAATTTTAATAAAAGGGAATAATATTCATTAAAAGTGAATACTACTCATAAAAAGCGTACAAAATACGATTTTGGTGCATTATTGCGTAATGGCAGAATAAAAACTTAAAAATTTTAAAAACCATATTGAAACATGCGATACTTAAAATATTTTCTGATTTTAAATCAATATCAAAAACTTATAACTCGAAGCATCGAAAATTTAAAAAAAAAAAAAAAACTTAGAAAAAATATGAAAATTTAAAAAAACGATACTTAGAAAAAAGATTGTACTTTAACGAAATTTAAGAAAATATAATACTTGGGAGAACCATTTTAAAAACGCGGGAAAATACAAGACAATTTCAAAACACGGGATGAATAAATAAAAGAACTAACCTTTATGTAAATGAGCTTATATCCATATTTTCTCTTACATCCACACAAATATGTTTTCTTGAACATACACGTACATTTCACACGGGAACATGTTTCACACGTTGCAATCCAATTAAATCTACAAAAATACCTACTAAATCTATAAAAACATTTGCTCGAATCCATTTGTAATTTACCAAATACCATTTAGAAACTTTATCAGCAATATAAAAATATCTACTACGGCAATCTTTATGTACATTAATTACATGGAAAGAAACAAATATTTATTCGAAAAAGTTTCAACGGATTCGAACGGAAAAGAAATCTGATGAAATACACAGATTACTATTGAAATACTATTCCGCATGCTGATTGGATGTCCGGAAAGTCGTAGGCTACCAGATTGGTAAGTAAAAGGAATGAAATTGTAACCCGGTGCATTGCACCACCTTGGCAAAATTTTGTACATGAGTTATTAATATTTAATTAGATGCAGTAATATTAAACAGATTGTTTCACAGCATTATATCTTTATTCAGCAACCATAAGTAAAATACCATTTATATGTTATATTATTTAAATAATCAAAAAATTTTAAAACTTATCTATAACAATCAGGGAATTTTATTACACTGTCGTGATGACAACCTTAGAAATAACATAACATGATAAAAATTCGCGACCTCCATAACTATTTCTGCAAACCACTGAATTTCAGGTGAACCATTGACTTTTTCTCTAAATTTTACCACTGTATGTATTATTTATGTTTCATTATGCATTCTTGTTTTTCTAAAGTTTTACTTTATTTTTGCATTTCTTTCTTACTAAGCCTAACACAGCTTTCATAAATAGTTTTTAAACACATTATTATTGGTCACTAAAAAACGGCGGATTTTTCAAGAAGTCTTTATATTGAAGCCGTTCCTTAAGAAAAATTTCACTTTTTAGCTACTGAGAAATCATCCATCACAAAAACTTATTTTTTCTTTTCCTCGAAATACTAGCATTTTTAAAAATAAACTGAATATTTTCCTTATCCTCAACCTTAAATACGGCTGATAGTAAAGCATCACTACTATAATGATCTATCACATATTCTTTATAAGTATCATGACTTTGACGCCAAAATTCAACAAATAGATTTCTATAGTTATAATCATTAGACTCATAAAATATCTTAGATGCAATTAATTTTAAAACATTGTAAAAATGTATTTTAGGATTAGCAATAGGATGTACTTGAGTAGGACAGTAAAATATAGACTTTGCTAACTCTATAAAGAAAGGTTGACATGGCCAGATCAAAAAACATCTTAATATATTAACCTGATCTGGTGTAACTAACAGTCGCTTTGTGCTTTCCTCCAGTTTTGTAAAGAGAAAACAGCAGATAGCTGCACTATATTCCAAATCAAAATCATTTTGTGGAATAATGTGCATATCTGCAGCAAATATTACAGAATGGAGTATTATTATTTCTTTCTCCTCATCAGCTAGCATATCAAAAAAAATAATTCACTGCTGTTTCATTAGCTGCCTCTACAGAAATGAAAAACATGTACCCGTACACAGTAATATCAAAATATATATCTTTACTTGCACGGTATTTTTCGACTGTTCTATCCAGCCGATGTAATTTCCGTTTTAAATAATGACACCAAAATGATACAAAAGGTGACTCATATGCTCTAATTTCTTTACGATTTTTTATTCCTTTATGGGTTTTCCACTCTTTATATAAGATGTGAATATAATCTTCTAAACAATGTCTACACGCAAATTCATAACGTGTTATAATATTTATGTTTTCATCTTTCACATACAGCTCTGCTGATTTCATTTTATCAATTGTTCCTTGAGATGTCCAGGAAAATTTAGTGAAATTCTTTTCAAAAGCATTTGCACACTGATAATATTCTCTCCATTTTAATAATTGCCAACCTATGGCTTCAACAACACCTACGAATTCATCTTTTAATACATCAGGCAGTGGAAGCTTTATTACATTCTTTAATACTTTATCATATATTTTTCGTAGTCCTTTCTTTGCTCTATCAGTGCATATCTGTTTATTGTAACCTGGCTTCAAATTCAAAACAAATGGAAATTCTGACATTAATTTCCGAATGTCATCCAGAGTGAATAACACAATAGCTATTTTAACGACAGCTCTGTGCTTAAGTGCTAGCATTGAAGCGTAATCCATTGTCTTGTACATACTTGTATGAACATGGATTAAAAGGTTGTTGTTGTTGAGACCCAGACCGTCCGACCTACCAGAAAGGTGTAAGGTAACTGTATGGACGGCCGGGAAGTGCCACCCAATTTAGACCGGAACCCAGTGGGGCAGGCATCCACAGGGACCGTACCCTCCTTCCCCTACCGCCAACCTCTCGGAAGGACTTCTCGGACCCACATGTTTAACGTGATCGTACTCCGCAGAATGGATTAAAAGGTAGACAACCAATTAAAAATAGAAAAATCAATTGGGTATCCAGACCACATACAAGTTATTTTAGTATAGGAAATCCTTATTGGTCCAGATTTCAATCACTATTGCATATAGTTCCACGATATTTAATTCATTTATAACTATTACTACATACCATGATGGACTTGTCAGGAAAGTGACGCGCTGTGCCTTAGACGAGAGATTAAATTCCAAAACGCTGCGCGTTTCCTATTGGCTCAAAATCTTGTGACCTCACGATTTTGTCTTGGCGCATTACATGGCGCTCTTTAAAAACTTCCAGGAAGTTTTCGCTAGAAATGGCGCAAGTAACTATAAATTCATTGAAAACGATTGTGCAATATCAAATAACGTTTGCTTTGTTTTGTTGCATACAGAATCCTCCAATAACCGAAAATTACTGTAAAAGTGTATGCAGTTTTACCGTTCATGAAATCAAAAGTTACAGCTTTGTTTATAAATATGTTAATGGTCAAACAGTACAGCTTTGTTCATAAATTATTTCTAATATCATGCATAGTATACCATCTATTACGTTAGGCATACCGAAATATATTTTAGAGTCCGTATTATATATTTCTTTAGCAAAATGAACTACCACGATTTCGTTTACAAAATATTTTGCCATGCTTCATCAACTTTGCAAATATGTCTACAATAAAAATACTTCGATAAAGTTGCAATTTTATTTTTCTTTTAGTTTCTAGTAAATGTGTAAAATCTATTTCTGAGAAAAGCTAGCTAGTTGAAGCACTCGGATTGGTTAATGTGTTCTGAATTTTTAATAATTTCGGTGCTTTTATCAGTATATTTTTTACAGATTAATAGATTCTGGTATTATAATATTTCATACATTAATGTTTTACACTTGGTAAATTAACCTGCAATCATAATTGGAATGTACCGAATTAATGTGTTAACAAATTTAAAACATTCAAATATCAAATATGTGGCAAAATCTGTTTTCATCTCTTTATGATTCACAAATGGTGTTATTTCATAGACACATTTAGAATCCGGTGAATTTTTATTTATGTGGTAGGGTCTATTAAAAATTATCAATTTAACTAAAAGTAAATAAAATTAATCTTAAATAATGAAAGTCAGCAAAAAATCAATGTTGCTGTCTGTTTGCTGGTATTGTCACTGAAAATCGAAGCAATGTCAACTATGAAATTTAGTACAAGGATACTTCCGAACAAGTTCTGGAAAAAAACCCCAAAAACTTTAAAGGGACAGTGGATGTTCAAATAATCAAAAATCGACAAATTTATGCAAAAATTTCTGTTTTGCATATTATTATTATACACATTATCCTACATCAATTACAAAATACTGCATTCAAATCCAACTATTATTTAAATATTTCCCCAGCTAAAAGCTATTATCCAAATAATTCCAATCATAAACATGGACTAGTTATCACTGAGTTGATAACTGACTGTTTTAGTTCAGTGTACAGAGTAAACATATTTAAGCAACCCCATGTTTATTACAATTTGGTAGCAACTTTTTTAACTGTGACTTCTTTTGAAAGTGCTTATTCAAATTCAGTACCTTTGACGTTTTTTTGGACGGTTGGCCACGAAGGTGGTCGGTCGGAAGTTTTCTGCTGCTTCAATTTTGCATGAGCAGAGTATGGCGAAGCCGTCTTCTAGTGCTGGAAAACGAAAGGGAGGAATCAACGGAGTGCCGGAGATAAGTAGGCGTAAACTTTTCAGTGATGCAGGCTTATGGAGAGGAAATAACCTATCTGACAGAGAGAAAGTTGATATTGCTTTTCAAAATGGAACGACGGAAGCGAAAATAATCTTGACTGGGACGGAGGGGAAGATCCCGTTTCACCCAATTCTCTGCAAAAAAGAATTGCAACAAGAGGATATTCATAGGGATATTAAAAATATATTCACAACAAGAAATGGCAACGTGGCAGTTGTTGTTAAAACAAGTGAAAGTGCTGCCCGAATATTGGAAAAGAAAAAGTTCTGTGGAGTACCTATAAATACGAGAATAATTGAAGAGTTTATCACTACGAAATGGATAATACGTGAGATACATCCAGAAGTGAGCTTGGAGGAAATATCTGAGGAACTTAAGGAACAAGAAATAAATTGGAGCGAACTAACCAGATTTACAAAACCCAAAAGTACAGAGAAGATACCAATTGTGCTATTACATGAACTAGGAAAAACAAGCAGAAATCACATAAACATTGGATATACGAGATATAAAACGGCACCGTTCATAGAGAGTCCAAGAATATGTTTAAAATGTTTAAAATTCAACCACTACAAACACGAATGTGGAAATGAAAGCACAATATGCTATAACTGTGGAGAACAACATGAAGCGACAGAGTGCCCAGCGGAACACCCAAAATGCTTTCGGTGTGGAGGAAAGCACACGGCGACAAGCAAACAATGTCAGGAAATTAAAAAACAAACGGAAATACAGACAACTATTAAAAATAAGAACATTTCATATGGCGAAGCAAAAAAAATAATAAATCAAAAATTAGATTATGCAACCGTATGTAGAAGACAGCAAAAAATGGAAGAAGCAGGGAAGGAGGAAAGAGAAAGTAAACAAGGGAAGCCGGAACTCAGAGAAATCATCGAGAAAATAAATGTAGTGGTGACAAACTTGGAAAAGGAAAAGACTGCAGAGGTCCGGGATGAGTGGATTCAGCAACACCTCACAAGGCTAGATGAGAATATAAGATTAATCGCAAAGAAACTTGACGACTTAGTGAACGCCATAAAAAATAAAAATGAAACAGAAAGGGATATGGAAGAAAATAAATCAAGAGAGAATGAATCAGACAACAATAGCAATAAAAGGGATAAAAATGAAAAATCTAATAAAAACGCAAACGAAAGTGACATGGAGGAATGCAGCTCTGAAGATGAATTAATAATAACTGAAAGTGAAAAAGAAAAGAAAGAGAAAAAAACTGACCAAAAAAGAAGTATCAATCTGGTCCTTGGAACAGGCCCCCAGACGAACGACCCTCGAACTAGAGAAGTCAACTCCCCCTCATGGGGAAGTAAATATAAAGAAGTAAAAACGGAAAGTCCAGTAGAAAGAGCTATAAAGGGGAAAACTGTGAAATTTACTGTCTCTTCGGAACCCTTGATGGTGAACCTGCATGCTCGTCCCCTTTCCTCCGTTAGTGGAGGTGCGGCTGAGAGAGTCAAAACTTTTCCTCGTGCCGGGAGCAGTAAATAGACTGTTTCCGGTTTTGTTTTGTTTTTGCTTGTTCTGTTGGTCTTCGGACTGTGTTTTTGCCATTATTGTAGGATTTTGAGTGTTTGATCTTTATAAACTTGTCTTTTTTTGAAGTACTGTTAGAGCGTTTCACTCTTCCCATAGCTGGGAGAGTTTAGTGTGTTGTTTCTGTTACTCTTTTACTTTTGTTCCCTCGAGGCAAAAGGCTTAGTGCCAAGCCTCATGCTTACATCTCTCCCTTGGGAGGGAGTGTGTTAGTGTTAGTGTACCTTTGACAGTATTTGTTTGTTTACCTTGCATCTGTTATTTACCTTCTCTTCGTTTACTTCAAATAATAAAAGTTCTTTACAGAACTGACAGCTGCATTTTCATAGTTGTATTTATATTTCTATTAGCAATGCATATGATAAGTAAGCATTATCATAAACGAATCAAAAAAGAGATAGAAAAAAAACAAGCAACTATAAATAAAGCTCACAAGCGATGGGAAGCTTCAATTGATACATCAAACTCATTAGATGTAATTTCCAAAGGAATGTTTGGGTACTCACAAGAATTTAAATGACTTGTAAAATCTGTGGAAATATATTTGGATCAACATTTTTCAATCCTTATGTAAATAATTCGAAAATGCTATAATGCAATTAAAAGACTCATAATTTTAAAAATTGGAATAGGTCACGCAGCATTGGAAGTGACCTTGGAATTCAAACCATGAATAAGAAGACATTTTATAATTGTCTAAAGAAGGGAAGAACTTGAACCAGGATGTACTTCTGATTGCCCGGAATATTGTGCAGGAAAATTACAAAGAACTCTGTGTATCGTGAATGGCAACTTCATCGACATTATAGTCTCTTATGATGCAACTCGGTAGAAATGTGGACACACATCAATTTACGGAATAGGATTTGCCATTGATATTTTGACAGAGCTTGCGATTGACTATGGAATTTTGTTAAAATATTACCCCAAATGCACAAATGAGAAGAGAAATTTGAAGGAAAATAGTGTTGAATACAACATTTGGTATCACGGTCACAAGTATGAGTGTTCACGAAATTATGATGGATTCTCGGGTTCAATGGAAATGATAGCTGCAGAAATATTATGGAAACGATCTCTTGATCATGGAATGAAATATGCAAGTTTAGTTTCGGATGGTGTATAGACTTACAAACATTTATTGCAGTTGAATGTTTATGGTAGTGATGTAAAAATTACAAAGGAAACAATGCATCAACCATGTGGCGAAACGATTGGGAACTGGATTGGGGTTAAAGAATAACGAAGTAAAAGTGTTACCATCGGAGGTCATAAAAAAGGTAATTTGAAAGTAAAACAATTGTGAAATTCACTAACTTCTATGGGAAATCTATAAAAGGCAATGTGTCGGATATTTACAGGATGAAAAATGTCATCTATGTTACTTTGTTGCACTGTTAATCTACTAACAATTTCTCAGAACACAACAAATGTCCCAAAGCGATCAATCGCGAATAAAGAAAGGGCAAAACCTCATACAAGTATAAACCATACTATCTGAAGATGTTTCGAAAATAATGCCAGTGTATCAGAGATTTTTACATAATGAATTATTGTCATAGTGGTATTACAGGTAAGACACAAAATGCTAATGAAAACGTCCATAGTGTAATTTAAAAAACTGTTCTAAAGAAGTCTTTATATTAAAAAAAACAATTGGAACTGTCAGTAGTCTCTAGTGTGAGTGAATTTAATATTGGATGTTTAAATACTTTAGGTGCTGAACAAAGAAATCCTGATCCAATATCAGTATCAATTGTTGAAAAGCATGATGATCAACATATAAGTCAGAGCAAAAGTAGCAGTTCTCTTTTATGGCAAATGTAAAAAAATTATTAAAATATTTTATAAATTAGTTAACAACAACAATTAAAAATATACAAATTCCTTGATAGAAGCAGAGATATGAAAAGTATGCGACTACAATTATTTTAAGGAACTCATAAGCATAAAATAAACAAAAAGGAATAATAAATAAAAGAGTATACTAATCAAATGGTTAAATACAACTGCCATTGTAATTAATATTTTAATTAGTGCACATTACTTTTATAACCTGATGAAGGGGACTCACAATGCATTTGAAACAATTGTAATAGCTTAATTTTAATATCTGCTTATATCACGGAATTTATGTTTTTACAAGCGGCAGTTACATTCAGATTCATTATAGCTAAAAATGTAATACAGTAATGGACCAATTATCTGGAAAAAATTTAAAATTTAAATATTTTCAGAAATTTAAATATTTTTTTTCGTGTGTGCGTTTGCAATGGAAATTGCTAATTTTCTTTAATATAAACAAGATTAAAAACAAAATACTTCTTTTCTTTTAAATGTATATAGTGGTTTTATGATATAAAACAAATACAGAACCTCGAAAATACGGACGTTTTTCAAATTTAGTTACTTTAACTATTGGACTGTCAAAGTCACGGATTTAAAACAACAGAGTAAGATTATTTACATTGAATTATATTTTATAAAGATTTAAGTTATAAAATAAATGTAATTTATAAAATATATAAAGGTTTATAGTGTATTTAGCATAGTATAGAGAATAGACAATAATGCCAAATCAACATAATATCTTGTTTAGCGGCCGTTTTGACGATGGATCAGAAATCCGGAAAACTAGCAGTCCGAAGGATTTGAAATAATTGGTCCATTACTGTATTTCTTAAATGTATTGCAAGTATGATCAAATGAATCATGAATGCTTACTATAGGAGTATCACTCCCACTACAAATAAATTCTGTTACTTCCTGCTTAATTGAAGGCTTAGTTTTGCCACTGACTCAACACTGATGCGTTTCTTTTTGTTGAAAAAAATATTGATTGACACTCTATTTTCAGTAGCTCTATCCTTTTATTGGTTCTTTCAGTTTAGATTTGACCCCTATTTCCTTCATTAGTTATAGTAATTATATCGTCCAGACGTTTACAATTTTTTTTTCTGTTTCATGATTCAGAGGTACAGTATTTGCCAACTGAGTAATATGGCTTAATTTTGTTTGAGGTCTGGCATTGTGGAAATTGTATTTTCATTAAGGAGATCTTTAAAACTCACTTTCCACCATTTTATCAACAACTTTCTCGTTTTTTTCTGCCAAAGATCTTTCTGACAGAAAATGGTGCACACCATCAGTGGCATAGGGTCCATTGAGGCTCAGAAGCTGAGCCTCCCTTGTTTGACGACATTCATATTGGTTATGAACCTTTACCTTTTATTGTAATTTGTATTTTATAATTATTTATATTTTAAATGCCTCGTTTTTAAAAAAATGTAAATTGATGATATGTAAATTTTGCTTGGCGGTTATGGCCTATATTGAAGCACGTGTTCATACCTTATTTTCACTTCGCCACTGGTGAAGAGTGTTTTGACCATGTAATTTTGTACGTCGTAAAATGGAGATTTTAATAAAGGACTTTTAAACCTATTTTTTGGTTGTCTTTGATTTTAAAGTTTTAATTAGTTGGCGTGTTCCCATACTATTTTACTAATTTAAAGATAATTTTATTTATTATATTTTTAAAATAATATTGTGAATATATATGTATTTTTTTAGAAAACTGTTACACTTTACTTACTTAAAATGAGACGTTTCAAAGTACTTTTCTCATTAAAACACACATCTAGAAGCTGAAATCATCTAGCCTTCACTGTGCATTGAAAAAATCATGCTATTAGGCCTGCCCACCTGTTAAAATCCGTCAAGGCTGATAAGCTAGAACTATAAGCTAGCTTCCAGAAAGGTGTGGCTATTTCTTCCCCCCATTTAAAACCCTTTAAACAGAGTAACTTAAGACAATATTTGGATATAGGACGTGATTTTTCATGAATGAAAATTTCTTGGGCAAGGCTAATGGATCCGCCATTTTGGGTCAAACATGGTTCTATTAATTAATCTTCGCAAATGACGTCATATGTAATACTAAAAATATGAGGCATTTTCCATGAATAACATGACATTCACCGAAATTTAAACAATATCAAGATGAAGAAACACACTAGTAATAATGTAGTTTGTGAAGTAGATTTAGTCACAGCAACAATATGACGAAATATCCATTTGCGTATTTGGGAGTTTTAGAAGGAATAAATCTGATTTCCCTTTAAAAATCACGTTGCACGAGAATCTCAGTCAAACAAAAGTCATTAATAATTTTCTAGCGGATTTTTAGCATATTGTAATTAAGATATTTTTAAGTTTTCAAAGTATACTATTTGAAAATAATTAATATACAAAATTGTTTAAGGACATTGTTGACTACATTGTTCTCACCCATTTTCAGTGCACTCCTTTGAATTGCTTTATTTCGTTAATACTAGCTGTTTATATTTACAAAACTGATATATTTTTTGTATCACTTTTTGTAATAATATTCTAATATATTTCTACTTCATACATAGGTACTTGTAAACCTTTTTCCGGGCGGGGGGGGGGGGGACAAACTCAAGCACATGATGTACAACATTGACTGGCCTCATGCTGGCCTTTGTTATATTGAATGTCCAGGGGGGAGTGTGACCCCTCTTTACCTCCTCTATGGGCGACTATGACTTCATATTTAATAAAATGATTGTAAAAGTTCATCTAATTTGGAAATAAGAAAACATTTAAAATGTTATATCTTGTATGTATTCATCTTACATAACTAACATTTTAAAATCTGGTGCATTTCATCCACTCTTTGCATTTTTATGTAAAATTATTTTATTTTATTCACCAATACATAAAACTTATAAAAATGAGAATTCCGATATAAATTTCACTTGTAACACCGAATTTTCAGCCTTCCCAGTCAAAAATCTCATGCTACGCTATTGCATAGCATGTATATGTTTGCACATGTTTATTTTTAATGTTGCATCAATACATGTACATACATATTCATGATTACAGATTTTGCAAAAGTTACTTTTTATGTCACACAGTTGTGGACACGCATTTCACAAAAACTTTGTCACAGTACTGGAATTGCAATTCTTTATTGTCATCCATAGCAAGTGAACGATATGAACTTTCTTATTAACGCGATAAATTAATAATAAAATATAATAAACTGAATGAAATACAATGCATTTTTTTTTATAAAATAATACAATGTGAAGAAATAATTAACTTTCTGAAAACAAAGAGCTAATCATGAAAATACACAAGTAACGTAAATAAAAGGAAACGTCAATAAATGACAGGCGCAGGAAGGAAATACGCGCCAAACTAAATATTGCGAGAAGAAAATGCAACCCCTGAAGCCAAGACGCTTACTTTCGGGCTACCATTGGACCGAAGGTCCCTTACCAAGGCCACCTAGAATAAGATAGCCTTAGAATAAGATAGCCTTAGAATAAGATAGCCTTAGAACAAGATAGCCCTAGAATAAGATAGCCTTTATTGATCCCAGTACAAAGCGAAATGCGACTTTCGTCGGATCTATCTGCGCCAAATCGAAAAAAGCGCTTTCCGTCACACCTAAAATGCAGTGGAATAACCTGTTTCCATATCGACCGCCACCAAAACGTCTGCTGTCTGGGGACTTTCTCGTGGTGGTAGGACAGTATGCAGTCTTTCAGTGTGTGTACTTTTATACACGATTGATATGAATTTGATATTTTTGTAAATAACACTTGAATTTGATGTAAAACTATCTTGAAATGATGTTAGATTACTGTTAAAAGGAAATATGCGTTGTTACACATATTAAAATATAACACTTACTCGATTGATACTTCGTTGAAATATTACATCCAGCATAATAGCATTATAGCGTAAAGAAAGAAATTAGGATGTACGGGAAGTCAAGTGACGTTCGGGTTCTGCGTCACAATGGCCCGCCCCCAGTATGGGCGGGACGGAGGCGGAGTCGTAGTAACTAGCAATTTTAACACCCCGTCTCAATATATGCCACTTCGCTTCCCGTACATCCTATTTTCTTTCTTTACACTATAATGCTATTATGGATATTATGCAGGATATAATATTTTAACGAAGTAGCAATGAAGTAAGTGTTATATTTAAATATGTATAACAACGCAGATTTCCTTTTAACAATAATCTAACATCATTTCAAGATTGTTTTATATCAAAATCAAGTATTATTTTCAAAAATATCATGTTCTTATCAATCGTGTATAAAAATACACATTAAAGACTGCATATTTTATTAAACCTCGGAAAGACTAGATAAACACAATGAATTTTTTGCTGTTCATAAAATATCAGCAAGCTTTCCAGTGTTTTTCTGGCCAAGAATTTGTAAAGATATCTATATGTAAAAATTATATTTCAGGTGTAACTGATCAATTATTTGCCAATCTTTATAACAATTCATACTAGCATCTTTTTACACAAACCACCCCCATGCCTGGTAATAAATAGTTACACAGTGCAGGCATACGCACATGTTGAAATATATTTTAACTAATTTTGTATGTACTTTTTGACAAACATTCATTCAACGAGCTTTCTTTTGTAGAAGTAAGTAATTTTGTTGCGATATTCAGTTTCTGTTATCAGTTATGTTAAACAAGACTTGGTCCAGCGCTTTGAAACAATCAATGAGTTGCGCATTGCTTTTATTGTATAACTTTTGCACATGTCAAGGGTGTGTTTGAAAAGTTAATTGAATGGTCATCTCCGTTAATAATTGTTTATCAGTTATCAAGTCACTCACAAGAGAAAAAAACAGCATGAGTATTCTGCACGATTCTAGACAGCATTTCAAGCAAAACACGTGTTCTGTGTATCATGTGACCACATAACATTGATTGAGAAAATCCTTAGTCATTCTGGTTATAATTGCACTGTGACCGAAACAAGGTTTTAAATGGCAGTGGTTATGAAAAAGTTTTCGAATACTCTGAACATGACTGGTAGTCCCCTGTCATAATTATAGAAACTCTTCAACTGTTTTCCAAATATTATCAGTTTTAGTTAGATTTTGTCCAGTGGTATGCAGTCCATAGAAGCAATGCAAGCATTGTTTACTTAACATTCTTTTAAAAAAATAATGTTTTTTACCATAATATTTCAGCAGAATTTGTGAAACGGTGATTGATGATAAATCATTGGTCAAAAAGTTCAAATTAATTTTATTTTATAATAGCAAAGATACAAATTTTTGTTGTATTTTAAAAAGTTTTCTTCAAATTTGAGAAAGAAGAACACTTAATTTCACGAAATTGTCATTAATGCGTTTACAAACCAAAACATCATAGTTACAGCATTTAGGATGTTTCTTTGACATATTTTTTGCAAGGAAAATAAGAAAAGTCATAAAATTTCAATGGGCTGGGATTAGTCGTTTTGGAGGAATCCTTTCTCAAAGTAGTTATGCGGTCAAAATGACCGCTTCCGTCATTCTATTGTTAATTCGGTACTTTCCCGTTAGCTGGGTACCAGACAAAAGTCCATCTTAGCATTTTTAAAAAAACGGCTAGTTTTCCTAAAAATAAACTTATTTTTTATTCTTATAGCGTTTTTAAAAAACGGCTAGTTTTTCTAAAAAGAAACTTATTTTTTATAAAACGATTTGTTATAGGGTTGCTATGCACGTTCACTGTAATTTGGTACCCAGCTAACGGAAAAGTACGGTTAATTGATACAGTTTTATATTATGAAATTCAGATTAGTGCACATCAGATTAATTCGTACCATGTAATATGGAAACCGCATACCGCGTTATAAGAAACTCAGAATTAGTACAATACAGAACAATTTGTACCGTGTGATACGAAAACCGCATTAAGAGGAACTCAGAACATATAAATCAGACTGATTCATGCTACGTTATATAAAATTGTATTTTTAGAGTACCATGTTATGATGAATATGGTTATGAAATATAAGTGTATAGATATAAAAGGCAATACATATATGTTTACATATTTCGAATTATTTTTATTAAGACTTTATAAGAAAATTAAAAAAACAATGTGAAATATAAACCCAATAACTTTTCCAACAAAAATCCTATTAATATTCATCACCTCTGATAAATATTAGTTAGTGTCCTAGTTCTTTTAATGTCCTCTTTGCTTTGCATATCTTCATTTTCGTTTTCAAATGTAGTTTTAATTTGTAACTCTACCAAAATCTCTCTGAAAGGAGTTAAGCAATTTTATAATTCTCTTTCAAACTTTGCACTTCGCACTGATGAAGGATCATTTTTAATAAAGTAATTTTCTAACTGTTTACCCAAACCCAGTCCCCTTTTCACATCACTTAAATTGAAATTTGAAACCCATTTCTAACTGTTTACCCATGTTTTAGTCAACAAATGCATTTGAGGTGAATGTATTAATTTTTTTTACAGGGGATTTCCCTGATAACTGAAATTGATATATGGTGATGTACGTGGATGAAAAAGCAGGGAGATTCCCCCATTAATTTCGAACCGTAAAAGTGAACATAGAAAAAATCATGCCATAGGGAGACTGCTTAAACTGAGTGCTATTATAGAGAAACAACTTTATAAGACTACCGCGTTTTATGAATATCGCCTTATGCCAGAGCTGTCGCAATTTTTGCTCCATATTATATAGAATCTGCATTATGAGAGTACCACGATATAGGAGGGTTGACTGTAATATATTTTTCTTATTGTTTTTATATACCAAAATTAAATGTTGTACTTGTCTAAAGCAAAATATCGCTGTACACCACTGATTTTATCATTTTATTTAAAAATCAATTCGGTAACCTTGTACATTTATATATGTAACATGTTACGATTTTGTTTTAAGTTTTTATAAAGTGTTAATTTTGTAGAAATATTTTATTTATTTTGGTTTTATGGTTGACCAGGGAGATGGCGTTTATCCAAATAATTGGAGATCAAGTTACTTTTATTTTAATTATATATTATCCAAACTAAATGGATAAAACATTCTCTGTGTCAAAAAACAAAGTATTTTTACTTTGTCTAGTAAAGCTAAGAGTCAAGCGGTATTTTCAGGAGTGACGCATCTCTCTCTGTCTACCCACATCGGACGATGCACAAAATATGCACAAAATTTATACTCGAGATACAGCAAGTTTTTGATAGACATGTCTAAGCGATAAAGAAGTGGTTGTTTTCTTAATAGTTAATAGAAAATTTGACTTGAAAAATTGCTAAATTATAGATATTTTGGTATTATAGGGTTGTTTCCATATTTTTCAGAGTTAAAAACTCGACATATGGAATTAATATTTTAAAAAAAATATGAAGCATTCATCTCAAATATCCTGATGTTTTAATTTATTCAATTTCACATTACATTCTTCGATATTTATTTATTATCTGCTTCAATTTTTTTGTATAAATTAGAAGTACCATAGTTGTTTATAATAAAGAAATTTACAAGTCTATGTATTAAGTTCAAAGTAAAAAATTCTTATGGAAACCAAATCAATCTTGAATGCAATAGACGAATATATATTTGGAATTGTTCTTGATTAAATTTTTATTAAATGAAAATATATATAGCTTGATAAGTGGTCTATTTATTTTCTTATATATTTTCTTTGATTTTTATATTGCAATTAATATGGAGTTTTCCTTGTTTTTTTTTTTTCCTACTGTTCGTATTACAGAACCGGGGTTTCACTTCAATAAATTTGTTAATGCCATTAATTTATTTTAATTGTAATTTAGTTATTACTGAAACATTACTTAAAATAGTATTCCATACCTCTTAAACCGTAGCCTAGTATAGAGACACTGATAAGTAAGGCATAAGAATACTTTGCATAGGGGCTCGGGAGGCTTCATTTTTTTACCCACACCAACTGACCTACTGGAAAGAGTAAGGTATCTGTTTAAATGGCCGGGAAGTATCATCCAATTTAGACCAGAAACCAGTGGGGCAGCATCCACAGGGACTGTATCTTTCGCAAAAACTTACAGGCCCACATATTTAACGTTCCCGTACTTCGCATGAACACATAGTCAGTTTGGGCATAACTAGAAATCAAACTTGGGTGATCCGAGTGCAATACTCGGATCATCCAAGGGCCGCCGAACTAACGCCGGACTGTTCACAAACCAGACCCCTTTTTGCTTAAACCGTTTGTAAAAATATATTAATAACTTGTAAAATAAGGAGGGGTGCTCATTTGTTGTATATGTCCAAAATAGCTGACGGCGGCTATGTTCAGGTCCATTCAGCTGTACGAAGGTATATTTATTGTAATAGACTAAATGCTTTTATATGCGGATGATTTCTGTTTATCGAAGTTTTCTTTATATAATATCAATTAATTTAAATGTTTTTCACGAACTGTACAGTGGCCATTTTGTCTAATGCTTTTGGAAAAATATATATTTATTGCCCAATATTTTGTTTTAAATTAATTTTTTTATTTCTTACCTCATTTTGGTAGCTGATTATCCGCCACCACTTTAAGTCTTAAATGTAACCTAGCTAAAATATATATCATGAAACTTCATATTTGCAAATTTTAGACTCCGTTTTTCAGTCTTCGCAAATTATTTTTACATGACTGATCTGTTATCATGACTGATATCGTGACTGAACCATCCACCTCAAAATTAAAAAAACTAAATAATCAAAGCCTCGTAAAGTTACTTGCTTTTTAAAAAGCAGTGTAAAAAAAAATTAATTTTCAAATCTATTGAAATGAAATAAAAATAAAAAATTTACCGATACACATCCCTAACTATGTCTGAAAAAGATTTGGTATGAAATTGATATGATATTTTTAAATAACAATCTCAGGATGCATATAATTTTTTTAAACCATTGTGCATGTAAATTTTTAGTGTAGTTGAAAACAAAAATTTTGACTTTCTTACTTTCATCGATTTACACATTTTAGTTATCCCTGTACATAGAGCACAATTTAAAAATAATTTCTGAACAAATATTTGTGTACAATTTTGTTAACATTCTAAGTACTCATTTGTTTAACGTAATATGAGTAAGGGATATTTATATTTTATTTTAGAGAAACATGTTATCAACATGGAATAATTAATGGAAAATTTAACGATAAATAAAATGGAAAATTTAACGATACACATCTCTAGCTATGTCTGAAAAGATTTGGTAAGAAACTGATTTGATGTTTTTGAATAACAATCTCAGGATGCATATAATTTTTTTTGTGCATGTATATTTTTAGTGTTGTTTAAAAAAATTTACTTTCTTATTTTCATCGATTTACACGGTTTAGTTATCCCTGTACACAAATCACAATTTTTAAATAATTTCTGAACAAATATTTGTGTACAATATCGTTACCATTCTAAGCCCTCATTCGTTCAACGTAATATGAAGTAAGGGATATTTATATTTTATTTTAAAAAACATGTTATCAACATGGAATAATTAATACCTGCAATAACAGCAAGAGAACTTGCTTTGATATACGCCACTATAATGTGAACTTCTATGGGAACTGATATATTAAGTGCTACCATGCAGAAGGCTTCTAATTTAAATTAAAAATTAAACTCTTGAGAGAACTTTGGCTGTAAAAATATTCCCAAAGTTTGAATCAGTCAAACTTTGGGATTCAATGTGCAAAATAAGGGGCGCGACAGCCCAGTGGTTAGCTCGCGGCAATTGCATTCGGATGGCCCGGATTCTATTCTCGCTACTGTCAAAACTGCTGCCGTGTTCATGAGGAGTACGATCATGTTAAACATGTGGATCTGTTAGTGCATCCGAGAGGTTGGTGGTAAAGGAAGGAGGGTACGTTCCCTGTGGATGCCTCCCCCACTGGGTTCCGATCTAAATTGGGTTGCACTTTTCGGCTGTCCAAATAGATACCTTATACCTTTCTGTTAGGTCGGACGGTTTGGGCCGAAGAGGAAGAAGTGTACAAAATAAAGGAATATTTTTCATTAGCAAACTGCTAATTAAAATTTCATTTCTATAGCAGTTTCGATATTTTGACTAGCAGTTCACAACTATTATTTTATTAGTTTTTTAAAAATATACCTATAAACATATTGAGATGCCGGGTTTGAAATATATAAAAAAAAAACCATGAATATTACTGGAGCTATGCACGTTTGCGGTAAGATTTTTTTTTACCGTTATGAATCATTTGTTGCGATCTTAAAAATTAAGTCTTAAAATGCGATTAAAATATTTTTACATAGCAAAACACAAATTTTCTATCCCAATTTGCGATGCAATACCGCTTATTTTGCATCCTGCTCTCATTGGAGATAAGAGAGCTGCAGCCATGAACATATAAAGATGACATAAAAGTTTAAATCAAATCTCTGATTCACAACAGCATTCCTATGAAATAATTTAGATTATCAATGCTTTAAGTGGTATATTTATCAATGCTTTAATGGTATATTATACTAAATATTTTGGAGTGTACTACAAGCAACAGATTAAGGAGTCTTAGTAGGGGCCAAACCCCCCTTGATCAGATCAAAACAGATCAGTTAGAACAGTATTCGCTCTAAAAAAAAAATCATTAAATAGGTTTACTTGCCATATGCAGTGCAGTCAAACCTGCTTTAAACAAAATTTCAGAGGACCAGAAATGTTTTCCATCTTTAAAAGGTTTCCGTTTCATGCAGGTTATTTCAGGAAAAGCTAAGTTTAATGTTCAGGAAATACAGATTGTACATAGACATGCAGATTGTACATATACATTATGCAATACAGTTGAACCTGCCTTAAGCAGAATTTCACGGTACCAGAAATATTTTTCATCTTGAAAAGATTTTCGTTTCATACAGGTATTTTGAAAATTTCAAGAAAGTTTTTCCCGCAAGTGAGTTTTGGGGGAAATGCAGATTGTACATATCTGCATCACATCTGAAATGTATAAAAAAATAATTTTATATATATATATATATATATATCAACTTAGTGTATCAGCTTCCACTCCATAGCATCCAAGATAGCTTTCCCAATTATAGTGGCTAACAATATATATATATATATATATATATATATATATATATAATATGAAAATACCGTGAAATATAATATTATAAATTTATCAGAAATCACACTTAAAAGGCGCAAAGCGATCACGTGAACATTATATGAAGAGATCACGTGACCCACTTCAAAATGAGATGTGGCATCCATCTTATCTCAAAATCGTGATTTTTAAAGTTCTTTTTCATTCATATTTAGTGTTGTATCCGCTTAAAACCGCTTTATTTTTGCTTAAATTCTGTGCATCTACATACTGAAACAACGCAATTATAATATATTTGAGTTTAAATGATCATCCAAATTTGATTATTTCTACAACGAAGCCTATTTTTCACTTATGGAAAATGTAAACAGCAAAATATGTAGAATGAGTTGTATAAGAATTGCTCATCTCAGAAGTGTATTGACGAGATGGACTGCAGCCCGGTCAAAAAATTCCCGATTACGTTGATTAGGGCCGATCCCACCAACAACCGTTAAAATATAGCAAAGGTTTAACGGTTGATTAGCACTGTTTTGCGTCCCACCAACACTTTCACGGCGTTAAAGAGCTCACTAAAGTGCTGTTAATTTAGTGGCCGATTTTGGCCACTTAAATATTTAACAGTTGATTAAAAGTCGAACAAGATGGCGGCAATTTCTGTATCGTTCGATATTTCCAGATGAAATTTTATTTAAGATGGAATTCTTTTATATTTCTTTTCTGAAAGAAGAGTGTTTGAAAGTTTTTACAACATAGGGGAAAATAAAGCCGATTTCGCTTATTTATCGGAAGTCAGTGAAAGTTTGAAAGGCACTTGGGAGTATTTACAATACACTACTCAGGTATGGAATGCATATATTTCGTTTATATTATGATGCAAGTTTCTTAACTTCTTAAACCATAATGTACGCTTTTGAATTATGCTAAAATTACAGAATTTCAAGTCTTGAAAGAGAATTAAACTTGTACTGCAATATTTCGGCCGATCTGTTTATTATATCAGATAGGCTGTTTTATTGTTGAACCAGTTATAGAAATTGTCCTATATGGTCTGATTTAAAAATTTCATATGTTGTCCGTAATGTTTTCTTGTTTAGAATAACATTTTTACACTTATTTGCATATAATTTCAGAAATTATATTTTCAAAACTTCAATTTACTTGAAGTTATGCATTTTCATTATTTTCAAAGCCAAACTGAAAAATAAGCATTGTCTGTAACAAACATAATTTATGTATGGGTATAAATGAATTTATCAATAATTAGTTATTAGATTTAAATGTATATGTATTCAGAATGGTGTGAATGGTAATCCCTATTGTATTTCCCAAAGATAAAAATTGCATTTCCATTAAATGTCTGATGTTTCTTTTTAATATTTCCTGTCTGAATTGGAATGCTTCCATGGACTTGCTTCTATGTTTAGTTGGTACCTTATAGAAAGGACCTTTTTCAAATTTCAATATAGCATTCTAAAGTATCTTGCCATTGTATGCTGTGATAATTTCTCCTGAATTAACTTTTATTGAGTTCTCTCTTTTGAGCAAGACATTTTGTATCACACATATTTTATATATTAAAAGTTTAACGTATTTAAAATTGTTCGTGCAAAAGTCTCTCTTATTCCACGAAATGTTAATTTTTTTATAAATGATTCTAATGACAACACTAGTAAAAGAAATCTTTGAAAATAGGATAGGATAATTTCTATGTTAATAATAAGCTGGATAGCAATATAAAATGCAGCAAGAAAAAAAAAACATACGTATATTTATGTACCTTACATTTTATATTGTGTTCTAGTTTAAATATATTGATTGTGCGGAAAGTCATATTCTTTACTCAATTTCTATGTTATATAGGAAATAAAGTAAAATGTGTCTTCACAAATTAATAACTAATATAAAAAATAAGTGATCAAAATTCACTTTCAAATTTTAACACACTACAATTGTTTTAAAAATAACTTTATTTACCTATATAAGTCAATAAATGACGTTATCTTATCAGTAGCGAATACTGTTGTTGAATTTGGTATGGCACTACTATACCAAATGTATCGACAAAAACCCTTCTCTAGGTTAAAATATATAACACAATAGCAATAACATTATTATCATTACTATTATTGTCATTATATCCCTTGAGTATTGTGGTGCAATACTGCAATTGGGAACACAGGGATTGGAATGTAATATGCACTTTTGAATGACCTGCTTTCTAGACTAGAATTCACCACTGTACCATATGTTAAATATTTTTGTTGGATTTTGATCAACTTTGCTCCCTAGACAATTTGTAAAATTGTTGCGTATATACCTTCAGCTCGGTTTTTATGTCATAAAATAAATGAATTTTTTTTTTGCTGTCAAGTTTGGTAAGTGTTATACATTAAAATGCTTTAATAGATATATAACAAATGTGAAGTGATTTTTGAAGTACTTTGTTTTCTGTTATATACACCAGATATTTGCCCCAATATTTTATCTTTTAATTGATGTACAACGGTATTGATGTAGCAATAGCTTGATTTATTTACACCATGTACTTCAATAGTTTGAACAATGAACAATGATTGTTTGCCTAAACACAATATTATAAAACAACATAAAAATTTGATTTTGTTTATAGCAGTACTTGCGCAAAGATGATTTATAACTGGTAATAAATAGTTCATAATATTGGTTAAATGAAACTCTTCTTTACGTTTTACAAATTTGCATTCTACTGACTTCCCCCTGGATGTCAAGCTCATGTTTTAATACAGTAAAATCTGATTAATTTGAATAATTATATTTGAATGTTCCCACAATTCAAACTTTTTCATGGCAGCAAAAGGATAGTTTATTTTACTGGTAAGGTAACACAAGTTTTGGGGATCTTGTTTATAACCACTGCCGTTTGAAAATTCACTTCAGTGACAATACGATTATAACCAGATTGACCAAAAACTTTCCCCGGTTACCTTCATTATGTGGTCATAACTTGTAGGCATAACTTGCCAGATAGTCTACAAATCACATATGCTTTTATCCTTAACGTAAAAGCTTCTTTACAATTACAGCATATAACAAATAGTATCAGTATCAACCGGTTTCGGAAACAAGAAACATCAAATTTTTCAGGGTAAAAAGATATAGCAATTACACCAAGGGCAAGAAGGTTTTTATGTCTGTCTCTTTGCTTTTCTCGACATGGATGCTTTGTTTTTTTTTATTTTAAAGAAGGAGCTTTTACCAAACTGGTTGATACCATTACAAATTTTTTACATATTGCAATTTTAGTGACAGTTTTACTTTACAGTTTTACTATAGCATATTGTTTTTATTTAAATAATTTCTTAATTTATATACATTTCTATTAGTTTTATCATCACCAAAAATGGATGTTTATTTAAAATTACATTGAACTCATAATTTTTTCATATTTTGTTATTTGGAAACATTTTAAAATGTGATATATAAGAATTTAGTTCATAGTATTTTATCGTGAAGTTTTCTTAAACATTAGTTCGCTTCAAATGAAGTTTGATTACACAATGTACAGGGTACAAAATTTTCATTTGTAAATGAGAAGTAGACGTTTTCATCTGAATAGCAAAAAAATCTACATATGGGTTTATTTCTTCAATGTATAAGAAATAGAAAACGTTATGCAATGTTATTTATATGGTACTGATAAGTAAAAGAATCTTTTGGCGAGTAAATTCTGAGCTAAAATTTCTAATCCTGCTATGTATAGAATTTTCAGAAATTTTTTCTATGATGAATATAAATGTTTGTCATAGAAATGCTGCAATATCAGCCTTTTGAAATGCAGATTGTGATTGGGAAGTTACATATTACGTAAAAGGTTACGATATAATTGTAACCTGTAAATTATTGATTTTGAGTCTAGTCGTATAGCAAGATTTAACTGTAAACAGAATTATTTATACAGAGTGGATACTGTATATATATACATTTCAATGTACTGTTGCTCATTTTATACAAAACAGTTCATACTAAGTTTCAATTAATGTGAAAAAACTTTAAAATTTTATAAATAGATCTCCGTCAAACTTGAAATATTATGCTGGACCCCTGTTTGATGTATGAGAAGTTCAATGTAAAAAACCCTTAATTTTATTTCAGTTCGTTAATTAAAATGTAACAAAGTTTGTTTATTCGTAAATCAGTTTTCTTCACACAAGTTAAGACAAAACACAAAGAGATTAAAATCACCGCCTTTGTCATGTATCACTGAACTGATTGATATCGTTGAAATTTGTTTTATGCTGTATTTTTAATGAGATTTTACTTTAAAGCT
Source organism: Amaurobius ferox (assembly GCA_951213105.1). Lineage (NCBI taxonomy): Eukaryota > Metazoa > Arthropoda > Arachnida > Araneae > Amaurobiidae > Amaurobius > Amaurobius ferox. The sequence continues at coordinate 108,926,990 of OX578142.1, read as the reverse complement.
ATTTTTGTAGTATTCTGATGTAATTTAAATATTTTTCCTTATTTATATACATTTGTGAGTTTTATTGGCTTCAAATAAGGATATTTATTTGAAATTACATGTAATTTGCAGTTTTCAAATAATTTTATATTTATATTTTGCTATTTGTAACCATTTTAAAATGCTTTATCCATGAATTCAATTCGAAGTAATTTTTGGTTAAGTTTTCTTATAAATTTATATAACTGAAGTTTTCTTATATATGAGCTCACTTAAAATGGAGCCTAATCACAAAATGTATATAGAATATTCATAAAGACTTTGAATTTAGTACATTATAAACAAGTGCTCATTATAACCCAAGTTCAGTATAATCAGTTTACACTGTATCATAATTTCAAGGCATTTTCGGAAACATTTCTAAAGTATAGTGATAAATACTTCACAAACTTTTGCTTTATTTTATACTAATGAAACCACAGGTATTCTGCTTAATAAGTAATTTAAAAAATCAGTTTATTTATTATGAATGTCCTGTATAATCATTACAATGGAATCGAATTTATTACGGTTCATTTCTGAAAATTGTAAGGTGCAAAACCCTTCTTCTTTGAATAAAAATCTGGTACAGATGTCGTATTATCCCATTTTCATTTTTGCCGATTATTTGGTGGGATTCTGGCAATCCCTACTTTGATTTAGAGAACATTCCATTCTGACAACTATTTCCGCATCGTGCAACATCATAATTAGTGATTGCAATACCGGACCAAAAATACAATACCGGTATTCGGTATTTTTTTAAATGTTATACCGGAATGCCGGTATTAGGAATTTTTCAAAAAAAAGTACAAAAACACAGTTGTTTTTTCGCTATATTTATTAGTTTTAAACAAAAAATGCATAAACTATAAAAATATAAACAATTTTGTTATGTACAAATATAAAATAAAGGAACAAATGTTATAATCAAATATTATTTATAAGAGCAGTAAAATAATAATTTATAACATTAGTAACAGAAAATATTTATAGTATTATAACATATTAAAGGAACAAAATATATAGTATTATTATTAAGAACAGTAAATATCACATACAAATCTTGTTGTGTAGTCTAATATATAATATTTATTAACAAAAATAACTAATTTATTAACTGCATATTTTTGAAATGTGATCGTAAAAAACATATTGCATCTATTGAACTGTTATTGAGCCTGGAACGTATTTTTGTGCATAAATTACCTGCAGTTGAAAATGTTCTTTCTGCATCCAAACTGGTTGGTGTTACTGTTAATAATGAGCGATATACTTTCTCTAAATATTCGCCTCGAAGTTCTTCACCTTCTAACAACTCGGTCTGTCGTCTGACGGTTTTGGATAAATCTATTTCTTGTATTACTTTTGTATTATTGTTTGTGGCAATTTTTTTATTTATAGATAATTATAATTTCTTCTCGAGAGACAATTCTTTTCCGATATTAACATCAATATCATCTTCAACGAATTTCTCTGGATAGGTTTGTGTTTACTTTTCATAAATGTTTTCGTGGAAATTTACGACAAACTTAATTAAATTTGACTTTGTTAGCTTCTTTTCTTCATTTTCATTTTTAAAGTCGTTATAATTATGTAAATACCTTAAAATATTTTCTAGTTCACTATGCCTTTCCTGTATACGAATTTTCAATACACTGTATAATTCTTCAGGTAGTGTACTGCCCTGATCTTTAAGTGATTGCTAAGGAGCTTCAGAGAACCAATAGGGGCTTCAGAGACCTGCGCCTGTGCACAGAGATGTTAGTTTAGATAAATACGATCTCGTCTAGTAATTCGCATTATTATATAGTTTAGAATATTAAATTCTAAGTTATAGTTCATGCTGGAAATTAACTACGCCTGTGCAAGGAGTATTTTATTTTACAATTTTTATACGTATTTTTATACATACTTTTAAATATTCTTATTTATATACATATTTTTGAAAATACATATTTCAAATAACAGTAGATGCCCAATAAGTTAAATTAAATCTTTTAATAAAAAAAATATTTATTATAGCTAGTGTGTGGTAGGCTGACTTTGACCACAATGGAGGTGGCTAATAGGATTTTTATTTTTCAATTTTGCAGTTAATTTTATATTTTGTATACATAGTGAGGAATGAATTCAAAATATCACTTTAATGGGTTTACATTGTATTTAAAAAATTAAGTTGTTGACATTTGCTTCCTTTTGTATATTTGTCATTTTAATGTTTTTAAAATTTTCATATTACATCCACTGTATGTACCTAATTGTACTTTATGTGCCACGGAATACCTGTTGCTACGTGCAATCTCCGACTGCCAGTAGAACTGCTTTCTGTGATGTTTTTTTAGTGGGCGAGTGAAACTCGTATATAAAATAACCAATATGGCTGCTCTTATTTTATTTAATCAAAATTTCTATAATTGTATTAAATCAATATTAATTTTATATTTTTATGCATTTCAGTTATGGCAGACATGCTGTACGACAGACTTAGTGGCATTTCTATGTCACCAAGGTAAAAATCACAGAAAAAAGGATAATATGATACCTGTTCTTAAAATCCAATTGAAATCAATTTAATAAAACATTTTAAATCTATTTGAGCATCAAACGCCTGCTCCCAATCCCTCTCTTTTTTTTTAAAAAACCCTGTACGTTAAGTCAAACTGAAAACTTGTGTGTACATAAAAAATTTCAGATCAAAACTTTAGATAGTATATCACATTAATTCATATTTTTCAAATTTTGGTATACAAATTCAAATTTCATATTTTAGTATACTATAATTTTTACGGTACAAGACAGAGAAATCACTAGACGTGCCGATACGAAAAAAAAAAGTTCACTTCAGAAGTGCATAAAAAGTAAAATATTTCAAAAACTACATCAAAATTAAAAGAAGGGGAAAAATTCACCTATGTAGGTACCTGCCTGCAAACATTTGTGGTCTTGCTATAGTTAATCTATCCAGGACGTGAACTCGCAGCTCAAATATTTTGCCTTTGACTTCGATATTAAATATTTCTTAAACTACAATATATATCAAAAAATAATTTATTTCAGCATATTTCCCAAAGCTTTTTCAACAAGTGTACCAAATTTCATATTTTTATATGCAATAGTTTTTGCAGTACGAAGCAAAGAATCTCGAGAAATGAGAAATTTGTCAAACAATGGTGGCGTCAGCTACTTTTTATTTAATATAGAGAGATTTTTAGGCAATATATTAAGAAAACATCCAACGTTTAACAATTAAAAAACTATTGATATAAAAAATATGAAACTAATTGCTATTTATATCAGTATTGGAGTCAGATATTAGAAAATAGGAGGAGTCTGTGTCAGACAGTAGAAAAAAAAATAGGAGTTGAAGTCCACGGTTCGAGTTACTGACTTCACAACCCTGCTAGTATGTATTTTGCTCATCCAAATTAACTGACGCACTACCTGGCTCTTGGATAGGGCTTATTTAATTCATACCTATCCTATTGTAGGGTTATATATGAAACAAAAGCATAATATACTTTTAAGTTTGTTATTAGAAATATATTTTTCTATCAATTTTGTGCATTACTTTTTTATGGATTTGCATCATGATCTAATAGCACCATTGTGTCACATAGCAGAGCATATGTGTTATATCAAATTATGTTTCCACTGGTTCATAATCATATATAATAATAATATATATATCAATATATATAATATCAATATATAATATATATCAATATCAATCATATATAATAATAATCATATATATATAATAATATAATCACTGGTTCCCAACCCAAGTTATGAAATTACATTTATGGTTGTTTCCATTCCACACACACGCATTTCTCTACATTTTTGGCAGTACCATTCATACAAATCTACCACATTGAAATAGTATTTATAGTGCGAATTAAAGAAACTATATATACTGATCGTAATACAATTAAAAAGAGATTTTTTTTAATCGGGAAACTTCTTAAATTAGAAATATATGCATTAATTTCAAATACGTATTTCCTTAAAAAGGAAAGAATTCCCGCTAAATTATAACAAAATCTTTTCTCATAATGTATATATATTTGTGTAAACGTGAATGATATTTATATTATTCCTGTAGAACAAATTTGATATAACACGAAAATAAATAAATTGCTCCCTTACGAGAAGTAAGAACGTAAACATGCAGAAGTTGAAGTTGTATTTTCGAGATAGAAATAACGGACCAATCAGAGAGCTCGTATCATCTAGAAATCGGTTTAATCATTGATTAACTAATCGGAACATTTTTAACAGTCGAATAGCTTGGTGGGACGCGATGGTTTTTAAGCATCCTTTATTGGGCCGTTAAATTTAGTGGCTGATTAGTTAATCAGACATTAGCACTATTTTAACAGACGTTGGTGGGATCGGCCCTTAATATTAGTATCGCAAAACTTAAAAAATGCACAGATCTTCCTCCCAATATTAAATCTGTCATTTCTCGCACTTCACATCAACTCCCTAAAATTTTTGGTCAAATAAAACTTCACAAATTAAATCATCCCATGCGCCCTATTGTTTCTAAATGTACAGGACCTACTTATTTTTTAGAGAAATTCCTTGCCCATTTCTTAAAACCGTATTTTAGTAATCATAGTTTTTCCATCAGCTCTACAGAAAATTTCGTCAATTTACTTTTTAAAACTAAATTTAATCCTAATAGTTCTCTCCATAGTTTTGATGCCGTTTCCCTTTTCCCTAGTATCCCCGTTAACATTGCTATTGATATTATTGCCAAAAAACTTCATAGTAACCAATGTAAAATCCCCACTATCGACGCAATCACTTCTGCTTTGAATATTATTGCGGAAACAAATTACTTTGCTTTCCGTGACGCTATTTTCTTACAAACTTCTGGCACCCCTATGGGTAGCCCTTTATCTGGTAGTTTGGCCAAACCGTTTTGCAGGAGCTCGAGATGGAGATTTAGCCTTCTTTAACAATTAAACCTATTCTTTGGTGCCGTTACGTGGATGATGTTTTTATTATCTGGGATCGTGATTTAAATGATCTCCTTCATAAAGTTAATAATTTCTACCCTTCGATTAATTTTACTGTTGAGCATGAATCTAACTGTTCCTTGCTTTTCCTTGATGTTCTGGTCATCCGTTCTGATTTTGGTTTTCATACTTCCGTTTTCCGTAAATCCACTTTTACTAACTCCTGTATCCCCGCTAATTCTTTCCATCCTGTATCCTCTAAAAAAGCTTCTTTTAACGCGTATTTTAATCGCGCATTTAATGTTTGCTCTTCTATCCCCGTTTTAACTGATGAAATTAATTTTATTTTTAAACTTGGCCATGAGGCTGGCTTATTCTTTTGAATTTATTCATAAGATCTTCGCCCATGTTCGTTTTAAATTCACTCAAGCTGATACTAAACTTGTTGCTATTAAAGATCGGTTAGTCTATAAATCTAGTGTTCCTTACCATCCTAGGATTTTCCGTCCTTTTATTAATTTTGCCATGAATTTGGTTTCAAACCCGCTCACTCTAATATTACCACTTTATTTAACCGTATTCGATCCGATAAACTTAGAAATTTTGATGACTTTAAAAGCTTTGCTGGGGTGTATGTCGTTCCCTTGCTATCCCCTGCTGGTGACTATAAATTTTACATTGGTAGTACAAAACGTACTGTTGGCATCCGTTTAGCAGAACATGCTCGCGATGTCAAATCTGGTAAACTTTCTACGGCTCTTGCTCAATATGTGGCTAATGATAAATTTCTTCCCGTTTTTGAAAACCTTCCTTTTGGTTCGTTGTAACAATCCACGTAGTATTCTTCTTTATGAATCCCTGTTTATTTATATTTACCGTGAATCAATTCGAAATTTTGATCCTGTTCAAATTTTAAGTTATGCTTAGCGACTCATTCTCGACTCTGCAATTCAAATCTCTTAAAAGTTATTTGTGACGTCATTCTCAGGAATATCATGCTTGACGTTTTTCTAAAATTTGTATTAGTTCTTTTCTTGTAATATTTCTAAATTCGTAAGCGTTTAAACTTATTTTGTAATTTCAGTGTATATTTCTTGAATTATTTTAGCAAGTTCATTTACCATTTATATTTTATGCAAATTTGTTTCAAAATGGTCTCTATATATGTAAACACTCCATGCTTTTACCACTCATGTAGCCACTGCTGAAAGGCGTATATACGTCCGAAAGCGCTCTGGCAGTTTTTAACAATATTTTGTAAGTCTTTTAGGATGTTAAATAAAAGACCTTCCGTTTTTTAAAAAACGTTTTGTCCTTGGTTTTATCTATTGCTCTTTTCTTTAACGCAAAATTATTTAGCTCATGGAGTCTGTATAGCTGATATGAATGAAATATTCATTGATTTTACAGAGAGAAGGACGATTTTTTCGATGAAGTTTTAAGCATAGAGTTTAATTACTTGTACCTCCATCGTCTTAAGTTTTTAAATAAAATAAATTATTATAGTACTGTGATGAATGAAATGAATGGGAAAATGTTTATGAATAAAATGCTGCTTTTATAGAAAGAGCCAGGCGTGTTATATTTCGATGGCGTCATTTGAATAAATTTCAGTTGTTTTTGATGAAGTTTTCAAATATAATAAATTACTGTAGTATTATGATAATGTTAAAAACATTACCGAGGAGCCAGGCGATTTATATTTAATTGACGTCATTTGAATAAAGTTCATTTTTTTCGATGAAGTTTTAAATTTTCAAATATAATAAATTAATGTAATATTGTGATAATTTTTAAAATATTACCGAGGAATGCATCGCATTCTAGAGATGTTTAAATGAAATTGAATTGAAGTTGGAAAGTGTTTCATAATCAATGTTTTATGCATGATTGATCTTTCTTGTTTCTATTAATATATTTTTTAATAATGAGAACTCGCAACACTTTTGATGCAATTGTAGTCACCAAATGTTCATGCGTCAGCCAGTCTCTATCTAGGAAGTATAAAGAATGTGTTATCAAACATTGCATTTTGAACAACACAAAATTTAATTCCTAAATAAGTGAGTGAAATGTTATGCAAGATTTGTTACTTTTCAATGATTTAGACATCAAAATTTCTGTGTTTTGCATCTGTGCTTTCAAATAATCTATATTATTTGAAAGCCGCTTACTACCTCTTACTACCTACTCAGGGTTCCAGTAATTTTCCTATCGTTTCAAAAGATGCAGCGATGGGAACGTTAATCGTTTTTACCAATTGGGGTATGAAACCCCATAACTTTCTAAAGGACCAGGCCGTTCTCATATTAGCATTATTAGCCACTTTTTTTTTTTTTGCCAGATTTTAATTTTACATTTAAAGTGTCTTATGTATAAGCAGTACCGCTGACAGAATTTGCGGGACCTTATGCAGATTACATACCTGCGAGCCCAGCTAACCTCTAGGGTTTATAGCTTTAAGTGGGACATCGAGGCGACAACCACTACATCTCTTTTCCAGCAAAGCCGCAACCTCGGTCGCGAAACTCGGCGGAATCATTCACCGGGCATGGGCCGAAGGCACCTGCCGGGCCCGACTCCGGTCACCGGCCAGACCTGGGCTCAGGGCATACCTTATGCAGTAAATACATGGGTTCCCATACTACCCAATTGTTGACCTTTTATCATATATATTTTTTATGCTGCTCGGGTTTCCAGGGTCTTTATACAATGTATAGTTCAAACGCGACCTCCTTTACCCGGTAGGTCGCAGTGTGTACAGGACATGGATAAAAACTGGGTCAACCCATTAAGGCTGGTTTTTTTTTTTTTTTCTTTTATCATACAAAAATCTAATCAGCACCAGGGTAACCCACAAGTGACATATCTACCGAATTTTGTGAAATTCGGAACATTAATTTTTCAGCTAGAGTGGATACAAGCTTTTGCGGGCCATTTCGCAAAAAAAGCGGTTTTTTTTTATCCCGAATCGTATCCAAAACTAATCAGCACCAGATTCGCCCACAAGTGACTTACATAGCAACTTTTATGAATTTCGGTCAATTAGTTTTTTAGTTAGAGTAGATACAAAATCTGCGCAGACAGATAGACAGACACACACACACACACAGACGTCACGCTAAAAATAGTTTTTCGTATTCTAGAGGTCTCGATACGTGCAGATCCGTCGAAAACTCGAGTTGGGATTTTCGGTATGATTCCAATACTTTCCCTATACATTACCATGTATAGCAGGGAAAGTAAAAATATATCTTTTAATTAGCCAGCCTTCATTTAAAAATTTACGCAAAAGTTTTTAAGATATTTATTTTGTCAAGTTGGTAGCAGGGCTGTCACCCCGATAAATTCGACGCATTCAGGTGATTTGTGTCAATATATGATTTTAATACTATTTACGTGTAGCTAGCTGACATGGTATCATTTTCCCGCATTTATATACCAGACAAGGCATAAAAAGAGATTGTGCACTGGATCTTCAGAAACAAGATAGATACTAAAGTTTCTCTCTTTACATTCTTCCAAGAAGTAAGAGGGCTGGGCCAAAAGCATCTCCTTTTATGACCCCCTCCCTCTCTTTTATAACCTTCAACCTGCCGTTGTGCCTTGAAGGGTAGAGAGAGAAGAAGCCGAGTTGAGATGAGACTCACACTCAAGATATTTAAACGAGATATACTTCTTATTAATTTCTTATACATTATACATAAGACTCCTGTATATACTATATAGGAGCCTTATGTCTGTATAGTAGCCTTAATTATACATAGTAGTATAATGTATATGGAAAGTATTGTGACGAGGTCGACTCACCAATTCGCCAATACTCATTTATATATAAGAAAAGCTTCTCTATCTGTCTGTAACGTTTGGCGATAAATTTGGCGAACTTGGCGACTCATTTAGCAAAATATCGTGAACTTGGCGATATATCATCCCAAATTCACGAATATATTGTCAAAATTGCAAATACGATGCCCAATTAACGAAAATGACGTCAAAATGATAATTCATTATTAAAATCTTTTAATATAAAGATTACATTACTTATTGAAGATGATATCAATATCGATAATTGTCAAGCGAAAAATATAAGTTAATTGGGTACTGAAATTAGTTTTATATGTTGTTATCCGGAAAAGCGCCATATGTATAATTCAATGTTAAAACCATTGTGCGGTGATCTTCTAGATCAGTTTTGCACTAGGAGTTTTTGCACATTATATAGGGAAAGTCGTGTTCAGATTTTCTGACTTTGTTACAGTGTATTACAAATCTGGTTTGTGAGTCTCATATATTCATATTCCATATTGTTTAGGTCTACTTCTATCATAATTTTCACGAATTCAACGCATTTGGCTGATCTGTGCCAAGTTGCTCTTTTAATACTCTTTTCATCTATAGAGCAATTTAATTTTTTCCCATCATGGTTTAGAAAATTATCATGCTTCTTCGTATGGTAGAATGCTAAGAAAATCTAAAATTTCGAATAGTTATAGACTTTTAAGTTCTAATCATGGAAATAACAAAAACTAGCTTTTACTTTCCAACCATACATAAGCATTAGTGTATAGGGAAAGTAGTGTGACGAAGTCAAAAATTTGAATTCGAGTAGAAGAGTGTGTTTCAAGCTTCCCTGAACTTGAGTCGAACGTTTTTGAGGTGATGTGTGTATGGAGGTTAGTGGGCGTATGCCGTATGTATGTATGCAGTGGCGGATTTCAGGAGGGGCGATCGAGGCGATCGCCCCCCCCCCCAAACGCCTGACAAATGTCGACAAATGCCTGACAAACGCCTGACAAATGTCGAGTTTATCCACGAAATCTCGCCCCCATAATAAAAGTAAAAAGAAAGCTCGAGATGCTGTCTCTGATGCAATTACGATTATAAGTGAATGTAAGAAAAATGTGGAATCCGATTTCGGGAATATATGCAGAGAGGTTGAGGGAATGTGTAATGATCTTGGAATTGAAACAAAAATACCACGTACTGCTGGACGCCAAGTTCATAGATCAAATGCTCCTGCCATAACTCCTGAAGATTATTACAGAATAAATGTTTACTTGCCTTTGTTAAACTCCGTCCAAGAAGACTTAAAAGATCGATTCGCACAGGAAAATCTGGTTGTCTTATATTTACAAGATTTAGTACCATCGACTCTTTTAGCGAAAATCAACACGGACGAAGAGTCAGTCAGTCACTCCTCACATCTTGGACAGAGCTAAGCAAGAAGTATCACAGAATAGCCGAACTGGGAGTGGAAGAAATGAACAGTACACTTCAAGTTGAAGTGATTAACTGGAGAACCAAATGGATGCGAGAAAATACCGATACCGGCAGAATGCACAAATCTGCTTTTGAAGCACTACAAAACTGTGATCCTGCAGTGTACCATGTGATCTACGTGTTACTGAAAGTTCTTGTAACATTACCAATTACTGTAGCAACCGCCAAGGGTAGCTTCTCAGCACTATAACGATTGAAGACGTGGCTTCGAAACACAATTAGAGAAGATCTGCTAGTGGGATTGACTTTGTTGCATGTGCATTATGATATCGCAATTTCACCAGTAACAATTTTAGATCGATTTGCTAAAGAAAATGCAAGAAGACTTGAGTTGATATTATAATGATGATCCTTCCTGGGAGGTTAACGGCGCAAGGGTTTTTAAGATGGACTCCGTAAGGCTGTTAGGGATAATGATCGATAATAAGCTGAATTGGCAATTACATTTGAATAGTGTTATAGGTACTACCCCTGGCAAAAATTATGGAATCACTTCCATGTTATTTCAATGGGATACGAAGTTCAATACCCTACAATTTTTGATGCACAGATACCCTGAAAAACCCTTTTTGAGCGAAATTGGCGAACTTTAAACGCTTAACAAAACAAAAAATATTTGAAAAATTTTGCACTTTTCATTATTTAATAATTTACGATCAAAAAATGGGGGAAAAGCTAGAGGTTGAAAGAAAAAACTCGTAAAAACTAATTTGGAATAATAAATTTGATTATGGAAAATCATTAAGATATAGCTCCTCATGTTTATATGATCAAATTTATTATTCTAAATTAGTTTTTACGAGTTTTTTTCTTTCAGCCTACTGCTCTTTTCCCATTTTTTGGTTGTGAATTATTTAATAATGAAAAGTGCAAAATTATTCAAGCATGTTTTATTTTGTTAAGTTTTTAAAGTTCTTCAATTTCGCTCAAAAAGTGTTTTTTAGGGTCTCCGTGCATCAAAAGTTGTAGAGCATTGAACTTCGTATCCCATTGAAATAACATGGAAGTGATTCCATAATTTTTGCCAGGGGTAGTAAACTCGATCAAACCATTGGTCTTTTCTTTTGATGTTTTTGCGTAATGTTTTTGCGTGATGTTTATACGTGATGTTTTTCGCGTAAAAATGATTTGATTCCTGTGCAGCTAAAAATGTAAAAAAATGGGAAAATGTAAATCAATGTTCAGTGCTTATTAATAGCTATATTAACTGTATTTACTCATGTTCATCCTCCTTTTCTACCGCAGTCTAAGAAAAATAAAATTTATTTGTATTGTATTGTATGATAACCATATTTAGTGAATAGAATATAAATGTGTTTATTTAGTTAACATTCAGTATTAATCTTCTCACATGGAAATCTCTTACTTGTGTATACTTTTGTGTATACTTAATATAGAATATAATTTCGGTTAGCTTACACCTTTCTGGTAGGTCGGACGGTCTGGGTCTCAACAACAACAACAACAGAATATAATTTAGTTTCCTGTTTCGACTTCAACAATAAGTTTGTTTCCTTATATAGTCACGTAATTTTTTTCCCCTCCAATCTTCATTGTTTTGCTTTGGTCTTAAAAAAAATGATAGGCCGTATTTTATAAGCTACAAAGAACTTACTATAAACTTCCGAATTTGTTCTAGTTATTTCAAAAGTCTCAAATATCCGTATATAGGAAGCTGTTAAGAAAATCCTAAGTGAACAAACCATTTCGATCTACAGATCGCCCCCCCCCCCTCCAAACAAGAGGCCAAAATCCGCCACTGTATGTATGTTAGTGTGGCCGTTAGCCTGTGGGGGCGATATCTCACGAACGAATGAAGCGTCTCAATTAAATTCATTATCATTGTTATAATCAGTGAATACTAGAGTCATATTTATTTTAAACGCGATCGAATGTCTAGAAGACCCCCTTCCATAAGCATACCGAACACATGCGAAACATCGACACATAACACATTCAGGGACTCAGGATCACAATCCCACATTTTTTAAATGTAGAAAATTTCCAAGCATTTCATTTCAAAGACCTTTAAAGAATATATAATACTTAAAACTATTAGCATGTTCTATAATTTAAAATAATAACTGTTATTACCAGTTGTAAATTAATTAAAAAAATTATTTCTGCTTAAGATTTTTATCACACACAAAATTTAGGCCCCGGAGGTTAGTGGGGCGTTAATCAAGCTCTGCCCCTACCCCAAATTTTTATTGAATTTGTGAAAAAATTAATAAAAAGCAGCAAGCACTATTAAGAATGATAAAAATAATTTCAAATCTAATTTTCATTGCAAAACGAATGATACAAACTCTAGAACGCTAGCATATGAGCTGTTCTCGAAATAGTGTACGATTTTTTAATACATTTTTGAAAAAATCAGACCTTTGAATACTGTTAAATAAAAATCATTTCCAACTTTAGAACGCTAGCATGAACCATTGAGACATTGCACGTTTTTCAAATAAATTTATAAGAAAAATAATTATAAAATTAAAAAAGTAGTAAGTATATCGTCAAATATGTTAACTTTCCATATGCAATATTACGCAACATCATTCTCGTAAACATAACGTTCGTTTCATATACGCGAGAAGATACATCTTGTAATTGCTTTGTATTTTGACGCCCAATAATTTACCAATAGTCAATTATTTCATACAATTGATGTTAAATAAATATTAACTGCAGTTTGGTGAATTTGCGTGAGTATGAATAAGTCATTCACTTGCATTAATAAGTTGTCAAAAGCGCCCAATTTCAATTTGCGGGGTGTTAATTTAATGCCAAAATCATAGTTCTGTGGATCTTGTACATTAATATTTCGCTATGAAAGAAGCAAAGTATTTGCGTCATGTAGAAAAGACAAAGTCATGTGATGACCACATCACATATTTTACATAATTTATATATCCACACTTAAATATTTATAGCAGTACGGACATTTGTTCTTGAGTTATCGTGTCCACACCTAGAATATATATTCAAAAAATATTTAAAATGGGTTCAGGAAGTCTTAAAATCTATTTATCCGTCAAAATCTGTAATTCGAAAATTTTCAAGCAAACTATATACAATATACATACAAGTATTGGTTTTTCGAAAATTTTCAAATTTTAAATTTTGAGGGGGCTCTCAACATATTTCGAACACTTTTGGAAATATATCCATCTGTGTGTGTGAAGTATGTACACTATCTCACTTTATATGAATACGATATTACGTAAAAAATTAGAACTAAATAAAATATTTTGTAATTTGCACTATTAGAACACAAATTATTCGAAATTTAAGCTTTTTCCACCATTATTTTCTATAGCTAGCAACGATGATTTCTGAAACGTTGTAGCAATTGGTAACCAAATTTTTTTTTACCCATTTCCCCAAATATATTCTAACACTTATGATTAAAACACGAATTATTGAAATACTGAAAATTTTATACTATTACTTTTAATGAAGAACAATGCTATAATTCCAGAACAATAAAGTAGTAGTACAGCCAATACAGGAAACTTATTGGTTTGGAATTAGTTTAAATATTTTAAAAGTATGTATTACACATAAATCAGCCCGATTGCATGAAAACCGTATGTTCGAATTTGGAAATGTCAATCTACTTTTGTTGGAATAGGTGCAGCAAGTTTTGTTTTTCTTCTCCATTTGTAGATACACAATTTTATTTAGATGCTACTTACTGTTACTTTATGTTAGATGCTACTTATTTCGTAGTTTTGGATATTTAGAATTACTTTTTTCGGTGTGGTTACAAACATTTTACATAATTTTTCTATTCATTTCACATCCTCGGTAAGTTTTTCTTTCTTTTTACTTCAATGGATTTTTTCTTTCACTTTGAGGCATGTGAGCAGTTTTCTGTTGATGGACATTTTTTGCTTTTGCTGAGGTGACTTCTATTTTTTTTTCAGTTTTTTGTACCGGAAACTGTTGACCTTTGCTTCATCGAAAATTTTGGAATTCGATATTTTGACCGGAAAACACGTTTTAAGGTCACTTGAATATATTTCAAACACTTTCGAAAAGTTGTCCGTCTGTGTGTTGTACTATACAAATTGTACTATGTATGGGCGTGTTCGAAATATGTTCTGAAAGTGTTCGAAATATGTTCAAGAAGTCGTAGAAAATAATTCCAGATGATATTTTGAATTAAAAAATGCTATTCACTGCCTGAGGCAATGAAAAGTGTGAAATTAAAAGATGCCATGTACAATTCCCAAAAGGCGTGGTCGCTGTTAAATCACAAACCATTTCCAAATGCTGGCTGAAAGTTTAAAATGATGTTGAACTCAAGGATATTGAAGAAGACTCAATAGAGCTTCTAGTTCAAAAATCCAAGTCGATCGGTTTAAATGGGTGCTAAGATGAAGTGAAAGATTGGATTAATGTAGATGATAATGAACAAATTTCTGAAACTCTTTCTGATGAGCAAATCATATCTCATGTACGAGAAGAGGTGGATTCAAAAGATGCTGGCAGCGATGATGAAGAATCGAGTTCTTCTGTCACCATCAAAGAAGTCGTGGTTATGCTTGAGCATAGCACAACATTTGAAAGATGCAACTAAAATCATATGAGTGAGATGCAGTTGATTCATTTTCGCTGACTAATATTTTCTGGAAAGCAAGTTCTGAAAGAAAAATCGAAGTAGCTGACATTAGGTTGTATGTATGTACCTTCTTCGCAAGAGAATGAAGTGTGTACAATAATCAATAAAATGTGTATGTGCATTTGGACATAAAATTAAAAGGTAAATGGAATTTCTCTGTCTTTATTATGTGATTCATTTTTATTATTGTACTTTCGCTCCTAAATTTTTATTGCATGTGTTCATAAAAGCATAACTTTTATAATATCGCCCAATATATCGCGCATTTTGCCCTGTCTCCCGACAAGCGCGATATAGCGAGGGGCTACTGTATCAAAGTTACATGGAGAAAATATTGCAAAATTTATTTTATCCTGCTGAAACCCAGACCGTCCGACCTACCAGAAAGGTGTAAGGTAACTGTTTGGACGGTCGGGAAGTGCCACCCAATTTAGACCGGAACCCAATGGGGGAGGCATCCACAGGGACCGTACCCTCCTTCCCCTACCACCAACCTCTCGGAAGGACTTTGTATATCTTAAACGTATCTTTTCATGTATTAAGGGGACGTTTCGCTCCGCCCAAACGGAAAATTTTCAGGTAGATCTATTATAAGATGTATTGTACATCTTCGACGAATATATCCTCCAAATGTCCTTCAAATAATTCAAAATATGACGCTGATTAGACAAGATTCAAGCATTTTGTGTGCTGCAAACTTGCATGCATAGTGTTTTCACTTAATACATTGTAATTTCCTTACATTAAATAATACAAATTCGATATATATTACTATAAGGTATTTCGTCACATGACGCCACAAATGTGCTTTGAAAGTATATATTATGAGGCTAATATTTACTTATCAATATCACTGTATATATAAACTAATAATTATATATTTGTATTTTGATCTATATAAATTAACTAATAGTTAACTGCAGTTATTTGTAAGCTAATAGTTGACTAACAAACAATATAGTTGCATTAAATTAATAAACAATGTAATTAAATTTATATTAATCATAAACTAGTAGTGGAACTTAATTCTTTAAATATTCATCTGTTAATTTTAACATTAATCCTTTTATAAGTGTTGATAAGAAAGAGTACTTATAAATTATATTTTTCATGTAGCACTATTCTGTGTTCTAGGGGATTTGCAGTGGTCTGGAATTCTGTTCAAATTTTAGGTCCCAGTCAAATTACCTCGTTTGCATAAATAAGATGCAAAAAAGTTAGAATTTCCTATCATAGAAGTGCAAGTAACATACATTTAAAATAATTACAGTACTTTTCTTGCCCGATTTCCCATTCTATTGCTTTAAATCTTTGGGTATGCTGGGTATTAAAAAAATTACTCGCATAAGCCCCCTATTTTAGAACTGCGCTTCTATTTCAAATAACACCCATTGGTCATCTTCATACTTATATATTTGCCTGGATAGACTAGTTGATAACTGCACTGACAGCAAGAAAACTTGCTGTGTGCTACACTTTTGAAAATCTCTAATGGGGTCACGGTCAATAAATTAAGTTGAACCATGCAGTTTGCTCAGGCAGCAATGGTCAAGTTCATACTCACTGAATCCACTAATAGAGGACTTTCTCAAATTTAGGATCCTTCGAGTGGTGCAACCAGGATTATCGTTTAAGATGAGTTTATTTGAAAACTGTTACTTAAGGAGAATAAATGTTTATATATAAAAATTGACATTGGGTGGAATTTAAAACTATCTCACACACCTTTTCAATGGGTTATAACGATACAGAGATTACACATAAAATATAGAAATGGATGTTTTAACACTAAAACGATGGATATATTTGCCGTCTTTCTTGGAAGATTGTTGATTTGTTCTCTTATTATAAAACCTAGAATGATTTCTTCTGTGTTTGCTTGCAATAAACTTTAAGGAAATAAGAAAAGTCATAAAATTTCAATGGGCTAGGATTAGCCGTATCTCAAAGTAGTTGTGTGGTCAAAATAACCGCTTCCGTAAATCTAGTGTTAAAAACATTGTTTTATTCCAAAAATTTTAGTACTGAATAAACTATAACTATAATGAACACTTTATATATTCTACAATAGTTAAAAAGAATATTAAGAGGTCTTGTACAGATTAAGTTAATTTCTTCAATAATAAATATTTTTTGTTTTATATTTTTATATGAAACATATCTTTACAGATCACTTTTTCTATTATAAGATGCAGACACATTAATTTTTTTACATTTTTTGCATCTAGGGAGGGTTTGAGGCTTCGCTGTCCTGTTTCCATTGCAGATAACCAATTTCACACTTTTTATGCACTCGTCAGCATGGAATAACCAATATAGCTGATTTTATGGGTATGAACTTGGCCATTGCAGCCTGAGCTCTATTTTTATGAAGTTTAAAACCAGTTGTGTAGTAAGACTGAATTTGATAGTTTCTATAGAGGTTTGCAAAATTGTGGCACATAGTACATTTTCTTTCTGTCACTATAGATATGAACTATTCCTTGCTGATAAGTGTCAAATATGTAGGGGTAGGATTTTTATGATTTTGCATAATTTTGGCAATACCGAAATGTTGTTCAAGTGTATGCAAATATGTTTCATAAAAAACAAAACTGATTTTAGTACCTTTATTAAGGTATTTTTTGTAACTTTTACACATGGAATTTTTTTCAGGTTTTTTTGAAAATTTTAAGGCATTTCTTTTTTTGTCTTTATTTTGCATATTTTGTTTCAATAGAGCATTTTTGGAAGAATTTTCTTGAAGGCACAGAACTGTAACAAAATAAAGTTGTATTTCTTGTTTGTTCTTTGTTTTGATTCATTGATTAGTACAATACAGACGTTAATAACCATTAGAGAATTAGTAAACAAATAAAATTATACTTTTTAGTTTCCTTTCATTTTGTTTCATGTATCTCTCTTTTTCTTAATTAGTTTTGCTATGACATAAAAAAATAAATGTGAATTTTTCTAGCTTATATTTTTGTTACATAGAGCATTTTCTTTTACTGTTTGGGTCATAAATGCATTTTTATAAGTCATTTACTAGCAATTTTTGGTCATAAAAATTCTGGCTGTAACAATAAACATAAAAAAAATTCATGAATGTTATTATTTACAATAAGAATGCCTCCAATGAACAAATTTTGTGATTATGAACTTGACTGTTGGAGGCAAAAAATTTTCTGAAAGGAGGGAGGGGGGTATTTTTCAAAGGTTCTATCCATTAGAAATACAGTGTTTTATGTAAAATATACGACATTTCAATTGTGCATTAAATTTAAAACAATGTTTTTTAAATTAAAAATTGAAGTTTTAAATATTTATTAAAAATTTTAATTTACTCAGCTAATTCGCTCTCTGAAGAATTGTTGGTTTCTGATAAAAGCACTGTATTTCTAGAAAACTGTAACTATTTCAGTCATTTTGGTTACGCTCTTCCATAAAAACAGCACTTTCAACTTTTGAATTTTATTTATCTATTTTATTGTTAACTTTTGAATTATTTTTTATTAAAATAATTAATATTTATTTGCAAAAAAAAAAAAGCCTCCTGAAATTCTTGATGAAAAAATGCTTCCATTTAGTGATAAGTTGTTATGTGGACCTGTCAGCTCAGCGACCATTTTTAGTACGTGTAGTTAACTATTTTCTTAAGCAGCATCTAAATTAATAAGCTTGTGTATACTGGAAAGAAATCTTCATTACAAATAGCATATGTGGCACACTGAGGTTTATATTTGATGAAAATAAGAAATGCTGCCATAATAAAAATCTCCAGCAGTATTTGCTAACTCATAAAATTCTGCTAATTTCGTAATATTTTTCTACAATTTAACTTTCATATCCAACTTTTCTAATGATCAACTGAACTGGCCACTTAACCTGAAGCCTCAAATATCTGTACGCTGATAGTTTATTTCTAATTATTTAAATACTGAATTTTTTTTTCTTCTAGGAGTTTTAACCCTAAAACCCCTTCCATAGCCGTGCCACTGGTTGCAGCCTAAACGCAACCTTTAAGAAATTTGAAGCCAGCTGGAAGGTAATACTGAATTTGATGGTTTCCAGAGGCTTGTAAAATAATGGCACATTTTCGTTTACATTGCAGTTATAGACTATTCCAAGCTAATGTGTGTATAATATACACAAAACAGATCCATGGAAGCTGGTATCTGCAATGGGAGCATGATTATTACTTTGGGAATGCCCTTTATAGACAACTTTATGTGTATGAACTTGGTCGTTGCAACCTGAGCTCAATCTTTAAGACATTTAAAGCAGGCAGCCTGTAGAATTGAAATTTTCGGTCCCTATAGAGTTTTGGGGAGTAACACTTAACATGTTTTCTTGGTCCTATTACATATACCATTATAAATACTCCATGCTCACAAGTACATAATGAGTACAAAACTAGTCCATGGATTCTGTTATCTGTAATTGGAACGGATAAGCAAGAAAATGCTCAACTAGTCACTCATCCTTTACTATCCATGGACTATTGTTTCACAATCATTACTGCTCATCAGCAATGTGGCAGGTAAACACGAAATTCCTTAAAGGGATAATTTTGCATTTTGTAGAAGTGTTAAAATATTTGCTTATAACCATCAACAGTACTGGACATTATTTTAGCTCTGTTGATTGCTGATAAAATTTCAAGTTCAGTAATTTTTGTCTATCACTTGGCAGAAGTCGCTTCACTGTATACAGTAAAGCAATGGAACACAATATCTGGTACCACACTAAAATATTTTTCTGATGATTCTACTGCCGCTCACTGAGTGTTCAGAGTATGTAGTTATTGATATAATTTAAAATTAAATTTATTATATTGTTTTTATATGTTTAGCAATTTTTGTCTTTCCTTATATACCAAAAAACAAAAGTATTATTATGTGGTCGAAAATTCTATTCAGGGTTTTCGACAGATTGTTATGCTTTAAGCATTCTTGAACTGAAATTGAATGTGTTTGAGGTGGTATGTATAACAATCAATGAACATATTTTGAAAACATATTAAGCAAATAATAAAAAAATAATAAAAAATCTTCAGTGATTCCAGTTCAACAGAGTCGAAATGGTTTTGTGTGAATAGCATTTTGTAAAATAAAACTGTAAAGTTGAATAAGTTTATTCAATTTTTTCAGACTCATTTGCTTCGTTTACAGACTTTCAAATTGCAACAAGTTACTCATTAACAATTTATAGTTAGTTAGCACTTTTAGGTTTCATTTGGATACTTTGACCATGGACTTCACATTAAAATACAAATTATTTTACCAACTTGTTTGGCTGTATATAAATTAAGATTATGCAATATATCTGATGATATTTTACATTCAAATTAATCTATAAACTTGGCTGGCACGACATAAATATGTACTTGAATACATATAGTTCCATCTATTGTGGTTAAAACTCACCAATCATTAAACATCTATAGAATCCCCAAGTTCATTTAACCTGCTAATTTTTTTAAACCAAATAAAATATCTCGTGCTTATGCAACAATCTTCACCAAGGTGTAAGTAAATAGATTAAGCTGCAACAATTGTGATATTTTAAATAATATATTACACCTTTCTCACCTATTGGAAAACCTAGTTTAAAATACTAGAATATTAAAATTATAACCAATATGCTTTGAAAACTATGAGCTCAATCCCAAATTCAATTACATACACTTGTAAGGATTTCAAAAAGATATAAATTCTTGATTATAGAGCATGGGCACGTGACGTCACACAGAAAATTTTGCCTTTATTCCAAAACAAAATATTCGTATGCTTAACAGTATGGAAATTTCCATTATTTCCTGTATTAAAAATGGCTATTTTAGAAATTTACAATCGTTTAACCCCTAATTAGAATGTATCTAAATTTATCTTCTATGGATATTTTTAATTTACTGGAAAATAAATGGAAATAAACACTTTCAATAAAATATATAGAATTTTAAGAAAATTTGTTATGTACTTTTCACTTCACGCTCGCATATACATTGCCGAATTTACTAGTAAATGTTATACATCTTCAGAATACTAGCTAGTGACTACAGTAAAATTGAGTGGTATTGTACATTTACTTAAAGTGCATTTTAGTAAATGAAACTTTTAAACATATCATTTCTCAAGTATTCTAAATAACTTATTTTCAGCACAAAGATAAATTTTGATGTTTAATGGGTCTAGTTTTAGTTTTTATTTGCCATCATCATCAATTTACCATTATCTGCTATAATAAAAATAATACCCTTACTTTTCTACACTTTCTACTATGTAGGCTGTTTATTTACGCTTATGCCGATGCTCTATTGTCCATTGCTAACACTTTGAAAGACTCAAGTACTCTTTTTGTTGCTTTTGTTGGTCCCGAGACGGCTTTGGGTTTCCCAATGAACTTGCTAGAAGAATTGTCTATGACATCTTCAGAAAGCTTCAGTGCAAGAACTGGCGTAATACGATGGGCCAAAGGCAGGCGAAAATACTTAACTGCAATTGCCCTAGTGTACGTCAGAAGGAATTATTCAAGCTTAGTAGAACTGGTATTAGAAGGGCTGTTGGGCTCCTTACTGGGCACTACACCCTTAAAATACACCTAAATATTATGGGTGTCACGAAGGATTTGCTATGCAGAGGCTGCAACTTTAGCGAAGAAACTGCCGCACACATACTCTGTGAATGCGAGGTGTTCTCTGCCCACAGGTTCGAACACATGAGTCGACATGTGATTGAAGCTTGAGAGTTGTATGACATTCCTGTCAAGTGCTTGCTTATTTTTGCTTCGGCTACTGGTCTCTTTTCTTAAGGACCTTTGCTTTTTGGGATAGTACAATAGACCTCTGGTCGATGTGCTGGACTCTCCTGGAGTCACCTACCTTCATGTCATTTATTCATTGCTAGCACTTTTAGTTTATAAGATGCAAACATTACAATCTTAAAAAATAGAAAATTTTCAGACATACTTTTTTAAGTTATTTCAAAAAAAAATTTCAAGGTATTAAAATATTGAAATTATTTATATATATACATAATCTGGACAAGATGTAAATAATTTTTCTTAATTTCAACAAAATAAGAAAAATTATTTACATCTTTATATATTAGGTTCAGAGATATTAGCATCCAAAGTGTTTACATTTTTTGTAACACTCCAATTTCTGTCACAGGTATATAGATCCCCAAGCATGGATGCTGTTCACATCAAAAAATTGTGCACAAATATAAGAATCATTGAATAATGAAACTATTGATTTTGATTGAAATCAAATATTCAAAATGCCCAAATTTTTAAATATTTCTGTTTAATTCAGTTTCGAGAAACTTTACATTAAAATATTGAATTACACTAATTTTAAAATGATTGTTTTTACTATTGCACCACATTATTTGGAATTTTCTGAAAGTCATAAAATTAAAATACATTAAATATGGTTAAATGAGTGGATTTAACAAATGCAATATTGCAACTTCTATTAACAATGGACATGTAGCATTATTCCTTAGAAAAGAGACATTTTACAAATCTTGTGCTTTGAAGCCAACAAAATTGAAGTTTTAGTATATTAATTAAATATCAGTGATATATTGTTACAGATTCTGCACACACATTATGATACAAACGGTCGTACCATGCTGAAAACACCAGTTCTTGTTAGATCACCGAAGTCAAGCAGCATCGGGCACGGTTAGTACTTGAGTGGGTGACCACCTGGGAACACCGCATGCTGTTGGCACATTTCAGGCATGGTAGCTCGGTGGTGTGGGCACTGGATATGCACGCTGCCACTGTGTTCATGCGGAGTACGATCATGTTAAACATGTGGGTCCATAAGTCCTTCCGAGAGGTTGGTGGTAGGGGAAGGAGGGTACGGTCCCTGTGGATGCCATCCCCACTCAGTTCCGGTCTAAATTGGGTAGCACTTCCTGGCCGTCCAAACTGTTACCTTGTACCTTTCTGGTAGGTCGGACGGTATGGGTCTCAACAACAACACACATTATGATACAAAGTGCCAAAATTTGACTGGATGAAAACTCACAGATAGCAATATTTTTTTAATTTTACTTCTGAAGTAAAGGAACTATTTTAATTTTTACAACTCAAGTATTTTCATTTATTTAGGTATTAAGTATTTTACTCAACAGATTTTCATGATTATTTATTTAACGAAAATCTGTGATCTGTAAATTTACTAGAAAATATTTAAAAAATTGCATGACAGATCGAAGAATATTTAATTAAAGAGAATTTTAAACATGTATAAATATACAGCAAAAAAGAGTGAAGACAGCTGTTGTACTCAGTAGTTAAAAGCAGTTGCATTTAGATTAATTTTTTTTAAAATACATTCTTTAACTGAATGATGTATAGTATCTACAGAAAAAAAAAAAACGAACGAAAATATTTATTGTTCAAAAAACCTCATTAACATTTTATATAGTGTTAGATTACCAAGATTGCACCATACAGGTAAAAGTTAAAATGCATAACAAGAAAAAAAAAAAAAAAAAAGCTTATTTTTATTGTTATTTTTTATAGTTTGCCTTCTAATACAAGTGGAATTCTTTTCTTTTAACTATAGTTAATTTGAGAAAATGTAATAATTTTGTTTAACTTTATACACACCACACACTACCTTATTTACATTTGTCTAAGATGTGTGGAATGAATTACATGGGATTAAAAATAATCTAGTCATACTTGGATAATAACCAAAGTTTCTATGTTAAGCAAAATTCCATCTTACACAGAGTTTAATGAGTCATACTTTTTCTTCCAATAAAAAACACAAGAAAATATAGAAAAATATTTTTATTTTTAATAATATTATCGTGCATTTTAAACATTGTCATGTATACTTGTTTTTTAGACATCTTTTCTGCTTGATTATTTTTTTCCTATTTATTGGTGGACGTCCAGCTGGTACCCTTTTCTTACTTCTGTTCAAACCTCTGCGACGGTGAGAAATTGAAGTTGGCTGAACATGGATCTTCTTGATGCGTGCATTTTAAGATTTAAAAATTTGCAATCTTGAAATGTCATCTTTTACTTTAACATTTTTAAAAACAGTAAAGGCATGAGAAACAAGATGATCTGGGAGATCATCAACATAGCCTGATATCCTGTTTAGTTCGTCTTTCAATTGCAATCTTTGCATACATGTATCAAACTGTTTTTTGCTTTGGGAGCTTTCTTCAGTAATACTTTCTTGGTTCACTGTAGAGGAAATTACTGGGCACTCAAATGGGAATTCAATGTCGTCAGGTCCACTTTTCAAATCTGAAAAAAACAACAAAAAAAACTGGAAGTTTGGATATTTCTCTCCTAAAGCTAGCTTGCCTAATGCGTACCGATCTTCACAATTGGCAGGTAGTGCATTAGGCAGAATAATCTTCTGCTGCTCTGCTAAAAAACATTTATGTTTACAGAAAGCACCAAACTTTCCTGCATAACAGGAACAAATGCCAATGTTAGCATTTACTACAAATGATATATCTTTATTGGGACTTTCTAGCAGGAAGGTGTTAGGTTCCACTTCAATAATTTGAGAATGGTTATAGTGGCCTGTTTTTTCATGTAATGATGAATATAGTAAATATGGCTTTTTAGTTCATGAGAACGAGAATTTTAAAAGTTTCTTAGTCAAATATTTTCCTCATATACTGATACAAAACTCAATTAAGGCTACTACATTATATGCTTTTGTTCTGCATAGAACAATGTCTTTCAAAATCCTAATGGAAGCTTCAGCAAAATTGTTTGTATTATTTCTTCTAGTTAAGAGATTAACCCTGAAGAATAAGACACATTCCTCTCGTCTATTATAAAATGTCCAAAATCTATTCACATAATTAGGGAAGGGGCGCGGTAGCCCATTGGTTAGCGCGCTGGAGTTGCACTCGGTAGGCCCGGGTTCGATTCCAGCCGCTGCCAAAACTGCCGCCGTGTTCACGCGGAGTACGATCACGTTAAACATGTGGGTCCGTAAGTCCTTCCGAGAGGTTGGTGGTAGGGGAAGGAGGGTACGGTCCCTGTGGATGCCTCCCCCACTGGGTTCCGGTCTAAATTGGGTGGCACTTCCCGGCCGTCCAAACAGTTACCTTACACCTTTCTGGTAGGTCGGACGGTCTGGGTCTCAACAACAACATAATTAGGGAAATTTTTGCTTTCTGCAACAAGTGAAAAAACTGCTTCTTTTAAAGAAGCTTCTGAATCTGCATACATCACCTAGAAATATAAATATATGATGTCAGTAGTTTATAGCATATCAAACCCTTGAAAAATAATAGATATCTTAATATAATATAATATGGGATTACTGCATGTGCAGTAGCATTGCCAGAAAAATTATATATATGTATATATATATACACAGTACAACCTTGAAAATCCAGACTTGTTGGGACTTTGCTGATTCCGAATTTTTTATTTTTCCAGATTATAGAGCTTGAATAAAATTCAAACTTAATATTAACTAAATACACTGTAAAGCACTATTTTTAGTAAAAATAATGACAAAAGTTAAGTTAATCAATTAAAACATATTATTTAATACAAAAAATGGGGCAATAGAAATTTCTAAGAAAGAATATACACATTAATAATCCAGAATGTGTGAACAAAAAGAAATGATAAAATTACATCTTATAATTTCATTTAAATATTTGAATTAACATTTGTTGTTTCATTAATTTTGGTTTATGGAAAAGCAGTTTTTCATCCTGTAAATGGATGTTATCTCTGCTTGGTTATAAAACTTCTTTGTTCAAGATCTTTAATTGCAGGATCGATTGTTTGCACAAGATTATCAATGGGTATTTTTCTTTCTCTACATTTATTGTCGCAACTTTGCTCTTTTTTATTTAATATCATATCATGAATTTTGCCATCACTCAATTTACTTACGATTGGCGTAACATCATTTGAGTGCAGAACTTCTGTTATATCGTACTTGTCGAGATTTAATGAAGTGCCGAGATTTAATTAAGTGCAAGGATTAGTACTTTTGCTGATATATTTAAAGGTGTATTTAAATCGTCTTTGCTATTAACGAAACGAAAAACAAAAAATAAGAACTCAAAAGTTTTATTTATTTTCTAGCATGTATATGATGTTATGTTTAAAAGGTTGATACTCAAAAAAGGAAAAACTTTATTAGTAATAGTCAAATATGAAAAAAAATATTGCAGTCGATAAAATAAATATCTTTTCTAAAAAAGAAAATATCTCTCCTCTCAATGATTTTTCTAATATACGATGAGTCATTATGAAGCTGCAGCAGCACCGGCATGTGGCGCGGCAGGGACAGCAAAGAAAGGAATTTGCTTTGTTCTTAATAGTAAGCACAGCCGGTCCCTTTGATCCTGTTGCTCGGTTCTGTGTGATAAAATATTATTTAGTTACTTATTCGCTATTAATAGTATGCAAATATGGCTTTCCAAACAAAAAGGGCAAAATGTACAGTCTATTTCAACCTGACATGAGGTGCGATAAGAACGAAAAATTTGTCAGATATTGGAATGGGGAGGGAACTCTGGAAACAAAATAGAATACAATGAAGAATGGGATTCGTACTACAAATTGAACAAAATTAGTTTTCGCGAGCACTAATATGAATTCTCGGTATTTTTAGATTTAATTGAACAATCTGTGATGAAATGTTACGATAATGTTTTTAAGTGTTTAATATTAAAAATTACATTGTTTCAGGAAAAATGTCTTTTTCAATAATGAGAAAAAGAAATTTTGATAATAAAAAATCAGTATTTAAATAACAATGTGTATTTTATACGAAATAATTTGTCGGGAATCATGACTTGCATACAGGGGATGGGGTTTAAAGTTAACAACATAATTCATGCTCCAACCATGAACCAATCTACGGCCGTCCATATTTATATTCAGTGTATATGTCAACCCAAAACTTTTGTCTCATTTCGGGGTTCAGATAGTTGATCGGAAAATATGCCATATAAATAATCTTATTCAGTTGCTTTAAATCGGCGACTTCGTCATGCGATAATTGAAAAAAAAAAACTTGAAAACATCAGGATTTTTGAGGTTGTACTATATACAGGGGTGGAAAACTGAAAACTGAGTTTTGTAACACCTTTGTAGCAGGAAATATTGCTGTTTCGTAGCAGTGCAGAGCAGTTTTGTAGCAGCTAGAAAATGATGTTGCTTACACTCGATAGTTATTTTAGGTATATAAAAATTTCATTTTACATTAATTAAAGCATGAAGAGTATTAAATCTTAAAAAGTTAAGCTAGAAAAATGAGAAAAAGATTTAATGATACTATCTAATCTTAAAGAACAGAAGTTGCCTGTTAGTTAAATACACACTAAATTTTTTTTATCCAAAATACAAATAGTTTATGTCCGAGATGCTTGTTTTTTAACAGTTTGGACGCACTGAATTAATTTGAGTTTCTGTGCTCTTCTAATTTTGTGAGATTTTTTTCAATATTTGATTTTGCCTCTTTTAAGAGAACTTGATCATTTTCAATCTCTGATAAATCTTTCTTTTTTATGCTGCCTTCAATCATCTTCTCTGCTGTAGAAAACACTTTTTGTGATGATTGTTACTTTTTTTTTAACTTATCACTGTCTATTTTCAAACTCTTTAATACATCTTTCTCGTGTTCAGCTTTTGGCTTAACTCCTTTTTTGCTGTTTTCTCCATTCTTTGTCTATATTTTCCCCATGTTTCTTTTACAGATTTTAAAAGTTCTTTAGTTATTGACAAATTGCTCACATCTCCATTTAGTAGATTTTCAAAATCTTAAGAGGAAAACTTCAAAAAGTCAGGAGTTTTATTATTAAAACATAATTTTTTTTTTTTTTTTGCATCACTTTATATTACAACCAGTTTTCCCTAGGACTAAAAAAGGCCAGAAAAACGGGACTACATACGGGATTTTGACACTAAGTTACAGAATACTAATAAATGGGAAATTTAATAAAAGGTAAAAAATCACTGTCAAACTATTATCAAGAATATCTGAATTTAATTGCCTTTTTAGTTTTGTTAAATTCCTTCTCATTTAAATATTGAAGTTAGTTTATAAATTTCACTTTCTGAATATCCATTTTAGAAAAGTTCATATGTATTTTTTAGGTTCTAGCATAACCACAATTTGAAATAATAATTCATAGCTTCAGTTTCCAAAAAAGTAAAATAAAAAATATTTAATAAATTTATAAATGATCAAAATTTATTTTCGATCTATACTTGCTAACCTTATAAGAAAAAACAGATTTTAATGTTATTTTATAAGGTGGGGAAAGTTTTAAGTTCGAATAAATACGAAATTTTCCCTATAATTATTATATAATTTACTTTTCTATGCAAATATAAGTAATGCTTAACTTAAGACATATAAAAGTATTTATTAATACTATTTTATTTATTGTGCAAAGCATTGTCAGTTGTGAGTCCGCGTAAATCTTTATTGAATTGAGTTTGGTTATTGATGCACCCCCGTAGCGCGTTAAAGGCGAATACGCGAATAAAGTGCAATTTATATTGTGAATTCGCTACACGGGTGCCACGCTCCCGCACAAATGGTGCACGAAACACGCGCGCGATTGACAGCTATTTCAATGCTACGGAGATTGTATGTGCCCGCTCAGCGTGCGTATCGTTATTGCATGAAGCGCAGTCATCATTATTGTATATAGCTTACGCGGATTGCATGCGCTTCTGAAGTATTCTTAACATGAGCCGAGAGCCCGCGGTGACTTGCATGCGTAGCAGAGATACGCGATCTAAAACTGCTTTCTAAACTGCACCGCGATCATCGACAGCTACTTCCTAAATTGCACGGTTAGCCGTGCCTTAGATGCGTAGCGGTAGTGAGCGATCGACATCTATTGCAAAGAACTATAGGGCTGGTCACCGAACGCCGTAATTAAATAATATGAGGGAAATAAATTTTCCAGTATTTCATCAAAGCCAGTGAAGATCCATGCAATGCTAGTGTAACGCGTTATTCTAAACACAACTTTCCATTCCATATCATCCTGTATTTTGACTTGTTCAACATAAATAGATACATGTTCCGGCAAATTGCAGCGCAAATTTATGTGAAAATTATTTATTTTAATAAAATATTTATTTATTTTTTTGCCCGCACTATTAAAATAAGAGTTTTGTTGCTCTAATATGGAATAATTAAAAGATGAAAATTTAAATAGATGCAAAGGGTACTTTACGACTATTTCTAACGATCTATCTATCTGAAGTAAAAATCTGTACAACTACAGAAAATTCGTAAAAATCGGAATTTCTATACTTTTAAACAACAAACATAAAATAACTTGAAAAAGAAGCTATAAAAAAATAGTACAGTACAACTTCGAAAATCCGGATGTTTTCCAAATTTTCGTTTTTTTTTTTTCCCCGGACGGACGAAGTCGCGGATTTAAGACACCAGGGTAAGATTATTTATATGGAATTATATTTTATAAACAAATACCGTATTTTCCGGTCGACTTTCTGAACCCCGAAATGAAACGAAAGTTTAGATGGATGGCCGTAGATCCGTTCGTGGTTGGAGCGTGAATTACGTTGTTGGCGTTAATCCCTCCTCCCCCTTATTCAAGTCACAACTCCCGATGAATTATTTCGCGTAAAATATACATCGTTATTTAAATACTGAATTTTTATTATTAAAATTTCCTTTTCTCATTATTGAAAAAGACATTTTTCTGAAACAATGTAATTTTTAATATTAAGCAGTTTAAAACGTTATCGTAACATTTTATCACAGATTGTTCAATTAAATCTAAAAATCCCGAGAATTCATATTAACGCTCACGGAAATTTATTTTGTTCACTTCGTAGTACGAATCCCATTCTTCAATGAATTCTGTTTTGTCTTCAAAATCTCCTCTCCCTCCCAATATCTGACGATTTTTTCGTTTTCGTCGAACGTGTCAGCTTAAAATCGACAGTACATTTTGCCGTTTTTGTTTAGAAAGCCATATTTACATACTATAAATAGCAAATAAATAACTAAATAATATTGTATCGCACAGAACCGAGCACCAAGGTCATTAACATACAGACCTCTCAAAGGGGTCAGCTGTGTTTACGATTAGGAACTAAGCAAATTCCTTTTTTCCCCTTTCACTGCCCCACCACGTCTCTGTGTTGCTGCAGCCTAGTAATGACTCATCGTAATTTAGAAAAATCAATGAGAGGAGAGATTTTTTTTTTTTTTTTAGGAAAGACATTTATTTTATCTACTGCGATATTTTTTACATATATGACTATTACTAATAAAGTTTTTACTTTTTTCATAGTCATCAGCCTTATATTAAACATAACATTATATATATGCTAGAAAATATATAAAACTTTTAAATTCTTATTTTTTGCTTTTCGTTCGTTAATAGCGAAAACGGTTTAAACGCATTTACACCTTTAAATATATCAACAAAAGTGCTAATCCTCGCGCTTTATTAAATCTCGGTGCTACATTAAATTCTTCTGGCGCTTCATTAAATCTCGACAAAGCCGATAAAACAGAAGTTCTGCACTGTGATAATGATGCACCAATCGTAAATAAATTGAGTGATGGCGAAATTCGCGATATGATATTAAATAAAAAAATATCAAAGTAGGGATAATAAATGTGGAGAAGAAAAAATACTCATTGATAATTTTATGCAAACAATCGATCATGCAATTAAAGGTCTTGAATAAAGAAGCTTTATAACCGAGCAGAAATAATGTCCATCTACAGGATAAAGAAAACTGTTTTCTCATAAACTAAAATTGATGAAATAACAAATGTTAATTCAAATATTTAAACGAAATGATAAAATTACATTTTATCATTTCGTTTAAATATTTGAATATTTCGTTTAATAATTTAGAATGTGTGTAATTTTATCATTTCGTTCACACATTCTAAATTATTAATGTGTATATATTTTTGCTTAGAAATTTCTTTTGCCATATTTTTTAGATTAAATAATATGTTTTAATTTATTAACTTAACTTTTGTCATTATTTTTACTAAAAATAGTGTTTTATAGTGTATTTAGTTAATATTAAATCTGAATTTTATTAAAATTCTAGAATCCGGAATCGGCAAAGTCCGGATTTTCAAGGTTGTACTCTAAAGTACTCGTGATGTGATCATGTGATACGCAGACTTGTTTTACTGAAAATGCGGTCTGAAATCGCGCCGAATAACTGTAGATAACCGGATTTTTTCTTCTCGTATTTCGGACCGATCAGTGCGGAACTTTCGCTTTTGCATGTGTAAAAAAATTGCGTTTTTGGCGCAGTTTGGCGCAGATATTGAGATTTTAGGTGCTTTTGTAGCAGGATGTAGAAGTGAACGGAAATTGTAGCAGTTTGGCGCAGATTTTCCACCCCTGTATATATATATTTGGGGGAAGGGAAGGGGGTAACAAAATATCTTGTTTCCCATTTCTACGAACTTCCGTATGTGCCTGGGAGGAGTTATGTTCACTTCTCCCCATCACTTGGTGAGGCCAATCTGCACTATATTTCTGAGTATATTTCTGAATTTATTTTGCTAAATCTACAGTGAAAATTCTTTTTATAGTAAAATCAACATTGAAGTAAACATTGATGAAAAATGTTAAAGTTAAAATTTGGAAATCTTTAGTGAACATTTACATCTACAAGTAACTTCAGAAAAAGTTCCCTTACAAACAATATAGATATAAAATATAAATGCATATCTTTGTTTTTGCTAAACTTACAGCTTGAAAAAGTTTCATAAGACGAGGTCTTTCAGAATTAGGGATGTCATGTTGGGCAAAAAGGCACCTCCACTCTGCTTGTGCCACATGAAAGTGGCAAAGAAGCTGCCGACTGGTGGGCCACACTTTGCTTAAAGCAAATTTTTCAGCTGAAGAATCATCTGCATTAAAAATCTGAGGTGCCTAGAGCCAAAACAAATAATTAATTTTTGAACAGCAAAAGAAAATTATATTTTTGCTTTTAAATTTCTTCGGTATAACAATTCATAATATTCAATTACAATCAGAAAATTGATACTTGTATTATTTGTGGCACTCTGCTGTGCACTTGTCTAATCCTAAATCTCGAAATGACAATGTCATATATGGTAAACTCGTACACACAGTTTTACTTATATCTCGTACAACATATTTTACTTATTGAAAACTGTATTGTTCTCTAAGATAAGAGCCAGGCTTAAATATGACATATTATGGATGATGTTTAAAAATAGGGTTAGGTGGGGTAAAATAAGTAATGGGGTAAAATAGGTAACTTTCGAAAATAAATTAAAAAAGATATATAAATAAACTTTTTTTATTATTGTTTTGTCAGTTTTAGAAATTTTAGGTATGAGTCATCATTTTCAATGCAGAATAAATAAAGTAATTGCTTATGTACTGTCAGGATTGGTAGCCATTTTGAAGTTTTTTGTTGTGATAGCTTAGTTGTATTGGTGAGAAAAACTTTGGATTTAAAGTAAATTAGAGGTAAGTTTTAGAAAACTTTTATATCATATTGTATAAAACACTTATTCATTATAAATTTCCTACATTTTTGTTACAGAACAATGATAAATTCATATTTTGGAGCAAAAAAAAAAACCATACAATAGTTATACTGTTAGGCTTAACAAAAGAGAAGAAAGTAGTTACATTTCCTAACTTTTGGATCATTGCAGTGAAGGGTATTTATTTACTAATGTATTACATTAGTGCTTTATTAACTCAAAAATTGGTATAGAGAATGTCGATAAAGCTGCTTACCCCACACTGTTAAAGAAGTTGTTTGAAAAGTGTTCAGAAGAAAATGCTGTTAGTGGCACATTTCCTCCAAGTCATTAACCGGTGAATGCTAAAATATATAAAAGGCATGAATGTAGATTCAACTTTAACAACTATGGTTGATGAACCAGTGGAATCAACTTTAACAATGATTGATCCATGAACCTGTGGCATCAACTTCAAAGGCAACCGCAACCATTGATAAACCTGCGGCATTCTTTAATTCAGCAGAGACAGATGAATCAAGTATGTGTTCCGCTTTTAAACATATACAAGTAGTGATTATAAGCACATTATCACATGCATAGTCTACTCCTGTTAAAAATGCTGTCAGAAATACTTCAAGAAAAAGGACCTGCATGGAAATGAAATCTGGAGAAGTCTTACCACAAAACAATTGATCGATCGACCACATACAGAGAAAATCAAGAAATATAAAAAAGATAAAATTATCTGTTGCACAAGCCAAGAAAACGCTACCAAAACAAAGTACGGCCTTAAAAGAGCAAAATTTGTCTAGAGAGAGTTCAATTAACAGTAACGAACAAATCAGAGGACATTATTTTTTCCCTAGATATGTTGTGAAAGCATTGCAAACACTTTAAAATACTCTTTCCTCATCCTAATATACAAATATTTGTATAATTAAAGTGCATTATAAGCTAAAATCAGGTATACTTATTTTACCCCACAGCATGGGGTAAAATAGTTAATAGACAGCATGTTCTAAAATTGTATTATCAATACCAATTTGCATTTTTTTTTTACTGAAAATACTGTTGAAATGTTATATAACAAACTCATTTGTACATCCTGCATAATTTTTTTTCAAAGAAAATAATATATTTTAAGCTGACTATATGTAAATGAAAAACCTGCTGTTTTTATAACTATTTTACCCCACCTGACCCTATTAATTATTTCAGAATTGTTTCGTCTTTTATTCTACTTTTAATTTACAAAAAATATTTTAGATTCAAAATTATAGATGAATTTTGTTTGGAAATCACCATAAAAATAGTTGGAGTAGCAATTACAGTAGTCAGAATAAAATAAAAAAGGATAAGAGATTTAAAGTTTTGGTGAAATGCACACTAGAAGTACTCTAGTATACATAAACAATTATATATTTAAAATATTACAGGATAAATTGGACGTTCCAAAATTTTCAGATCGCTAGATGTCATGCAAATGATATACTTGCCTTGGTATAGGATATACAGCAGCATTAGCTAAATTTTCAATATCATCTGAACATAGAAATTTGTTTTCATGAACAGAAACTGCTTCATTAGGTGTTAAACCATCATTTAAGTAAGAATAGAACTGACTTTTCATCTGTAGAATGGAAAAATTACATATTTTAAACAGGTAGAAACAACCAAACACAGAAAAGCAGATATTTATTATTTTTATTTTATGAAATTATATTTAATGTATAGCCATACCGCCAAGGGATACCCTTTGTTTAAACAATGGTCAAAAAATGTACAGAATGGATAGAAGTGGAAGAATGAAAATTAATTTTACAGATTTTTAAATTTTACTTCATGTTACACACTATAAATTTATGTACGAAATCACAATGAGAAATTTGAAAATGGAGAATGAAACTTACTTCTTTGGATACTTTCAACATATTTAATGCAATAGCAGATTTAAGTGCATGATTATGCACTAATGCCATCTTAAAAATCGCACAAAGAGCAGGACTGTGCTGTAAGAAAACATCTCTTCTTACTGTACTTACGGTCACCTTTTTTATCAGAATATCAAACTGCGCAAAACATCCAGTATCTTTTTTGCTGTTTAATTTCTTGTGGTAAGTGCTATAATGGCACTTCTAAATTTTATGATAAATATATCTGTGGTTAAGAACAAAGTTATATATACAATAATTAGTACAATTAAAAATGTCATATTTAGTAATGTAAAGATAATATTTATCTGAAGAATTTTTATATAACAGATATGCATCAATGCAAGTTGAATAAGCAATATGTTAAAATAATGAAACATGTATTTTAAAATAAATCTTTATTTTCAAACAATTAAAAATTCGACATTTAGTTTGAATTATGAGGAAGCTCAGCTAAAATGAAATATATCTTAAAATATTTATTCAGGGAATACGCATTAACAGCTGTTCAGGAAAATCCGTATTATAAAGATAAAATAAAAAGGTTTTAAAAACATATTTACCTTGTTTGACTTGCAATCGAATTGTACAAAATCCATTGTGTGCCAGTGAAAGAGCTAATATCATTTAAAAACGTTTCAGCTTTCTCGGAAGAATTCAATGCTAGACGCAAAACAACCTGTGTATCTGATGTTTGATGTTCATCAATTTGGAATTCAGTGTTTTTTAAAAATTTTAATAATTCATTTAATGATACAGTGCACGAATGATCATCCATTTTTTTCACAAAAGTCGCTGCCGATCTGTTTTCGATTTGCACGTGTTGCCTGCCTGTAATCACAGAATACTATATTAGTCTGTCTGTAATCTTACAATCTACTGTAACGGCCTTGGCATGAAAATTTCTTTACCACAAATGTCGCCAAGCTTGTCATTTCGAACCGCATTATGGAAATACGCCTCGATGATCCACCCCTCCCCCATTCTTCCATAGACACATTAGGAAGATGGATTACTCAGCTCTCGTACGTGGATTACTCAGCTCCTGTGCCTGCAAAAATTAAGCGCTTTGTATGCATATCTGGATTTTGAGACTTCAGTAGAATTTCTCATACAGTTGTATTCCATATTATTCAGATCCATCTGTATCACAATTAGCATTATAATGTAAAAAATAGTTGGAGTGCGATTGTACAATACTTCAATAGTTTAATTGCACAAAATAACACCCAACATTGTTTTATATTACATTGAATTTGCACTTTTACTTCAATTTTCGTTTTCTTTGAGTAACTAAAGTTATTTTCAAAAGTGACGCAACGAACATGCGAAAAAAAAAAATCTCTACAATGGCTAGTCTTAGAGTAATGGGGTTGGTCTCATGTCTTACCCATTCTTTCATCGTCACAAATTACGTATGAAACAAGTATTTAATTGATATATTTGAGCATAAGTAATCTTTTATAGATTTTGACGATTTTTGCAGGCCATTTCACAAGAAAGGGCAGGTTCTTTTTACTTTCCCTGCAATACATGGTAATGTATAGGGAAAGTATTGGAATCATGCCGAAAATCGCAACTCGAGTTTTCGACGGATCTACACTTTCGAGACCTCTAGAATACGAAAAACTATCTTTAGAGTCACGTCTGTGAGCGTGTCTGTCTGTCTGTCTGTGCAGATTTTGTATCCACTCATAACTGAAAAACTAATTGAACAAATTTCACAAAATTTGGTGGGTAAATCCCTTGTGGGTGACCCTGATGTTGATTAGATTTTGGTACGATTCGGGATAAAAGAATATGACCTTTCTTTTTGCGAAATTGCCCGTAAAAATCTAAATTAAAAAATCTGATGTGGGCAACACATGACTTTCCTTATATAATGCAATGAATTTATTATCCTTACAATAAAAAAAATAGGATTTTCTTATAGTAGATATTTATATTCTTTCCAAGATAATGAATTTTCATCAAAAAGTTGTCATTTTCTTTGATATACTGCCATTTTTATCAATTTGGCGAGATTTTAGTTAATTTGGCAACATTTAAAAAAGTGGCCAAGTTGGCGACATTCCGCCAAATTCATCGCCAAAATCTCGCCAAGTGTTATGGATGGAGCAATAAGTTATTCTTATAGCAGATAAATAACTATTGGCATTCAAATACAAAAGTATTACTCAAAGTATCTTGTCTCATGAATGGAACGAGCTAGGTCCACGAGAATCATGTCACCAAATTTATCGCATGATATTACATATGAAAAGTGAACATGTTTCTCAATAGTTAATTTATTTTTTTTAATTTAGGGGATTTTTCGATCAATTTATTTTAAAAATGTGCAATATCTCAAGAACGGTTCATGCTAGCGTTCAAAAGTTTATGTCAATCATTTTATAAGGAAAAATTACATAAGAAATGTCTATTTGCATAACTTTATTAAAGGTTTTGAGTTTTTGATGATTTTTTCAAAATTTCACTTGAAAATTTAGAGGGGTTCTGAACATTCGATTACGTTTAAAAACAATAGGCTTCCAGTATTCATGGATTGTGATTTTTGTACCATATTTCATTCGAATCGCTCTATTTGTTCGTGAAATATCGTCTCCACAGACTCACTGACACACACACAGACATCACCTCAAAAATGTTTGATTCGTGATCAGGTATGCTTGACACGTGCTCTCCGGTCGAAAACTCGAATTCGAATTTTCGACCCCGTCACAATACTTACCTTATACATTATGTATATAAGGAAAGCAAAAACTACGTATGCTCAAATATATCCATTAAATGCTTGTTTTATATGTCATTTTTAATGATGAAAATAATAAGACCAACCCCATTGCACTCGGACTAGCAGTTCTGGAGATATTTTAGATTTTTCATATTTTCTCTATGCCACCTTTGAAAATAAGTCCAGTTACCAAATGAGAATGAAAATTGAATTAAAAGTGAATTAAATTTAATTAAAATAAAGAGAACGTGAATATAAATCTGCAGGGAAAGTCATGTGCTGCCCACATCAGATTTTTTTAAATCAGGACCGGGGTACCCCACAAGTGACTTATCTATCAAATTTGGTTTATTACTTTTTTAACTAGAGTGGATACAAACATTTTTTTCGGGTCTAACAGACAGGTTCTGTTCTTCAGAATTGTACCAAAATCTAATCAGCACCAGGGTATCCCACAAGTAACTTACCTATAAAATTTTATGATATTCAGTCAATTAGTTTTTAAGTTAGAGTGGATACACAATCTGCACAGACAGACTCACACACGTCACGCTAAATATAGTGTTTTTGTAGAGATTTCAAAACGTGTAGATCTGTCAACAACTCGAGTTGCTATTTTCGCCATGATTCTAATACTTTCCCTATACAGTATCACGTATTGCAGGGAAAGTAAAATATAAATAATTTTCTTGTTTTGTCGGAAATGGTCCAGACTATAAATATATAAAAATAATTTCAATATTTTCCCTCGAGAAACTTTAAAAACTATCTGTTTGAGTGAGTGCTAGTTTCATTTTCTCAATTTTACTAGAAATATCTTCAAAACTATAAAAGAGATATAAGTAGTAAGTGACAAAAATATGTATTTGGAAATTTAGTTTCTAAATCTATATTTATTTTTGAAAAAAGTTCTTATAGATTTTAAAGTAATCGTCTTATCAAGTTGAAGAAGATTGAAAATTTTCTGTATTCCAAGTTTGTGTTTCTTATACCTCAAAAACTAAAAGTGCTAGCTATGAACAATAAGCAAGAATGTGTAGCTCTCTGAAAGCCCTACAATTTTATATAGTTGGATTTTGGATTGAGATCTTAGTTTTCGAAGTATAGTGGTTAGAATTTCTGTAATAAGTGGTTATAATCATTAAAAAATCAGACCCTTGAATACTGTTAAATAAAAAATCATTTCAAACTTTAGAATGCTAGCATGAACCATTTTAGAGATATTGCACATTTTTTCAAATAAATTTATGAAAAAACATTATGTAAAATTAAAAAAGTAAAAAGTATATTGTCAAATATGTTAACTTTCCATATACAATATTCGGCAACATCATTCTCATGAATCTAGATAGTTCCATTTACGAGGGACGATACTTTTGCAATAGTTTTGTATTTTGATGCCTAGGAATTCACCAATAGTCAATTATTTCATTCAGCTGATATTAATTAAATGTTAATTGCATTTTGCACGAGTATGAATAGATCACTCATTTGAACTAGTAAGTTGCTGTTACCAAAAGAGCCCAAATTCAATTTACGTGGTGTAATTCAATATCAAAATCATTGTTCTATGGATCTTTTTATTTCAATGTGAAAGTCATTGCATCATGTAGTAGGGAGAGTCAAAATCATGTGCTGTCCACATAGTATTTTTCACATACACTGTATCCACACCTAAAATTTCCAACAGGTATAAACCTTCGTTCTGAAGTTATCAAGTTCATACCTCGCACACATACGCACAGACTGGCATTTTGAAATGTATTTAAAAGGTCTTGAAACTTGGTTATCCGTAAAAATCTTGAATTCGAAAATTTTTAGGAAAACTCTATTTTCTTCATATAACATGCAAGTATTGTTTCATATATAAGTATCATTTTTCAAAAAAATTTAAATTCAAGATTTTGATGGATAAGAACATCTAAAGACCCCATGACCCCTTTTTTGGAAAAGATATTCATCTCTGTGTGTGTTGTGACGTATGGATACTATGTCCAGAATGAATGTTTGTATAGCTATGCAATTTTATTTGGATACGAAATTTTACGTAAAAAACTAGAACTAAATAGAATATTTTGTAATTTCTAGACTATTAGAACACAAATTATTCAAAATTTATGCTTTTCATAGATTGTTTTCTATAGCAAGCAACTATAATTCCTGAAGGGACCGTTGGTAACCAAAGATTTTGTTTCACATTTCCTCAAATATCATTTGCTCGAAATTCAATGGGTTCGGAGTGGGGGGAAGAGGTATCCCCCCATCTTTGGCAACACCACTGTGGAAAAAAGATAGTTTAAACTACGTTATGTATACAAAGATTATTAAAACATATCCGATCATATATTATATTAATATAAATCAGTCAAATGCATCCAATTAATTGAAGTAACAAACTTGTTAATTTGAAAAAATAATTTATCTGTTAATTTATAATTTATTAGTAACTGTCTTTTGTATTTTGATACTAATTATGCAAGTAGGCTTAAACACTCAGAGTTATGAATGTGTGAGAAATTCGAGTGGCCTGATATTTACTTTAGTACTGTGGTTTTATAATTTATTTTAAAATATATGAAGGGCCACATAAAATTACGAGGCGGGCCAGGTGGGGTGGGGGAATTTGGGGGTCATAATATCCCGAGGAACCCATTGAATTTCACAGAAATAATATATGGAGAAATGGAAAACAAAATATCTAATTACTCCCCCCCCCCCTCCCACAAGAATTTTTTTCTGGTGACACTACTAGGTATGCGAAAAGTGTTGCGTTCATACTAGAACTTGCAAATGAAATTCCCTGAGTATTTTCCGAATAATTTCTTTTTTTTTAAATCAGAATTTATAATTATATTTATCTATAATTATGTTATTTATTGAAATAAAATGAAATTCAATGACCGATTAGCCAATTTGATGATAAAATTAAATTTCCAGTCCTGAAATCTATAAAATCAAATTTCCAAAATTAAAATGTTTGTATCAAATACAATAACAACAAAAAAAGAATCTGTATAAAAGTTTGAAACTTTCAAAACAACAATAAAAATTTATTCAGATCACAAAATATTACTCCCCACCCTTTTTTTTAACAGTGAAATGATTGAATTGAGTTGAACATTTTCATTTGGTCGGTTAAATGGCTGAATCCAATATAATGCATGATTAATGTTTTATACATAATAGTTCCAACTTTTGGTTTTTCATTTAAATCAAATTTATTTGATTTTAGTGTTTTTATTACTCTTTTCAATATGCATATAATAGTAACTTACCAAAGTCCGATTTACAAATTTACAATGCAGTATTTTTTCTAATTAATAATTTGTTTCACTAAGAAAATAAATTTTAACACCAAATCTATTTCATAATCTCCTATTAATTGCTTATTTAAAGATTACCTAGAACCTGAAATGCTTGTAAAATGCTTCTCATAACACAAATCAAAAATTAAAAGAAATTGAAAAATATTTAGTTATATCATTTGATTTTAACACTTTTTATATTCTATAAATGTCTTTAAAAAATTACCCATTTGGGCTCTATTTGAGAAATTGTTAACTAATCATGTTTATTAGAACACAACCTATAAAGATTCAATCAGTTTCAAAGGTAATAAAGCGTCTTCGTCGTCATGATAAATGATACAGAGCACCACTACCAACAAAAGCAGATGCTGTGTTCTAATGAAATTTCAGTTTCTAGATTTCTGTTTCAGATTGTGTTGATTTCAATATTAATACGAATTTTTGTGTTGCATCTGATAAAATATTTTTTTATAAATTAAAGTACATTATTACAATCTGAAGAATTGACATCTATTATAGTTACATGTTATAAATACGTATGGGAATACGTTATAAATACGTATGGAAACACATTATAAACACATATGTGGATATACGTAATATATACGATACGTAATAAATACGTATGTGGACACATAATTAACATGTATGTAGATACGCAATAATGTATGTGGGTATACGTACATATGTAAATACGTAATAATGTATGTGGATATACATAATTTGTATGGCTATACGTAATAACATATGTGGATATACGTAATAATAATGTATATGGATACATAATAATGTACGTGGATATACGTAATAACCTTTTATATAACGGTTGGTATACTGTATTCTAATGTACCATTTTTGCGTAATAGATACGTATAGCCTGACACGTCAAGATTACATAATTGCTTGATATGTAAGAATTATGTATTTGTGCTACCTCACCTGGGGTATTCAAAGTGCCTTTTCCAATTGAGACCTATATCAAAGTAGATTCCTAGGAATTTTACCTCCTTGGAGCAAGTAAGCTTCTGACCAAAGAAGCAAATGTTATTAAGGAGTTATGCTATTAAAGTTGCAAGATTAAGAATATGTTTTCTTGTAAACGCAACCATAGCAGTCTTTTGCAGATTAACAGAGAGGCCTGCATTTTTGCACCATGACTATCACAGAATACTATATTCAGAAGGTGCACTCCCATAGGACCCTATGGCAACATTTTTAACATGGGATGTAGCATAGACACTAGAGCTTGTGAGTTGGACCAACTGAATTACGATGCGTCTGCCAGATTTGGCGCGTTATTGCTCGCTTGGCGATTTTTTTTTTTTAAACGGGAGGGGGAACAAAATGTTGAGGACTGTACTTTTATAATTTTTGAAACTATAGAAATGATCAGGATTTAAAAATACATTAATCTGCAACATAAATATATTCATTAGTTTAAGTAAATTTAAATAAACATAGTTATATATTTAATTCACATAATGCACAAAAAATTACAAGCTAACATACTCAAAAGACTGAAATATTATATAATATTTTCAGTCTAAAAAGTATACTAGCCTGTTGATCGTTAATTACTTGATCCTTAATTTGTTCTGGGATACTGATAATAGACTTTTTTTATAAATATAAAAATATTCATATAGTAAATATAAAATTTACGGTACAGATATGATATAAAGAATTTGGATTTTTCAACTTTTTTTACGAGCCAAGTGTGGCGCTAAATGGCCAAATGTAGTGCGCCTGGTTTTGCGTGAATGTTCCGTGACGTGTGTTTCTGGAAATTCTGGCAACCCCACCCCTTTTAGCTTTCTGATATCCTGGGCTGCGGCCATTTTATTTTTGTTTTGTTGTTGCTGTGTGTGTAAAAACGTGTCTGTGTGTATTAAAAACGTGAATATCATACAGGAATTAAAGATGGCACATGTTAATAGATAAAATAATGTAGAAGCAGAAAATTTACATAGAAATAATGAGAGTCCTTTGATGACCGCAATGTGGAAACAATTATTTGTGCAATTTGGATATTTACACGTGTTGAAAGTTTTGGATTTCATTAAACCAGGTACTGTGTTTTGATTTTGTTTAAATTTCTTTAAAGTATCGTTTCTTTTAAATTTCTTAGAAAAGTACAAACTTTTTTTAAGTATTGTTTTTCCTTAAATTTAGTTAAAGTACAAACTTTTTTCTAAGTATCATTTTTTCTTAAATTTAGTTAAAGTACAAACTTTTTTCTAAGTATTGTTTTTTCTTAAATTTAGTTAAAGTACAAACATTTTTCTAAGTATTGTTTTTCCTTAAATTTAGTTAAAGTACAAACTTTTTTCTAAGTATCGTTTCTTTTAAATTTTTTTAAAGTACAAACATTTTTCTAAGTATCGTTTCTTTTAAATTTCTTTAAAGTACAAACTTTTTTCTAAGTATCGCTTTTTCTTAAATTTAGTTAAAGTACAAACGTTTTTCTAAGTTCTGTTTTTCTTAAATTTTGTTAAAGTACAAACGTTTTTATAAAATTTCGTATTTTTTCTAAGTATTGTTAATTATCGGCATTTTTAATTATATATGTTTATATTTGTTACGCGCAATGTTCAAGATGGCGTCCGTTAGGACTTTTCAAACACCGTACGCGTTGGCGCCAGCCTTGGCGACAAAAAAAATGGCAGATTTAGCCAAATTCTTTATATCATATCTGTTCCAAATTTACATAAATGCACTATCGAAGTTGTGGAACTCAATCATTAATTACCTGAGGGGGGAGGGGGGGGGTGAATTTTCCACCATAAGGCACTTAATAAAAATTTTACATAAATATATACACATACAATATCACATTCAACTAAGAAAAAGCTATCCAAATATCAATTATTTCACATTTTTTAAAAATACTTAAAATATTTTTTAACTAATTATACCACTACCTCTTAAAATTTAGTCTAATCCGGCAGTAATAACACAGCACTAATTTCGTATGATGAACACATGTATACTTATATGAACACGTGTATACTTATGAACACGTGTATACTTTATAATGAACACGTATGTAGGATGGTGATAACTAAAATTATTTGAATTTTAATAAAAATAAATTACATACCCTGTAACGCAACCAGTTTTCTTTTATCAATCCATTTCTATGAAATGATTTAAACACTTAACAAATAATCCTTTTTCACGTTACTCAAACCACGCTAGTCTGTTCTAAGTTTTCGTCGAGCGAAATAGGGTTATAACATTGAAAATCGTCTTGGACCCAAACCAGACCATCGCCAAGAGCTCGCCAACCCTCGTTTTGGTCCATCTCTAATGGCCGCCACGAAAACGAAACTATCGAGAGTGGCAGGTCTGTATATAGTCTATGACTATGGTGCAAAAATGCAGGCCTCACTGATGTCCACTCCTAAGAGCAGTGGACATCATGTCAGAGACAGTATTACCAAATTTGCCTCAAGCAATGATTACAACATCATCAGCATATCCGACACAGGATACACCAGAATTAGTTATGTTCTCCAAAAGAATCTACAACTAAACACCAAAGAATTGGTCAAAGAACACCTGCGGACAGCCTGCCAAAGCATGCACAGTCATATTATCACCAAGTAAAGATGCACAGATGTACTTATTAGATAGCAAATCCTTGATCCAACAAGAGAGCGTCATACCAACACCTTTCTTATCAAGTTCATTAAAGTACAATAAGTATAGTTTTTTTAAATTTCGGTAATGTACAACTTTTTTTTTTCCTTCTTCTAAGTATCATTTTTATTAAATTTTGTTAGAGTACAATACTTTTTCTAAGTATCGTTTTTATTAA
Source organism: Amaurobius ferox (assembly GCA_951213105.1). Taxonomy (NCBI): domain Eukaryota; kingdom Metazoa; phylum Arthropoda; class Arachnida; order Araneae; family Amaurobiidae; genus Amaurobius; species Amaurobius ferox. Next base: position 108,882,820 of record OX578142.1, on the reverse strand, counting down.
ATTTTGATAAAGTACATTAATCTTTTTTCTAGTAAAGTACATTAATCTTTTTTAGTATCTTTTTTCTAGGTATTTTACTTTACTTATACATTTATACTTATGTATTACATTTTTTAAGCATTTTTGATTTTTAAATTATATAACGCATAAAGCCTAACATGGCGTTCGTTAGAACTTTAAACACTATCTACCTTAGCATCATTTTTGGTCACAAAAAAATGGCAGATTTTGCCAAGATTCTTTATACCAAAGCTGAATTTTGTCTTTTAGTACCCTCTCCTAGATCAGCAGCTGGGGCCAGATGTCTCCCGTTACCCCCCTTTCACTACGCCACTGGTCCAGCCACTCACTTTGCTGCTCATACACTTGGGTGGTCTGGGCCTTCCACTGGTCGCAGACAGCAATGCACTGCTATGAAATTCACTCAATCAGGTGTTGGGTTACAAAATGCTTAATCAGACATCATTTGATTAATTCATTTTTCCTTTAACAGTTTGGATCACAACACACTCTGCACGGATTTGGGCTTGACTGTTCCAACACTGTTTCGGGCCGGGTTGAGTCTTAAAAGGATTTAAATTAAATACATGAACTTATTGGGTTTATTTCAGTTATGTAAAGATAAATGTTTAAGAAAATAAACTCAATTCTCAGTAGTTTTTAACATATTTGAATACAAATCATTTTGAGCTGGCCAAGATGCAGTTGTCTGCAGGCCGAGTTCATTATACATTTATAAATTTCTTTGGGCTTGGGCCAGGTTTAAGCATTGGTATTGTTAGTTGGGTGAAAATCTGAAATTTCTACACATATATAGACCTCTTGTTGCTCAAGTCTTCAAGATGAGTCGGACAGTCTGGGTCTTCAACATATAGACCGCTAAAAGGAGAACAGAACATGTCACTTCGATTTTGAGCATGCTATTGCATGTTCGTTCGTGTGGTTACGATGCAGACCTGAGGACTCTAGAAAGAAGGCTTTGATAATACACACTAGCTAAGTTTGTAGTGGAGGGGACTGGGTAAATCGATACAATAGCCCACACCCCATTTTTCTAAGTACAAAATTTGAGCCAAGTTGGCGCGTTTCCCAGTGTTTTGAAATTGACTCCTCCCAACTCAAGTGACGTAGTTTCCCGTGTTTTAAAATAGACTCCTCCTACAAATCTGATGTCTTCTACAGTTTTATGAACTGGGATTTTGAATGTACATGAAAGTGCAATTGAATGTTAATAAAAGGGAATAATACTTATTAAAAGTAAATAATACTCATAAAAAAACTTAAAAATACGATTTTTGTGCATTATACAAATATTACGTAATGGCAGAATAAACAACTTTTAAAATCTTGGAAACCATATTGAAAAACTTAAAAATGATTTTTGATTTTAAATCAATATCAAAAAGTTATAACTGGGAACATCAAAAATTTAATTTAACAATACTTAGAAGGAAAAATACGAAATTTAAAAAAAACGTTTGTACTTTAACAAAATTTATGGAAAAACAGAACTTAGGAAAAAGTTTGTACTTTAACTAAATTTAAGAAAAACGATACTCAGAAAAAAGTTTGTACTTTAACTAAATTTAAGAAAAAATGATACTTAGAAAAATGTTTGTACTTTAACTAAATTTAAGAAAAACGATACTTTTAAATTAAGAAACCCATTTTAAAAACACGGGAAAATACAAAAGACAATTTCAAAACACAGGATTAACAAATAAGAAACTAACCTTATTCCTCGTCATCCTTTTATTAAACCACGTACCCTTTCTCACACTCCTATATACATCATGCTTATCATCACCTTTCTTTCTACACCTCCATTCAAAACCATCAATCAATTTTACTCTTTCACACAATTTCATCTCATCTCCACACTTTGGACATTCATATCTATCACTCATTAATCCTTTCATTACACACCAATCAATTACTGCTCTCTGACCTTTCGCTTCAAGCATAACGATTCGACGACCACGTTTTCTAGAACATTCGCTCGAATCCATTTGCCGCTCCATTCCAAAATAATGAAAAACTAATAAAAATCTTTATGCACGTCAATTACGTTGAAATAAATAAATATGTAATTCAATAGAGGTTGCTGCAAAACAAATCAGCAAGAATGATTGAAAAAGATCCACTAAACGAACTTTCCACAAAGTTTCCACAGAGATCCACAAAACACGTTCGAATAAAGTTTGCAAAAGATGTGATGAAATACACAGATTACTATACTAATAATATTCCGCATGCTGATTGGATGTCCGGAAGGCGGCTACCAGATTGGTGAAGAAAGCCGAACCCGGAAATTGTAACCCGGTGCATCGCGCCAAATTGGCATGCTTTTGTACTTTGAAATCTGGGGTGTGGGCTAATCTTCTGATCGACCGGGGACTGATTTGCAGGTGACAATATTTCAATTTTCGGTAAATCGGTTGAATACCCCACACCTCATTTTTCTAAGTACAAAATTGCACCAAGTTGGTGCATTTCTCAGTGTTTTGAAATTGACTCCTACGAACTCAAGTGACATATATTCACATGTTTTAAAATAGGCTCCTCCTACGAAAGCGACATATTCTACAGTTTTATGAACTGGAATTTTGAATGTAAATGATAGTGAAATTCAATTTTAATAAAAGGGAATTATACTCATTAAAAGTGAATAATACTCATAAAAAGCTTACAAAATACAATTTTTGTGCATTATTGCGTAATGGCAGAATAAAAACTAAAATTTTAGAAACCATATTGAAACAAGCAATACTTAAAATTGTTTTTGATTTTAAATCAATATCAAAAACTTATAACTCGAAACATCGAAAATTAAAAAAAAAACAATACTGAGAAAAAATATGAAAATTTAAAAAAAAAAAAATTGTACTTTTATTGCACTTTAACAAAATTTAAGAAAAAATAATACTTCGGAGAAGCATTTTAAAAACACGGGAAAATACAAGACAATTTCAAAACACGGGATGAATAAATAAAAGAACTAACCTTTATGTAAATGAACTTATATCCATATTTTCTCTTGCATCCACACAAACACATTTCCTTGAACATACACGTACATCCCACACGTTGCAATCCAATTAAATCTACAAAAATATCTACTAAATCTATAAAAACATTCGCTCGAATCCATTTGCCGTTTACCAGATGCCATTCAGAAACTTTATCCGCAATACAAAAATATCTACTGACGGCTACTACGGAAAACTTTATGTACAGTAATTACGTGGAAAGAAACAAATATTTATTCGAAAAGTTTCAACGGATTCGAACGAAAAAGAAATCTGATGAAATACACAGTAACTATTGAAATACTATTCTGCATGCTGATTGGATGTCCGGAAAGTAGTAGGCTACTAGATTGGCGAAGTAAATGGAATGAAATTGTAACCCAGTGCATCATGCCAAAGTGGCAAAATTTTGTACATGAATTATTAATATTTAATTAGATGCAGTAATATTAAACAGATTGTTTCACAACATTATATCTTTATTCAGCAATCATAAGTAAAATACCATTTATATGTTATATTATTTAAATAATCAAAAATTTTCAAAATTTATCTTTAACAATCAGGGAATTTTATTACACTGTCGTGATGATAACCTTAGAAATAACATAACATGATAAAAAAAAAATTGCGACCTTCAGTACTATTTCTGCAAACCACTGAATTTCAGGCGATCAAGTGACTTTTTCTCTAAATTTTACACTGTGTGTAGTATTTATGTTTCATTATGCATTCTTGTGTTTCTAAGGTTTCAAAAAATATTTAAAATTTTTAATTTATGCATTCTTTTCTTACTAAGCCTAACATCGCTTTCATAAATAGTTTTCAAACACATTCTTGGTCACTAAAAAATGGCTGCTTTTTCAAGAAGTCTTTATATTGAAGCTGTTCCTTAAGCATATTTCACCTTTTAGCTTCTGAGAAATCATCCATCACAAAAACTTTGTTTTCTCCTTTTCCTCGAAATACTGGCATTTTTAAAAATAAACTGAATATTTTCCTTATCCTCAACCTTAAATACGGCTGATAGTAAAGCATCACTACTATAATGATCTATCACATATTCTTTATAAGTATCATGACTTTGACGCCAAAATTCAACAAATAGATTTCTATAGTTATAATCACTAGACTCATAAAAAATCTTGGACACAATTAATTTTAAAACATTGTAAAAATGTATTTGAAGATCAGCAATAGGATTTACTTGAGTAGGACAGTAAAATATAGACTTTGCTAACTCTATAAAGAAAGGTTGACATGGCCAGATCAAAAAGCAGCTTAATACGTTAACCTGATCCGATGTAAATAACAGTCGCTTTGTGCTTTCCTCCAGTTTAGAAAAGAGAAAACAGCAGATATCTGCATTATATTCCCAATCATTTTTTGGAATAATGTGCATATCTGCAGCAAATATTACAGAATGGAGTAATATTATTTCTTTCTCCTCATCAGCTAGCAAATCAAAAAAAAAATTAACTGCTGTTTCATTAGCTGCCTGTACAGAAATGAAAAACATATACCCGTACACAGTAATATCAAAATATATACCTTGATTTTCACGGTATTTTTCGACTGTTCTATCCAGTCGATGTAATTTCTGTTTTAAATCATGACACCAAAATGATACAAAAGGTGATTCATTTGCTCTAATCTCTTTACGATTTTTTATTCCTTTATGGGTTTTCCACTCTTTATATAAGATGTGAATATAATCTTCTAAACAATGTCTACACGCAAATTCATAACGTGTTATAATATTTATGCTTTCATCTTCCACATACAGCTCTGCTGATTTCTTTTTATCAATTGTTCCTTGAGATGTCCAGTAAAATTTACTGAAATTCTTTTCAAAAGCATTTGCACACTGATAATATTCTCTCCATTTTAATAATTGCCAACCTATGGCTTCAACAACACCTACGAATTCATTTTTTAATACATCAGGCAATGGAAGTTTTATTACATTCTTTAATACTTTATCATATATTTTTCTTAGTCCTTTCTTTGCTCTATCAGTGCATATCTGTTTATTGTCCTCTGGCTTCAAATTCAAAACAAATGGAAATTCTGACATTAATTTCCGAATGTCATCCCCAGTGAATAACACAATAGCTATTTTAACGACAGCTCTGTGCTTAAGTGCTAGCATTGAAGCGTAATCCATTGTCTTGTATATACTTGTATGAACATGGATTAAAAGGTAGACAACCAATTAAAAATAGAAAAATCAATTGGGTATCCAGACCACATACTAGTTATTTTGGTATAGGAAATCCTTATTGTCCCAGATTTCAATCACTATTGCATATAGTTCCACGATATTTAATTCATTTATAACTATTACTACATACCATGATGGACTTTGTTAGGAAAGTGACGCGCTGTGCCTTAGACGAGAGATTAAATTCCAAAACGCTGCGCGTTTCCTATTGGCTCAGAATCTTGTGACCTCACGATTTTGTCTTGGCGTATTACTTGGCGACCTTTAAAAGCTTCCACGAAGTTATCGCTAGAAATGGCGCAAGTAACTTAATATAAATTTATTGAAAACGATTGTGCAATAACAAATAGAGTTTGCTTTCTTTTGTTGCGTACAGAATCCTCCAATAACCGAAAATTACTGTAAAAGTGTATGCAGTTTTACCGTTCATGAAATCAAAAGTTGCAGCTTCGTTTATAAATATGTTAATGGTCAAACAGTACAGCTTTGCTTATAAATTATTTCTAATATCATGCATAGTATACCATCTATTACGTTAGGCATAACGAAATATATTTTAGAGTATGTATTATATATTTCTTTAGCAAAATGAACTACCACGATTTTGTTTACAAAATTTTTTGCCATGCTTATGTTCATCAACTTTGCAAATATGTCTACAATAAAAATTGGTTTTTTGGAATTTTATTTTTCTTTTACTTTCTAGTAAATGTGTAAAACCTATTTCTGAGAAAAGTTAGCTAGTTAAAGCACTCGGATTGGTTAATGTGTTCTGAATGTTCAATCATTTGGGTGCTTTTATTAGTATATTTTTTACAGATTAATAGATTCTGGATTTATATAGATCAACGATTTAAAAATCAAGAAAAATATTATGGATATGTGTTATGTTTTTACAGTAAAATGTATTGTTTGCAATGTATTCTGTACTTGTAAAAAATCCATTATTAATCCATTCATTTTCTGTTCTATTCAATTTTAGGAATTTTTGCAAGATTGCCTCATTTAAAAACAATTGCACTTAATTTCATAGAAATCAATTTCTTGCTTTTAATATCATAACCCTTCCTCCCCCCACTCCATATATATATATAAAATATTATTATAAAGCAATAAAAGCATATTGGTTCAAAATATTTTACAATTTTTTTTTAATTCATGAAATGATTTACTGTACTTCAAATAGTATTATAATATTTCACACATTGATGTATTACACTTGGTAATTAAACCTGCAATCATAAATGGAATGTACCGAATTAATGTTTTAACAAATTTAAAACATTTAAATATCCAATATGTGGCAAAATCTGCTTTCATCTCCTTATGATTCACAAATGGTATTATTTCATAAACACATTTAAAATCCGGTGAATTTTTATTTATGTGGTAGGGTCTATTAAAAATTATCAATTTAACTAAAAGTAAATAAAATTAATCTCAAATAATGAAAGTCAGCAAAAAATCAATGTTGCTGTCTGTTTGCTTGTATTGTCACAGAAAACCGATGCAATGTCAACTATGAAATCTAGTACAAGGATACTTCCGGGCAAGTTCTGGAAAAAAAAACTTTAAGGGTACAGTGGACGTTCAAATAATCAAAAATCGACAAATTTATGCAAAAATTTTTGTTTTGCATATTATTATTATACACATTATCTTACATCAATTACAAAAAACTGCATTCAAATCCAACTATTATTAAAATATTTCTCCAGCCAAAAGCTATTATCCAAATATTTCCAATCATAAACATGGACCAGTTGTCACTCAGAGTTGATAACTGACTTTTTTAGTTCAGTGTACCAAGTAAACATTATATTTTAGCAACCCCATGTTTATTACACTTTGGCAGCAACCTTTTTAACTGTGACTTCTTTTGAAAGTGCTTATTCAAATTCAGTACCTTTGACAGTATTTGTTTGTTTACCGTGCATCTGTTATTTACCTTCTCTTCGTTTACTTCGAATAATAAAAGTTCTTTACAGAACTGACAGCTGCATTTTCATAGTTGTATTTGTATTTCTATTAGCAGTGCTTATGATAAGTAAGCATAGGCGTGCGCAGACGCAGACATTTTTATTAGGGTGTGCTGCACATAAAAAAAATAAAAATATATGCGTATATTAAGGAACGTCCATATATTACGTCATCAGTTTTTAAAGATTTTTCGACCCCCCCCTCCCCCTGTGTCATCAACCATCATAAACGGCCTACTTCCTCCCCCCCTCCCATCATCCGTCATGAAACCTTAATTAATAATTTTTTTTGTATTTGTGTACATTACCCTTGATTACGTCATCATTAACAGAACCCCCTCCTCCCCCTCAGATATCAGACCGTCAATTCCACCCCTCCCCCCAAAATGATGACGTAATATATGGACGTTCCCTTACAAGCTAACCGAAGTTGTTTGATAGTTAATTAAAAAATTTATATATATATATATATATACATATGTGATATTACACAAAATCCTCGAAGTGGTGTTGTCAGTCCAATGAAGAGGCATGATTCCCCTCAAAGTTCTTTATTTTACAACTTCATCAATTCCATACTCTTACATAAAACTTAGCTCTGAATCGGAGCTAGTCATATACTTTAAAAAATACGCTCATGACAATCATCTTACATTATAACATAGCATTACATCGTGGTCTCGATTCTGATAGACATGACTACGAGAATGAGACTGTGAAGGAGAAGAAGAAGTGTCTCCAAAATGCTATATACTACACTTATAATACACTTCAAAAATACTTCGGAGAGGCCTTTATAGGTTATACGAGGCTTTGACTCTGGAGCGGTTTATGTTATAGTGAATTACTTGCTATCTGGACTTCTTAATCTGTCAACCTTCTCGTTAGCAAGGCACTTGTATCTGTCTCAAGTCTTACAGTTCTAAGATTCCATATATGGTGTGATCCAGATACTATGAAGAGTTCCTTAAGTGTTCAACCTCTTATCACTTATTAGTGGCGGTGCTCTCCAACTTTTAACAAGGTCTATAATAAAATTTAATGGCGACTCTTGTGATAAGTACTTACATTAGTGTTAAGAGCTAGGAATTTGGAATACTTCTCTGAAACTAAAAGATTCTTTTTAGATAAAAAGTTTAAGCCTAAAAATATATGTATCATATCCCCCCTCCAAGTCTAAGTCCTCGGTACACATACATTACATACACTAAATACACTAAAAATTACATACAATACTTCGAAGTATTTTTCAAAAAAATCACAAATATGTTTCACACTACAAAAGTAATACAAAGATAAAAATTTTACAAAACCTGTAATTCCTCTTTTACATAAATTTCTTCTAAGTATCCTTATTTAATAAAATTCTAATCAATGTAGGAAAATCCTAATAAAATCACTTTGTCCTAACTTCAAATTTGTCAAAAATACCTTAATTTATTTCTATGTAATTGTGATATGAGTTGTAGAATTCCTTGATCAAGGGAATTCTCATACACCATTCATTCTTCTCACAGTGTTATGTTGTTGTGTTTATGTTTATGTTGTTGTGTCCAATGAGCTCTTTATATTTGGATATTATAGTTCTTGAAGTATACTTGTTATTTGATTAAATTTAAGTTAATATCTCTGCATCACTCCATCAATGTATAATAATACATACAATTCAAACATTTAACACAAAATATTAATTCTAAGATTACATGAGATTACATATGATTCTTCTTGATACATCAATATATGAAATACCTTGAATTTTACATTCACAAAAATTAAATTTTTATCTCCTTAGCTCTAACTTCAAATATGTACATGGTACCATTTCTTTATTCTCATCCACATCTCATATGGCCTTTCTAACTCCTTTTTTCCTAAATCCCTTTAATCCTTTCTTATTCCTCTATACTCTACATTATCACCTATCTTAATTCCTTATCTCTTCTTCACACAACTCCTATTTCTCTTTAATTCAGTAACACTGGCAGTTAAAAAAACTTATCCTCACTTGTGATTGATATATCCTTTTCCCAGTATCAATGCCAAAGGGTAAGTAAACATTTATATAACAGAAAAAGCTTACATTCGACATCCTATCAGTTACTTTTTGTTTATATGATTAAAACTCTGCCAGGGTCACTGATCCTCTTATCTTTCATCTTATTTCTCCCCTATCTTACTTACATAATCTAACATCTACTTCCTCTTCAATGTATTCTTTTTCAACTTATAACATCAAATCATCATCAATATTAAAATCATTATTAACACAATAACTTCCCTTATTAAAATACACATTACTAATATACATTCAATCTCTACATGCACTAATCCATCTGATTTGCATATAACAGGTTCTTCAAACTTTATGTATCTTTATGTATAAAGTGGAAGAAGCAAAAAAAAACTTTTCTGAAAAATTCTGATCACTTGGCAGAATCATGGCAGAATTTGACAATCTTCTGTCCCAGTATCAAAAAAACTTTTTCTTTAGTACTATACTAAAGTATACTAAAAAAGAACGTTGGCGTGTATCTCTGTGTATTCTTTCAATAATAGGAAAGAATCTACAAAGTGACACCCAATTTTGTAAACTTCACTTACTTTCCTCAAATAATTCCCTAAATTCTTTAATATTTCTGAATTACTGCTAGTCATTCAGGACATAGTGCTTTTTCACGGATATAAACTTCCTTTTTTCGTTCAAATCTGGGACCATAGTTATCATAGGCTTAATTTCGAACATAAAATTCAAGAACAAAACTTTTCTGGAAATTAAGGAGTTTCTTTTTCCCTAGATCCAACATAATTAATCAATTGTGTATCTAAATGTTAATTATAACTATATCTTATGAATATCTTCAAGACAATAAGAGAGAGCTTTTTATGGTTTACTATTCTGGTCACAGATATATAGAATAATACTAGATGCTACATAACACACATAGTGTCCATTGGAGATCCTTTTAATTCTAATATTTATATTGTTTCTTTAATTAATAAGTGAATCTAGTATTCAATTAATATTTATCGCATAGGATTAGTCACCATCATCAATCTGGCCTACATTTCTTATTTCCTAATAAAGAAATTTTTATTAATATATTTAAATATCTATCTTTTTTTAATTCTGTAACTCAAATGTTTCTGCAGGATAAAAATGTCGCAATCTCGTGGAATGGACAATTTCTGTATTTTGTTAAAGGGTTTGGTCTATCTATCTCAAAATTTACACTTGAAATTTTATTTAATATTGTATAAGGACCTGTATAGGGTGAAGTTAATTTTCTCGTATTAGGATATTTAAATTCTTCCAACATAACTAGATCGCCTGGTTGACAATCAGCTTCCTGAAAACGTATATCATACCTAATTTTATTTTTAAGTGATATTCTTCTGTTCTTCCTTTTGCATGTTTCCGGGCTTCCTCTATTGATGGATATATCTCATAATTATTAAGTGGAGAAGTATATGGTAACTTCCCATACATTAAGTAAGCCGGAGTATACCTAGTTACTGAATGTGGAGTGTTATTATACTCCGATGTTACTTGTTCCAATAGTTTTGTCTATGCAATTTTGCCTGGAAATGAATTAATTTTACAAATCAATCTAGTAATAATTGTTTGATTCACCCTTTCATTCTTCCCGTTGGATTGTGGCCTATGGGCTGAAGTTAACAATTGAGTAATATTGTAGCTTTTGAGGAAACGTTTAAATTTAGATGCAGTAAAGGCTGCATTTCTATCAGTTAATATTTTTCTTGGAGCTTGAATTTGAAATATTTGTCTTAAGCAGTTTATATACGTATCTGTGGTGACACTTTTGGAGGGAAATGTCCACACATACCGGGTAGCATGATCAATAACAACATGTAAATATTTCTTTGCAGAGTGATAATAGCTTAACCCTCCTACGGTATCCGTAGAAATAATGTCAAAAGGTTCTATAGCTGGGGGTAAACATCCAAGTAATCCAAATTTTTTCTGTTTTGATTTTTTATTTAATTGACATATTTCACAATGTTTTACATAATTCCTCGTATCCTCAATAATTTCGGGCCAATAATAGTTAGGTGAAATTAAATTTAGCATAGAGTTTACTCCAGGATGACCAAACTCTGAATGAGTTTTCTCAAATAATTTAGCTCTTAAGGAATACGGAACCACAATTTTAATAAATCCTTTCTTTTTTATTGTAAAGACATTATTGATTTTTTGAAATTTTGCATTAGCGATGTTATCCTTTGATTGATGCTCTTCAATTTCTTCTAGATTCAATAAATGTGTGCATAACTTATGTTGATGCGCTATGGGATTCCTAGTTAACATATCTGCTTCATAATTAGTAGATCCTTTTTTATACTTGATTTCAAAATCATACATGGATAGCTTAAGTGACCATCTAAATAATCTTCCTCTCGGGTGTTTAATATTTTTTAACCAAACTAATGCAGCATGGTCGGTATGAACAGTGAAATGATTTCCATGCAAATAACAGTAGTACTTGTCAATAGAATCTACAATGGCAAAACATTCTAATTCCGTTATGGCATAATTTTTCTCATACGACCTCAACTGTCTAGAATGATAAGCAATAGGGTGTAATGAACCATCTGGGTGTTCTTGTTTGATTATACTAGCAATACTATCAGAAGAGGCATCACAGAAAATATGACAAGGATAATTTGGATTAAATAAAGTGAGGATAGGTTTAGAAATTAAAATATCTTTAAGATGCTGGAATGCTTTTTGGCATTCTGGGGTCCAATTCCATAATTCATTTTTCCCGAGTAACTTATTTAAAGGGGTTTTAATTTTAGCATAGTTATGGATAAATTTATTGTAAACGTTTACGCTTCCTAAAAATCTTTGTAACTCTTTGATATTTCTGGGGGGCTGTAATTTCTTTATCAATGTTGACATTATTGGGTTGATGTTTTCCATTTTCAATTTCATATCCTAGAAAATTAATTTTTCTCTGTGCAAATTGACATTTTGTATACTTTAGTTTAATATTTTCTTTTTCACAAATGGAAAAAATAGTTTTTAAGTGTTCCAAGTGTTCATTAAAATTTTGTGAAAATACTATGATATCATCGAAATAATTTAGTGCAAATCTTATTTGATATTTATCCAGAATTTGCCTTAGGGTTCATTGAAATATTGCAGGGGAATTCTTCCACCCAAACGGGAGGCGAGTCCATTTGTACAATCCATAATTTGTAGTAAAAACCAATTTTTCCGAATCCTTTTCATTAAGATTAATATGCCAATATCCTGATGTTAAATCGAGGGTAGAAAAAATTTTAGCGTTAGTTAATTGATCTAGTACCGAATCAATTCTAGGAATAGGTTCCTTATCAGTCTTACTGATTTCATTAATTTTTCGATAATCACAACAAAATCTAGCTTTAGATTTTTCGTCCCTTTTATAGGCTAATGTTACAGGGGATGAATATGCACTATATGAAGGTTTAATAAATCCTGCTTTTAATAATTCATCTATTTGTTTTTTAATTTCTTCATTATCTTTGGGCGAGGCACGAAAGGTCGCATTGACACGGGCAATTCAGAAGTTAAGTTGATCTTCTGAGGCTCTAATCTTAAGCATCCTACATCATATTTGTTTTTTGAAAAAATATCAGTGACATTATTTAGTAATTTTGTTAATTCTTCATTTTCTTTCTGATTTATTCCTATCCCATTATCTACATTTTTTACAGCATTAATATGATAACTATCAATATGATAAGAAAATTCACATTCAGGGAACGAACCTCGATATGAGATGTCCCTATAAAATTGATACACTCTAAAATTATTAAAATTTAAGTGTAATTTAAAAAGTTTACAATGAACTCCTGACAATAAGATGTATCGAATATTAGTATCGGTCACAAAGAATTTTAACGGGTAGGTTAATTTTCCTATAGTAGTAGGAATTTCTACAATTTTTTCGACACTCACCTTTCCTCTTGTCTGTTGTAATTCCACATTAGGTGCTGCTTCAATTAGTTTGTATTTAACATGTTTTAGCTGATTGGCCGGTACAATCGAGATGTTACTCCCAGTGTCCACTAGTCCCATATGTTGTTTCCTTGTCCCTAGACTTACAGCAATTCGAAACATAGGTCACTTGTTGTTCTGTTCATATTGTCTCTGGATCGATATACTAAAAATATACGGAATGATATACGGAAATGATATACTAAATTTACATTTTTTAGCTACTCTGATTGATCGAGTTATTTTTTAAAAGCGAGTAAATTTCTATGACGGGCCCAAGACGGGCTAATCCGATACGGTATCCGATGCGATGAAATGTAATATACCCCAAAGGACAATGACATATTAAATTTATACATTCTAGATGCTCCGAATTTTTAGTTAATCACAAAAAACGATATATTCCTTTTGTTGGGCTCAGGACTGGCTAGCCCGATAAGATTTTTTATCCAAAGAGTTAAAATATATACAGCAAATGGCAAGGATATTCTAAACTTTGAAGTTTTAGATACACCTGCTCTTGAGTTATACTGCGAAAACGGGTGAGTTTCTAAGGCGGGCCTAAGACGGACTAACCCGGTACGGTTCAAAATTGAAAGAATTAAAATACACCGCAAAAGGAAACGATATATTAAATTTAGATTTCCAACGTTCTCTGATTTTCGAGTTATTTTCTAAAACCAGGTAAAGTCCTATGGCGGACCCAGGACGGGCTAGCCCGATAAGCTTCAAAATAATTCTGTTCTTTTTTAGTATTGCTTTAGTTTAAGAGCTTTGATTGAATATACAGCAGTAATCTATATTAATATCTTTAAAAAATTAATTGAACTGCAATTATTTTCAAGTAATTAATTAGTTTTTATAACAGTTATAATATTGATGAAGCAATGATGAATTATGCGGTTTTACTGTTATAGCTATACAAAAAAAAAAAAAAAAAAAAAAAAAAAAATAGTTGGTGTAAGCTTGAATAAGTTTTTAAAGCTCCAAAGTTGTAAAATGAATGGCTAATTAAATGTTGAAAGGAAAAATTACTTTTAATCGTACTACAATGTGCTCAAGGAATTTTCCATTACATGATTAATTTAACTTTCAGCATTGATTATGAAACATTTTCCAACTTCAATGCAATTTTATTTAAACGTCTCTAAAATGCAATACATTCCTCGGTGATATTTTAAAACTTATTACAATACTACATTAATTTATTATATTTGAAAACTTAAACCTTCATCGAAAAAAATGAACTTCATTCAAATGACGGTATTGAAATATAAATTGCCTGGTTTAAACATCTCTAAAATGCGATGCATTCCTTGGTAATAATTTTAGAATTATCATAACGCTACGATAATTTATTGTATTTGAAAACTTCATCGAAAACAACTGAAATTCATTCAAATGGCGGCATAGAAAAAATAACACGCCTGGCTCTTTCTATAAAAGCAGCATTTCATTCATAAAAAATTTCCCATTCATTTCTTTCATCACAATATTATAATAATTCATTTCATTTAAAAATTAAGACCATGGAGCTACAAGTAATTAAACTCTATGCTTAAAACTTCATCGAAAAAAATCGTCCTTCTCTTTGTAAAATCAATGAATATTTCATTCATATTAGCTATGCAGACTCCATGACCTAAATAATTTTGTGTTAAAAAAACACAGCAATTCTAATACAACTCATTCTACATATTTTGCTGTTTACATTTTACATAAGTGAAAAATATGCTTCGTTGTAGAAATAATCAAATTTGAATGATCATTTAAACTCAAATATATTGTAATTGCGTTGTTTCAGTATGTAGATGCACAGAATTTAAACAAAAATTAAGTGGTTTTAGGACGGATACAACACTCAATATGAATTAAAAATAACTTTAACAAGAAAGATCAATCATGCATAAGCATTGATTATGAAACACTTTCCAACTGAAATGTAATTTCATTTAAAAATTTCTAAAATGTGATTCATTCAGTGGTAATATCTTTTACATTATCACAGTACTACAGTAATTTATTATACTTAAATATTTAAAACTGTATCGAAATATAAATCATCTGATTCTTTATGCAAAATCAATGAATATTTCATTCATATAACTTGTATTCCAGACTCCAGAGCTAAATAATTTTGTGTGAAAAAAATTCAGCAATTCTTATGTAATTCATCTTACAATCGCTTGAGATATTTGCATTCTGCATATGTTAAAATTAGGCTTCCTTGAAGAAATAATAAAAGTTTAGGGATCATTTAAAATCACAACTATTGTAATTGCATAGGCACGGAATTTAGATACACAGATAATACACAGATAATATATATGTGTATGTGTATGTACTCAAAGTATTGGAATCGTGCCGAAGATCGGAACTCGAATTTTCAAAGGATCTACACGTTTTGGGACTTCTAGAACACGAAAAAACTACTTTTAGGAAGACGTCTGTGTGTGTAAGGGTGTATCTGTGTATGTTTCTGTGTGTCTGATATTACATCCACTCTAATTGAAAAACTAATGGACCGAATTTCATAAAATTTGGTAGGTATGTTTTTTGTGGGAAATCCTGATGTTCATTAGATTATAGTACGATTCGTAATAAAAGAATCTGCCTTCTTTGCGAAATGGCCGCAGAAATTGCCTTTATCCACTCTAGCTAAAAACTAATGAACCAAATTTAACAAAATTTGGTGTATAATATTTCAATAACCGACAAGTGATTTGTATACCAAATTTAACAAAATTTTGTATATAAGTCATTTGTAGGTTATTCTAGTATGATTCGGGAAAAAGGAATGGGCTATTTTTGCGAAATGGCCAGCAAAAATCGTTATATATAAAAATAAAAGACTACGTGTGCTCAATTATATCAATTAAATTCCTATTTTATATGTGATTTTTGACAACAAAAAGAATAAGACTAACCCCATTACTCTAGGACTAGCCGTTCTTGAGATATTCTAGTTTTTTCGCGTTTTCGCTACGCCACCTTTGACAATAAGTCCAGCTATCAAATGAGAACCAAATTTAAGTTTAACGTGTAAATTCAATGTCATTTAAAATACCTATGTTGTGCAGATAAACTCAAATTATCATTGAATAAATAAAGAGAACGAATATGAGTCTGCAGAGAAAGACATGTGCTGTCCACATCAGAATTTTTAACAATATTACAACAATGATTTATAGAAGTGAACGGGGATTATTTTCAGGCCATTTCGAAAAAAATGTATGATCTATATTTAAAGATCCATCAAATTTTTGTCGAATAAAATGTTCAACAAATTTAAGCTGTGTACCAAATTTTAACTCTCTAGGACGTAGGGAAGTGCATTTAAAATGCCATCAAATAAATTTATCATGAAGAGTTATATAAAGTTTAAAAAAAAGAAAAATTGTTATCTACCAAATTTACTTTAAAATATGAAGCCACTCCCATATGCAAAACGTTTAAACAAATGGAGAGATATTTATTATATAATATCTCTTTCTTTTCTTTCTGGCAGATATCCCAAAGTCAGAATTTAATTGAATTTGTTTTTTTCCCTATATTAAATATTTTTTTTAATTAAAAAACTACTTAACATATTTTACTGAATTTTTTTTTATATATTCTATGGGATAATGTGAATATTTCCTAAAAATTTCGAAGCAATTCGTGAATTTTAAATTTACTTAAAAAATGTTTGAAAAATTAGGTCCCATAGGGTTCAATGTATTTCATTTTTTCAACCCGGGTTCAATAAAAAACTAATTGGGTGATATTATTTATTTATATTCCCATAGGTCCTACAGACCGACTGAACAACATACTAAAATTTCATTTTGATAAACTCATTTTTACGGCAGTTATCGTGCTAACGGACAGACAGACAGACAGACAGACAGACAGACAGACAGACAGACAGACAGACAGACAGACAGACAGACAGACAGACAGACAGACAGACAGAATGAACAAAGTCATAAACACTTTTCAACTTTGTTGTAAAGTGTTAAAAATCACGATTTTGAGACAAGATGGATGCCATATTTCATTTTGAATTGGGTCACGTGGTTTTTTCATATCATGGTCACGTGATCGCTTCATATAAGAGGTGTAATTATTACTTTAATTTTTATTTAAAAAACTACCGACTATATTTCGCTGAATTTTTTTATATATTTTATGGAACAATTTGAATATTACCTAAAATTGTCGAAGCAATTTGTAAATTTTAAATCCGCTTATAAAATGTTTGAAAAATTAGTTCCCATAGAGTTCAATGTATTTCGTTTTTTCAACCCGGGATCAATCCAAAAATTATTGGGTGATATAATGCATTTATATTCCCATAGGTCCTACAGACCGTCTGAACAACGTACTAAAATTTCATTTTGATTAAGTCATTTTTACGGCAGTTATCGTGCTAACGGACAGACAGACAATCAGACAGACAGAATGAACAAAGCCATAAACACTTTTCAAATTAGTTGTAAAGTGTTAAAAAATAGGCTTCGTTGTAGAAATAATCAAATTTGGATGATCATTTAAACTCAAATATATTGTAATTGCGTTGTTTCAGTATGTAGATGCACATATTTTAAGCAAAATTAATGCGGTTTTAGGACGGATGCAATACTCAATATGAATTAACAAGAAAGATCAATCATGCTTAAAGCATTGATTATGAAACACTTTCCAACTTCAATGCAATTTTATTTAAACATGTCTAAAATGCAATACATTCCTCTGTAAAATTTAAAACTTATCACAATACTACATTAATTTATTATATTTGAAAACTTAAACCTTCATCGAAAAAAATGAACTCCATTCAAATGACGGCATTGAAATATAAATTGCCTGGTTTAAACATCTCTAAAATGTGATACATTCCTCGGTAATAATTTTAGAATTATTATAATATTACGACAATTTATTATATTTGAAAACGTCATCGAAAACAACTGAAATTCATTCAAATGACGTCATAGAAAAATAACACGCCTGGCTCTCTCTATAAAATCAACATTTCATTCATAAATAATTTCCCATTCATGTCATTCTTCACAATACTATAATCATTTATTTTATTTAAAAATTAAGACCATGGAGCTACAAGTAATTAAACTCTATGCGTAAAACTTCATCGAAAAAAATCGTCCTTCTCTTTGTAAAATCAGTGAATATTTCATTCATATCAGCTACGCAGACTCCATGAACTAAATGATTTTGTGTTAAAGAAATACAACAATTCTATTACAACTCATTCTACATGGGGCGCGGTAGCCCATTGGTTAGCGCGCTGGAGTTGCACTCGGTTGGCCCGGGTTCGATTCCAGCCACTGCCAAAACTGCCGCCGTGTTCATGCGGAGTACGATCACGTTAAACATGTGGGTCCGAAAGTCCTTCCGAGAGGTTGGTGGTAGGGGAAGGAGGGTACGGTCCCTGTGGATGCCTCCCCCACTGGGTTCCGGTCTAAATTGGGTGGCACTTCCCGACCGTCCAAACAGTTACCTTACACCTTTCTGGTAGGTCGGACGGTCTGGGTTTCAACAACAACAACTCATTCTACATATTTTGCTGTTTACATTTTACATAGGTGAAAAATAGGCTTCGTTGTAGAAATAATCAAATTTGGATGAGCATTTAAACTAAAATATATTGTAATTGCGTTGTTTCAATATGTAGATGCACAGAATTTAAGCAAAAATTAAGTGGTTTTAGGACGGATACAACACTCAATATGAATTAAAAAGAACTTTAAAAATCACGATTTTGAGACAAGATGGATGCCATATATCATTTTGATGTTTGGGTCACGTGATCTTTTCATATCATGGTCACGTGATCGCTTCATATAAGAGGTTTTATTATTATTTTAATTTTTATTTAAAAAACTACTGAATTTTTTTTTAAATTAATTTTTATTTAAAAAATCGCTGAATTTTTTTATATATTTTATGGAACAATTTGAATATTACCTAAAATTTTCGAAGCAATTTGTGAATTTCAAATCCGCTTAAAAAATGTTGGAAAAATTAGGTTCCATAGGGTTCAATGTATTTCATTTTTTCATCCCGGGTTCAATCCAAAACTAATTGGGTGATATTATTCATTTATATTCCCATAGGTCCAACAGACAGTCTGAACAACATACAAAAATTTCATTTTGATTAAGTCATTTTTACGGCAGATATCGTGCTAACGGACAGACAGACAGAATGAACAAAGCCATAAACACTTTTCAACTTTGTTGTAAAGTGTTAAAAATGAAATTCTGGTAGGAACAAAAAACGGTGATGTAGGCATCACTTTCCCTATATACATTGTATAATGCATTGGGAAATATTGTGACAGGGTTCAAAATTCGAATTCGAATTTTCGACGAAAAAGCAAGTTTCAATTATTCCTGAATTGAATTTTGCTGCCACATCGTACTCTTTGATTTAAATAGTTACTGGGATCTTTAGTCTCAAAAAATTCCACTATTGGTTCTGCAGAATTTTAAAGCGCCCACAAATCAATGATATTCGGGAATGATACAAATTTATCGGATACAAATTTATTGCAGTTCGCTTTAGAATCTACATAAACAGTAGTAATATCTAAATATTTTCCCAACGAAACAATTTTCATTTTAGTATACGCACGTGTAACACACAACTCTTTTAAAAAGTTGTCATTAAAAGTTACAGTAATAATAGTTGAATATATTTTATTTTACAAAACAAAACATAAATACCAAAAAAGGAATAATGAATGAATTGCAGATATAAATTAAAATTATACATGTTAAAAATTTAGTAACGATTTTAGTTAATCTGGTAAGATTAAAAAAGTCGCCAAGTTGGCGACATTCCGCCAAATTCGTCGCCAAAACCTCACCAGGCGTTATGGACGGAGAAGTATGTTATTCTTATAACAGGTAAATGACTGTTGGCGTTCAAATACAAAAGTATTACTCAATTAGTACCTTTTCTCATGAATGGAAAGATCTAGATCCACGAGAATGATGTCACCCAATTTATCGCATGATATTACATATGAAAAGTGAACATGTTTCTCAACAGTTAACATTTTTTTTTTATTTGGATTTTTTAATAAATTTATTTAAAAAATGTGCAATATCTCAAGAACGGTTCATGCTAGGGTTCTAAAGTTTATGTCAATCGCTTTCTAAGGAAAAATCACATAAGAAATGTCTATTTGCGTAACTTTATTTAAGGTTTCGATTTTTTGATGATTTTTTCAAAATTTTACTCGAAAATTTAGGAGGATCTGAACATTCGATTGTGTTTAAAAACAATAGGCTTGCAGTATTCATGGACTGCAATTTTTATACCAAATTTCATTCGAATCGCTTCATTTGTTCGTGAGATATCGTCTCCACAGACTCACTGACACACACTCACACAGACATCACCTCAAAAATGTTTGATTCGTGATCAGGGATGCTTGAAACGTGCTCTCCCGTCAAAAACGCGAATTCGAATTTTCGACCCCATCACAATACTTTCCTTATACATTATACTATGTATATAAGGAAAGCAATAAATCTTTTATTGTAATGCAATATATGATGGAATTCTTTTTACTAATTAATCACAAATTTTCTTGCTAATAAATCGAATGCCAGAAAATTTTGTTCTCATATTAGGTGTAATTTATAAAAACACTCAAGCCTCATCAGTGATTCGTATGACACACAGATTAGTTACAAAATTAATATTAGACAAAAGTTAAAATTAGCCGTATAACAAAGGTTAAAATTAGACGTATAGAGTGCTTTTCATTGAGCAAGTAGGATGATATTGTTATGTTCTAATAGGATGTGAACCCTGTAAATTCAAAAAGTGACAGCAGAAATTTATATATTAAATACATCATTTTAGTATTAAACCCTGTACTTCATTGAAAATAAGAAATACACGGTAATGCCGCTTTCCTCTATTAAAACGTACAATTATTGTTCAATCAATTCAAATTTCGGAGAAGGGATTTCTATTTAAGTTTCTTTTGAATTAATTTTTTTTGTTCTATCATTTCCAAATAGAGAAATCGCGTTTATTGTATCTTAAACATGCAAGTTTATGATAATTCATTAAAACATAGGCAAAAATTATGCATAAATATATTATAATATAAAATCATTTTCTAAAAGTTCAATAATAATTGAAATTTGCAATCATTTGAAAAGCGCACCAGAACTCAAAAACACATGGAAAGTATTGAAGAAATTCCCTTCAGTCCCGATATGACGTCACTGAGCGGAAACCAATCGCATTCTCCTGCTCTGTTTGACCTACCTTCTTTCTAAATATCTTGGGCGACCATGACTTCATATTTAATAAAATGATTGTAAAAGTTCATCTAATTTGGAAATAAGAAAACATTTAAAGTGTTATATCTTGCATGTATTCATCTTACATAGGTAACATTTTAAAATCCTGTACATTTCATCCACTCTTTGCATTTTTATGTAAAATTATTTTATTTTATTCACCAATAAATAAAACTTATGAAAATGATAATTCCGATATAAATTTCACTTGTAACACCAAATTTTCAGCCTTCCCAGTCAAAAATCTCACAAAACGCTACTGCACAGCATGTATATATTTGTACATGTTTATTTTTAATTTGTTATAATGAATGTCCAAGGGGGAGTGTGACCCCTCTTTACCTCCCCTATGGACGACCGACCATGACTTCATATTTAATAACATGATTGTAAAAGTTCATCTAATTTAGAAATAAGAAAACATTTAAAATGTTATTATATCTTGTATGTATTCATCTCACATAGGAAACATTTTAAAATCTCGTACATTTCATTCACTCTTTGCATTTTTATGTAAAATTATTTTATCTTATTCACCAATACATAAAACTTATGAAAATGCAATTTCCAATATAAATTTCACTTGTAACGCCGAATTTTCAGCCTTCCCAGTCAAAAATCTCACGCTACGCTACTCCACAGCATGCATATGTTTGTACATGCTTATTTTTAATGTTGCATTAATACATGTACATACATATTCATGATTACAGATTAAGTTACTTTTAATAAGTTACTTTTAATAATACTTTTAATATAATTTTTTTTTTAAAGTTACTTTTTATGTCACACTGTTGTGGACACGCATTTCACAGAAACTTTGTCACAGTAGTGGAATTGCAATTCTTTATTGTCATCCATAGCAAGTGAACGATGTAAACTTTCTTATTAACGCGAGAAATTAATAATATAAAATATAATAAACTGAATGAAATACAATGCATTTTTTAAAATAAAATTATACAATGTGAAGAAATAATTAACTTTCTGAAAACAAAGAGCTAATCATGAAAATACACAAGTAACGTAAATAAAAGAAAACGTCAATAAATGGCAGGCGCAGGAAGGAAATACGCGCCAAACTAAATATTGCGAGAAGAAAATACAACCCTTGAATGAATGCTCTGAATGCTACAATTTAACTGGCCAATAGGAAACGCGCAGCGTTTTGACATTTAATCTCTCGTTAGATAATTTATACTTTTGAGGTTGATCGCGTATACACGTGATGAAAGAAGAAGGGTTCATGCCACATGGTAATACAAATTGTCTTAATGTTTCTTCATTTTTTCATCTTTTGATGCCTGTAGTCTGAGTTTGAGCATTTATAGCAATGCACTATTGCTCAATCTGAAACAGACATTTGTTTGGGTTAATTAGAATTAAGTACTTAGACCTGAAGATGAATTTAATTCTGATTAACCATCGAATTTGGCCTAGTGCTGTTCTTTTCTCTTATCGGCATTATGGCCGTAGTTTTGCATCTATGGTGATGTTAATATTACCTGAATTTTTTATTATTACATTTTTCTAATATATATATATATATATATATATATATATATATATAATCCAAGAAAAAGAAGAATTGAAGGAATAAGGGACAACCAAAAGCTTTGCATTTAATGGTTGGGGAGGACTGCGACTCCCCCTCCTGTTTAAAGCTGCTTCTCCAGCCTAGGCAAACGCTCACGGTACCAATACAAAGCAAAGGTTGGTCCCCATTGCGTGCCAATACGAAGGCACCCGGATACGGAAGAACAAGATCAGCCAAACAGAAGGACACTGGACCAAAAGTGAATCCTGGAATATAAGGGTTTCGTCCAGAAAACAGCAGCGCGAAGCGCCTTTAATCTCCAATCTCTAGGTGTGGTTCTTATCTTCATACTGTGACATTATTTCATTTGCCCATAGTTGGAGGTTCGAGGTTTTTGATTTACTGTTTTTATTATTTGATTTAGCTCCTAGTGTGGCAGTTTGTTGCACATTTAGAGTTCGAGTAATTTTGGGGAGTTGATGCAGATCTAAGGATTTTCTAGCAATTTAGCAGTTTAAGGTGTAAGAAAATTTATTTAGAAAACATTGATCGAGTTTTTACTTAATATCAACTATTTAAGTTGGGACCTACCTAATTCCGATTTTCAATATTAAGTACCGCGTGGGGTCTCTTACGTGATTTGGCCTTGCGATGATCATAGTCATGCAGATTGAATAGTAGTTCATTTGGAACAGATGGCAGATTTTTATAGAATTTAAGCGCTAGCTTTATAATTTGGGCTCTAACAGTTTTTATTTTGAAGTCTTTCCTAATTACCGAGTTTCTTAAGTATCTAGGGGCTTTCCTTATAATCCTTAGGGTTTTGTTTTGTTTTGTCTCTAGTAAGTCTGTAGTAGTTTTACAGGCATATCCCCATACGGGTGCTGCATACAGCATTCCCGGGGGGATGACCGATTTATAAATTAGGAGTTTATTTTGATAACTTATATTTCCGTTTCCTATCATTGGGTATAAGGCTCCTGTGGCCATATACGCTTTTTTGATTAAGTTCGTTACGTGCTGTTTCCAGGTTAGGTGGGAAGCTATCGTTACACCTAGGTATTTAGTAGATTTTTCCGCTTTTAGGGCATGGTTGTTTATGCACAGAGGCGGCGGAGGTTTACGTTTTCTAGAGAAATAAATCCAATGACATTTATTGGGGTTCAATTTTATTCGCGATTTTTCCAGCCATGTTTGGAGTATGTCTAAGTGTTGTTGTAGCTGTCTGTGTATTACTGAGACGTAAGGGTGTTTTGCAAGTATCGCACTGTCGTCTGCATAGAGTGCCAGCTCCGTGTCTGGGGTCCTGGGGATGTCATTTAGATATATGTTAAAGAGTGTCGGGCCCAGGATGGATCCTTGCGGTACACTACTTTTAATGAGCTTGGGTGTAGACAAGTTATCTTTTACTCTAACTTGGAAGTGTCTGTTATTTAGGTATGAGATTAAGAGTTTGACAAGTGCGTCAGGGACTTTTAGAGTGATCAATTTGTATGCTAATCCACGGTACCACACTTTATCAAATGCTTTTTGTATGTCAAGAAAAATCGCAGCTGTGGGTGTCTTACTATTAAGTCCAGAAGATATGTACTCTACCACTCTCAGCAATTGATGAGTGGTGGTGTGTTTTGGCCGAAATCCAAACTGCTCCGGAATGATAATATCATTCTCACTAAGGTGCGTGTTGAGCCTATTAAGAATTATATTCTCAGTAATTTTACTAAGTGTCGGTAGTAAGCTGATTGGTCTATAGTTGGCTGGAATTGTGGCATCCTCACCAGACTTATGGATCGCTATAATTATCGCTTCCTTCCATTCTTTGGGGAAATAATTTAGTTTTAGTATTTTGTTTATTAGGGTGGTCAAGTAAAATATTATATTTAGGGGTAGGTTTTTCACCGCGATATTCCTGATTTTGTCGTGCCCTGGGCTTTTACGGTTTTTAAGGTTTTTGATGATATCAATTATCTCTTGCGGGGTGGCTGGGTTAATCTCAGCCGTGACCGGGGAGTTCCTGAAGTTGTTTAGAGTTTGCCTAACCATTCTTAGGGTGTCCTGACACATTAGATCGTGGTTTGGTTCAAATTGCTTTTCGTAATGCCTAGCTTTTTCTTCGTCTGAGTACTGCGTCTCAGTACTTCGTCTCAGACAACTGTTGTATCTTGAAAATCATCACAACTCAAAACAATGCCGCTTATCTAGATGTATGTAATGCACTACAACAATCGCCATAAACTTTCAAAAATAACACATTTAAAACTTAAATTAGGCTTACTAGGGCTGTCAGATGTAAAATCAGAATTAATATTCAGAAAAAAAGATAAATCGAAGGAAAGCTGAAGTGAAATACAAAGGAGGGTCCACTATAAACCTTTATTTTAAAAATGCATTAAACCAGTGTTTTCAGATTATTTGGGTCGTGGGACCCTTTTGAAATTCATTCAATGGTGGAACTCCAAAATGAAAAAAAGTTCATTGTGTTTCAAATTATTCATTTAAATTTTGCACATTTCTTTAGTTTTTAAGAAAATTTACATGAAACTATTATGTTGTGAAACCCCTGATATACTGCCAGAGAATACACCTTGAGAAATGTTGCATTAACCTATTAACCCTTTGCGGATGGTGGCTTTCCGAAACTGATGTGACCCAAAAGACTGGAGCATTTCGCTTCCGAACTGTTTGTTCTCAAAGGATGGCGCATTTTTTGCACTAGGCCTAACTCCGCAAAAAATTCACTAAAATTCACCCATTTAACACAGCATTCTATTTTTTTTTCAGGAATAAAGAACATACTTATTTTCCATTAGATGCATATGTTACATGCAAATTATCTTTTATTTAAATATTAAAATTTTATATAATTAAAAATGATTAATTACCTTGATTAAAATTGTTATTTGTTACGCAGGAAAAATATCCAAATGATTGTACTACTCAATACTTTATACAGCTAATAGAGATTATGTACAATTTTTAGAAATAAAATAGCTTTGTTACTAATTAGTAAGCCTTAAACGCATAATGTATTTCAAACATGGATTCACACACAGAAAAATATTGCAAAATTTGCATTCATAAAAACTGTCCGTGTGCTCATCAGAAATACCAATTATCCACGAATCTTCGCTATATGCATTTCTTTCATAACTATCCTGTTCGATTACCATGTTAGTATATTCTTCTATGCTTAAAAACGTCTTGACATAGCCATTCTTTTATCCGAAATAACCTAATAAATTCACTTCCGCGTTCCTCTAAAACCCAAACTTGAAAGAAAATACTCTCTTATATTCCAATAATTCACCAAAAATTGAAACGAGAACATATACTCAATTACAGCATAGCAGAGTCTGTCAGAAATGATCTGATTGTTTATATTACAAAACCACATTTTATCACTCTAGATGAAGTGATGATTCATAGGGACTCCTCTATACCAAGGTCAAGTATTAGCAAAATACGTTGTAAATGTTAGAATGGACATTTAGTGCTATCTAGTATTCAAATAAATTCAAACGAAAATGTTCCATATAAAAAAGCACATTGGTGGCAGTCGTCCTTTAGGGTAAATTTCTCCTCGACGCCAATGCATAACTGTCGTCCTTGAACTCAGTTTGACAGTCGACGTACGGATACTTTCACCGCCCGCAAAGGGTTAATTGGACTTGACAATACTCACGTAAATTAAATATCTCTAATAAATTTATTGTAATCTAACTGAATGGGTACTTTTCTTTTATTAGGTTCCAGTATTTGCGCAGTTGAGTCACTGTTTATATCTTATGGAGCTAATCATGAGCATCTGCGAAGTAAGTTATATCTATATATTTTTGAATCCATATAAGCAATATAGTAATGCGCTATTTATATGTTTTTTCATTGCTCTCCGGACAATACTGTTTATTTGTGTTGATTGTGTGTTGTACTACAATGATACACTTTCTTTCCTGATCACGTGGAAGCTAAAGTTAAGTATAACAAACTATATACTAGTTGCTGTACGATTAGTATCAATGTTTAAGAATTATAAATCATGCAAATAGGTAATTATTATTCAATATATTAAAAATTACAAAAGTTTATGCTTAACTATACATTATCAGTAGTGGCATAGCCAGGATTTATTAAAGGAGAGTACAATGGTGTTCCCCCAGGATAGGTAGTCATAGGTGCCTAGCTTAAGATACAATTTGCATATTTTTTCCTGGGTTCTTTAGTTTGAGTGTTATAATTCATGCCTTTTCTCAAAGAAGATAAATAAACAAAATCTGATATTCATTTACCCTATTCTAAGAACATTTCTGCAGACTTATTCAACTAGATAAATCGGAAATTTTTTTTTTCTTGATTTCTAAGCACTGCAGTAGAAAGTTGATAAAGGAGTCCTGTCAAAAATATATAGATCAACCCAATAGCATATTACCTAATAGCATATAATCCAATTGCACAAAAATTAACCTATAACCCAATTGCACAAAAATTAACCTATAACCCAATTGTACAAAAATTAACCTAAAACCCAATTGCACAAAAATTAACCATTAAACAAGATTTAAAAATATTTTTCATCCATACTGTTATTTATTTGCAGAATGTCTGCTATTGACTTTATTTAATGTCCTTGAAGTTGTCCATCATTTATGACCATAAACTATAAGAATATTTATTAAAATGGTTTAGATTACATATTTAGTCCTCACCTCGGTTACTGCTTGTAGATATTTAAAAAGGAAAATAAAATGTTAAACAGTCGAACCTTCATTAACGGATACGTCCCTTCAGTGGACACTCCCCGTTTACTTACAATTTCTGAATCCCCAGTCTATTGAAATAGGACTATTGTATTTTGTTCCCTATTAGTGGACACTCCCGGTTAGTGGAAGAATTTCAGGTTGACTAACACGTTTTGTCTAGATTTTGGTATGGTCTGAAATTTAACATTGTGTTTTCTCATCCATTATTTTGACCAAAATGTTGATATGCTTTAAAATACGGAATTAGCGATATCTGTCACAGTTCTGGATGTGGCTATTTGGATATCTAAAGCAATCAAAAGTGTTAGCTGTAGCTGCATGCAGAAATGTTTCAAGAAACCGAATTTGTTAAGAGTGTAGAAGACCCAGAGCACACGACCAATCCTGAGGGCTTATGGTAGCTTATGTGTGGCCGGGAAACAGAATTTGTTAAGAGTGACCAAACTGATTCCGCACCGAAGAAAATGAAGAAAACAGTTTCTCTTCAATCAAAAGTTTCGACTCTTGTCAGTGAAGACATAAGTAATACATCATTGTGGAAGACGGTTTATACACTGAAGATTCAGAACAGCCATTGACAGTTTCATAACACTAAACAAATAAGACGAAACCGATGATGAATAAGAATGTGATGGTGAACAAAACAAAATAAAACTGAAGAGAAAAACTTCATATGGAATAGTAACAATGTGCAAAAGTACTTCTTGGAAACTGGAAATCACGAAGGATTCAACATTATCAAATTGAAAATTTATCTCAAGAAAAATGTTATTGTTAGAACAGTTTTAACAGATTTTTTTGATTCAGTAAACAGCATTAAAATTCTAAAATAGTAAATATACAGCCAAATTAAAATTTGAAAAATGTTCACCCCTTGCTCTCTATGTTCACCAGCACCCGCGAGTGAGTAGGCTTCGCTTCCCACTTGCTAAAACTCACTGAACTAGCTTCCTTCGCGAGCACTTTAGTCTCGCCTGCTATGCAGGCATAATACGCCCGTTGGGGATTGTCCCTTATTAACTTACATTCACCTGTCCTGGAACTCGCTTCGTGAGCTATTTCAACCTGGCCGGCTCACATGTCCTCCTACATGTCCTGTGCTTGCTAATGCTTTCACTCCTTGCTCGCTTCGTGGGCACTTTAGTGCCACCCGCTATACAGACGTAATACGTCTGTTGGGGACCGTCCCTCGTTAAACATTCTCCAGGGAGGCTAACTTTTACATGCCAGCTGGTGCACACTACCACCTACATATCCTGTGCTCGCTGAAGATCGTAAAATTTTAAGATTTCACTCTCCATTCCTACCGCTCATTAATCTGAGCTTGCCGTAGGTGTGATACACCCTTTGATACTGGGCGCGGTAGCCCATTGGTTAGCGCGCTGGAGTTGCACTCGGTAGCCACTGCCAAAACTGCCGCCGTGTTCATGCGGAGTACGATCACGTTAAACATGTGGGTCCGAAAGTCCTTCCGAGAGGTTGGTGGTAGGGGAAGGAGGATACGGTCCCTGTGGATGCCTCCCCCACTGGGTTCCGGTCAAAATTGGGGGGCACTTCCCGACCGTCCAAACAGTTACCTTACACCTTTCGGTCGGACGGTCTGGGTTTCAACAACAACAACACCCTTTGATACTTCGCCCCTTTATTAGCTGATGCTAACCTTAACTTGTTTTGTGAACAATTTCATCGAGCTTTAGCTCCCAGCTCGCTACAGCCGCCAACCCCGAAATTGAGAGACTTCGGCTCCTACCTCCTGGCGCTCGCTGAGCCTGCATTACAATCTGTGTCATGCCGCTTGCTTTTAAGAACAATTGCTTATTGTATTACGAACAAACTGCAAAGTTTCATAACTGTATATTTTGCCATTTGTTCATGATACAGTGGCAAAATATCGCGTTACGCTTTCAGTATTGAGAGATCTACAACAATGAAACATGTTGTGAAATATAATAATTAAATTCTAATGTGTCAACAATGAAAAGTGTTGTGAAATATAATAATTAAATTCTAATGTTCATTACAACAATAGTTTCAAATCTTCGCCCGTAAAGAAGAAAATTTTGCATATAAAAGTGCATAAAAATTGAATAACTCATTAATTAAATCGAAATCTTAAAAAAGAAGCCCCATTCTGTAAAATTTCAACTATGTAGGTACATGCCACCAAAAATTCGAGTTCTTGCTATTGCTGGTCTGTCCGAGATGCGAACTCGCAGCTCAAAAATCCTTTGATGTTGACATTAAGTATTTCCTAAACTATATTTTAAATCAAAAATTGGTTTGTATCAGTGTGCTCCCCTAATATTTCTCTACAAATGTACCAAATTTCATATTTTTGTATGCTATCGGTTTTGCGCTACGAGACAGAGAAACTTTAGAAATGCGAAATTTGTCAAACAGCTGCGTCAGTGATGGCGTCAGCTACTTTTTTTTAATATAAAGAGAAACATCATTTTTTGGCATATATATAAATATTTTATCTGATGATGTAAAACTAGTAGTCGTGCACATTGGAGCGATACAATACTTATAACTATTTGGCATTTTGGGACGGAAGAAACAAATATAATTAGCAGAACCTTCGAAATGTAACCAAACTTAATCACCAATTCTCGAAGACGCGAGTCACTCGAAGGCCGAGCATTTTGATGTCACATGTTGTGTGCACCAAAATGGGTTGTTTTCCTGCGACAGTCAGAAAGGCGAATTTTGACTGCTAATAAAACATTAAATACAGCTCGGAGAATAAAAATTTTTATGCTTTTGTCCAGTTTTCAGCATTTTGAATCAAATAAAGAAAAGAGGTTGGAATTGTCTATTGTTTGTTACTATTGATTATCGTAGGTCGACGATACGACACTTGGCCTCCAACTCTTTATGTTGTATTGTTGATCATTTTGTGACCCTCATTGATTAATCAAATATGCTTTACAGTGATAACCACAGTTGCTGATTATCAGACAATATCACCGGACTCTTGAAATGCTCAGTATACCATCATACAGTCGCATTTTATACAGGGGCGGCAAATAGGGGGCGCGAAGGGGCGCGGTCGCGCCCCCAAAATTTTCTTCATCATCTATCGGCTTCTCTCTTTTTTTATCAACTGTCCACTGGTCAGTTTTTTCACGCTCTGGAGCTTCAAAAGCGCCAACTTTCACAGTGAAGTTCCCACTTCCGGCTGGAAGGAATCCTTTTCAACTTGAAAAGATTGGGATGATAGTATCTTTTTCACTTGAAAATTTCAAGTGTCCGATTAAATTTATGTGTAGTTAGCGCATGCTCATCCATTCCTTCCGCTAGAAATGCGTTTCAGCAGCTCAATGCATTACATTCTTTCACAGAAACATCATATAAAAGACATGCCATTTTCGAAAAGATTCGCTCAACAACAAATACTTTTTCTGGAGGCTCTTCAACTCTACAATCATTAAGTGTTACGAGGTGGTCTTCCATAGTCAAAGCCATAAAAGCACTACTTGATAATTTTGAAGTGGTGATTTTAACACTGGAAGAACTATCTGAAAACGATTCTCTCAATGGTGGAAGAACCGAAGCCCTTTTAACATGCATGACATCGTTCGAATTTTTGTTCACTTTGTTTGTATTGAACAGTGTTTTTGATCAATGCAATACTCTCTCAAAGCATCTTCAGTCATCTGATCTTAATTTTCAGGCTGTGCAAGCTTTGACTAAAGCCACTATTGAAACTGTTAGTTCTTTTCGTACTGATGCATATTTCAATCAAGTGTGGAGTTTTGTGTCAGAACTTTGCGAAAAAAATTCTTATTCTGGACCAAAGCTGAAAAGGCGTAAAAAAATTCCAAGCGAATTCGGAAGCGGTGAAAAAAATCCCTATGATGGTGTTAAATCATATCACAGAATCAGTATTCCATATGAAATTATAGATTGTATCTAATGAAATTGAGACAAGATTGAATGAGAACAATATATCTGTTGTGCTTGCACTTAGTTTAGTATTATTCGGATCAGATGTCAACAAGAAAGATCAATCATGCTTAAAGCATTGATTATGAAACACTTTCCAACAGCAATGCAACTTTATTTAAACATGTCTAAAATGCAATACATTCCTCGGGAATATTTTAAAACTTCTCACAATACTGCATTGATTTATTATATTTGAAAACTTAAACATTCATCGAAAAAAATGAACTTCATTCAAATGACGGCATTGAAATATAAATTGCTTAGTTTAAACATCTCTAAAATGTGATATATTAATGGATAATAATTTTAGAATTATCATAATACCACGATAATTTATTATATTTAAAAACTTCATCGAAAATAACTGAAATTCATTCAAATGACGTCATAGAAAAAATAACACGCCTGGCTTTCTCTAAAAAAGCAGCATTTCATTCATAAGTAATTTCCCATTCATGTCATTCGTCACAATACTATAATAATTTATTTTATTTAAAAATTAAGACCATGGAGCTACAAGTAATTTAACTCTATGCTTAAAACTTCATAGCAAAAAATCGTCCTTTTCTCGGTAAAGTCAATGAATATTTCTATCGTATCAGCTATGCAGACTCCATGAGGTACATTCTTTTGCGTTAAAAAAATACAGCACTTTCTATACAACTCATCCTACATATTTTGCTGTTTACATTTTACATAAGTGAAAAATAGGCTTCGTTGTAGAAATAATCAAATTTGGATGAGCATTTAAACTCTTATATATTGTAATTGCGTTGATTTAGTATGTAGATGCACAGAATTTAAACCAAAATAAAGTGGTTTTAGGACGGATACAACACTCAATATGAAATAAGAAGAACTTTAAAAATCACGATTTTGAGACAAGATGGATGCTATATATCATTTTGAAGTGGATCACGTGATACTTTCATATCATGGTCACGTGATCGTTTCATATAAGAGGTGTTATTATTATTTTAATTTTTTATTTAAAAAAATACTGAATATATTTCGCTGAATTTTTTTTTATATATTTTATGGAACAGTTTGAATATTACCTAAAAATTTCGAAGCAATTTATGAATTTTAAATCCGCTTAAAAATGTTTGAAAAATTAGGTCCCATAGGGCTCAATGTATTTCATTTTTTCAACCCGGGATCAATCCAAAACTAATTGGATGATATTATTCATTTATATTCCCATAGGTCCTCCAGACCGTCTGACCAACATACAAAAATTTCATTTTGATTAAGTCATTTTTACGGCAGTTATCGTGCTAACGGACAGACAGACAGACAGAATGAACAAAGTCATAAACACTTTTCAACTTTGTTGTAAAGTGTTAAAAAA
Organism: Amaurobius ferox; assembly: GCA_951213105.1. Lineage (NCBI taxonomy): Eukaryota > Metazoa > Arthropoda > Arachnida > Araneae > Amaurobiidae > Amaurobius > Amaurobius ferox. Next base: position 108,849,658 of record OX578142.1, on the reverse strand, counting down.
GAAAAAGAAAATGTTTCAACCATATGCAAAGTATATGACTTCCAGAAGAGGAATTGCTGTGTGAATTGCGACTGTTTTATTCAATAGTGAAAAAGGAAAACATAGACCATCCCAATTTTAAAAGTCGCCTGGTTTATTTTAAAGAGCGGAATTTAAGAAAATGTGTTTCCTGCCATAACATTATTAGTTAAATTATTTTTGACTGTGCCAATCAGCTCAGCCAGTTGTGAAAGGTCTTTTTAGTGTCTTAGGCTGAAAAATTATTTTCGCAGTACAATGGGACAAGAAAGACTTTCATCTTTAGCTGTTTTAGCTACAGAACAAGATATACCACTGGATTATGATGAAATTGTATTAAAATTTTCTCTTCTTCCAGACTCTAAGAACCGGCGATTAAAGCTTCAGTAAAAGATAAATAAGTATAGATATTTGTATTTCGAAAAATTATGCTAACAACAATTATGTTAACACAATTATGTACAAAAATTATGTTAACAACAATTATTTTTCTCAACGTCAATTCAATTTTGTGATCCCCCCCCCCCCCATTAACAAACATTTTATTTATTCCATATTGTGGATTTTCATACATACAACTCTCGCACCCCCAAATAGAATGCTGAAATGCCGCCCCTGATTTTATACATATCACTATCCATTATCACTGATTATTGAAGGTTTATATCTTAACATTGGGTTTGCATTTCGTGCTTTCTGTCTCTTCGTAGCACTTGAAGATGGATCACTTGCGCCTTATGGTGATAACTTCAGTCACTGATTATTGGAGGTCATCACCGGACATTTGGAATACTTTGCGTACCATTATGCAAGGGCATTTTATACATTACAGTTGTCTACTGCAGCTGATTATCGAAGGTCAATGCTATCACACTACACCTCCAGCTTCACACATCACACTCGAGGAGGAATCAATCGTGCTTTACAGCAATAACCACAACCACATTAGCAAACAAAGCTAAACAAAGGGGTTCTTCTCTCCCTCGCCACTGTCTGGCTACTACCCTGGTGTGAAATGGTAAAAATCATGTATTGTAAGAAATTCGAAAGCATAGGAAAACCTACATTAAATGTTACCTACGTTATCTAAATCTAAGTTCTTTTGCTGGAAATTGAGATGGGTTTGTGGAAACAATAGATGGAATAAGGCTTTGAGTATACATTGATGGTCTAGCAAGACTTTGACTTTGTGGACAAGTCGTATTTTGCTTGGATAATGGTCCTGTTTTTTTAAATATCTATTGTGGTTTGTATGATAGACTGCTCTTTTACTTCCCTGTAGATTTCTGTGTACAGGCATAATTGCATATTAATATTGTCAATTACAATCAAATTTCCTTATCATGTTTTTCAAAAGGACCCATAGCAACTTTAGTTTGGTAGCTATATAAATTTCTGATATAATTTTGTTAGTTGAGCAGCAGTAAAGCAAAACATGTTTGTAAACAAAATAATGACATGTGAGTATGCCTTAATAATTAAATTATTCGTCTATTTAGCAGGCATTTTGCAATCATACCACATTGCCCGTGTGCAGCACAGAGGGTGGATCACATATGCTTAAATATACTTACTCTGCGTTTAGAATTCGCCCGGTGGTTTCTACAGCAGAGTGCAGTGCAGCTAGATTTTTCTACATATGTGCTGTTTAAAGATGAAGTTGTTTTACATGTGAGGGAGTGTTTCATGAACATAATGGCCATGTGTGTGTTCACGCCAGTCTACATGTTACATGGTCACATGCTTACCAGCAATAGCTCGTTGTCAATATTTGGGGTATCATCCACGACTTTTCGGTTGGACCATATATGCTGCACCTTGACTCAGTGGAGAATTTATCATATTTTTCTGGATGAAGCATTAACAGTACTGATAGACGATGCTCCTGTGTCTGATTGCCATTGAATGTGGTTTCAACACGATGGAGCACCAGCACTCATCAGTATTGATGTGTATAATTATTTGAATACCACTTTGCCGATAGATTGGCCAGGGTGAACCACCATGATAGCCTAATTTAACATGTCTTAGTTTCTTCCTATAGGGATACCTGACGACCCTTATGTACGAGATGCCCTTTATTTCCACTGATGGCCTCATCATAAAGGTTTCTGTTGCTGCTGCAACTGTTTGAAAAATACCTAGTATCTTTGACAGTGTATGGCAATCGATGCTATTATGCAAGTATTACTGTTGGTGTCGTTCCCCTGAGCTCCCCCCTACGTTTCTGACGTTCCCCTGAGTAAAATGAAGCAAAAAATTTAATTTCACTCTCTGACCCATTCATGCGTTAGTGCCTATGCACAACAGTTGCAGACATACATTTTTTGACAAATAGTTTATTTTGGTGCACCCTATCAGTTTGACCAAGTAATTTCGAATCACTCTGTATGTGCAAATTGTACATAAAAAAAATTAAAATAGCTTCCACAATCTTTTATCTGTATTAATATCTGGAATCAATATGTGTTTGTGTTAAGGGATTTATGAATATTGTCACAGTGTCTGCTGTAGATGATTGAGCCAATTTGAATTATATATTGATTCTGTAATTTCTTAATTTGAATTCTAGACAAAATTTATGCATGCTGTGTCCACAGGAAGGAATTAATTCATCTGTAGTCATGCTGCTATAAAATGGATGCCTTTCATGAATGTCTTTAATAACCTTAGCCAGAAAGCTCATACATTGCACAATTATAATTATGCTGGTAAATGCAGAAAAGATTCCAATAATTATCTGACAAATATTTTTTTAAACATTTGCTTCATTTCCATTGTGATACCACATGAGCCATAAGATTTATCTTATAGAATTATTTTTTTATAGGCCTGACTCATTTTACTTGGCAATTTTTTTATAACATGTCCTTGACATTTATAATAATCTTCATAAATTTAAAAAAAATGAATATTTAAATCAAATGCTTGTGAGTTTGTGCTTATAAGCATGCTATTCAATGCACATTTTCAAACTTTTCAACGAGCACTAAGTTAACCAGCACATGCATCACGTTACTGAGTTCTTATTAAAATTAATAAGTAAATAAATCTTATTGAAAAAGTTTAAGATACATCAAATATCAAAACAGACCGATAAAAGTAACATGAATTCTGCATATCATTAACTCAAATGCCAAATAGGTGTTAATTTATAGTTTTTTGTAATCATGTAGAAAGTTTACTGATATGATTTGGCAATACACTTGGTAATGCACTATGATTTGGTAATACACTGACTGTACTGTATGTTGAAATTTTACTAACAGTTCCAACTTTATATTTCAGTGGTTACCTTTAACAAATTTATTTTCTGAGTTGTATTGCTTTAGTTTGTATTCGAAAGACAATGTATCTGTGGCACAAAGTTAAACTGGGTATAAATTTGAGTTTTCTATGCTTAGTAAATTCAATATTCTGTTCTAATATATATATTTTTTTCAGGTCTTGCAGAAACTTGCATTGAGTGATGGTTGAAAGAAATATAAAATTAGTAATGTTCATCAAATGTATTTTAATTAAAGCAATGTATATTGTATTGATCTGTTAATGTAAAAGTAAACGTGCATTATATTTAATAAAAATTGTTGAAAATGTGATTTATAATTTTTCACCATATAAAGTTTATATTTAAAGTTTATATTTAGGATTTATTTTATTAGAATTTTGAAAATACCACAAAAAAAGTTTGGTGTAAATGATTGGTTGCTGTACTGCATGGAAAATATTTAAAATTTAGAATGGAATGGCGGAATTTAAAAATTATTACTGGAAATTTTCTATCAATTTCTAATTTTTCTGAAAATGAGTGTCATCCTACAATAGTATCAAATTATATTAAGAAATTGCATCTTGCAATATATATATAACATATTTTTTTAGTCTGAAAAAAATATATGTTATTGTGGAGAAAATTCAAAATTTATTTAAAAACTTGGGGAATAATTTTCCATGAATGTCATATCAATCTTGCTTCAAAGTTCTTTGGTACTTTTTTATATATATCTAAGTGGAAGAGTTTAAAAATTCCTATATAAAATTATGCTTATACCGTTAATATTATTTCATTAAAATCATAATGTTAATTTCTCTTATCTGCCAAATAATTTCATTTAATCTTATGTTGTACAAGCACGTAAAAGAATTCATGATTACTAAAAACATTTAAGAAATTTTATCGAATTCCGCCAGCGGGTATGGATGTTGTCATGTCGAAGCCAAGTCAGACTTCTGCCCTTCGGGGTGCTTCTATAAAAGTGAAGCTGCAATTATTCTCCCCTTCGCCATGGGATACCCTGGGGGATCTTGTGGACGTAGTGCGCAGGTGCCCCTTCACCACGGGAGAATTAGTAAAAAAAAAAAAAATTATAATCATGAATGAAATGGCACAAGTGCTAGAATTTTGCATAAATTAAACAAAAAGAAATAATATGTCCACGCTATATTAATAGCTTAATGGACACTTCTGAGTCATATATAGTTTGTTCATGTATTATTTAAAATTTCATATAATATTGTAAGACTAACCAATTCGAGGTTTTTGAGATCTGGTAGAAATTTTATGTACCTATGTAAAAATTATTAACTGAAAATCTATTCAGAGTAAAAAAACACTACTATCCTTGATGCAATTTAGAGAATATCGATGCAAAATTATTATGTCTTTTGCAAACTTAAACTTTGTTGTATAACTGCAATATAAAACCTATCAATAATGAATTTTGAAGGAAATTAGTATTGCTTCAAATTTCTTTTTTCAGCAAAAATTAGTTCGTAGGGGAATAAATACATCAGGTACACTTGATATTTTCTCATAGTGGTATCAAATTTTGAAAGGCCATAAAATTACATATTCTTTAAACATAAATTAATTTTATTAACAGTTCATGAGATATTTTGAAAAATACAATTTAATAGTGTTTTAAGTAGCACTGAGACACTTCATTTGCATAATGGAATCGCCGCATTTTTATCATAATCGGATATTTTATTTAAGATAGAAAAGATTTACCATGCACAAATAAGTGCTAATTATCTGATTTGAGTGAAATCTCGAATGATATTGTGGCTACTATAATAATTCTTAGAATATGCAAATGAAATGTCTGCAACTCGAAGGAAATTTTCCTGTGTATTAACTAGTGCGTTTTTTATTTTTTTAATTTCTCAAACTTTAAGAGGAAATCTACAGATATAGTTTTAAGGGCGGGGAGTTTTGGGATTGCTTTAAATATATGGAATCCCTAAAGATGCGTAGCAACCCTGCAATGATTGGTGAATCATCCTATAAGGGAAAAACCTCGATGATTGGTTAACCGACTAAGCTGGGGGAAATCCTGATGTGATCGGTTAACTAACCAAGGGGAAATCTCGGTGATCGGTAAATCAGTCGAGCATGAGAAAATACCGATGATCGGTAAAAGATCGAACTGGGATAAGGTACTGATGATCGGTGTTTCATCCAGTCACGCTAAATCTCCATGATAGGTAAACCACCTAAGCAGGGGAAATACCGATGATCGGCAAACTTCCCAAGCATAGGTAAATACCGATGATCGGGAACAGATCCAAGTGAGATGAAATACCGATGATCAGTTATTCATCCAATTTGGTTAATATCCCGATCATCGGTAGATCATCAAGTCAGTGGGACAGTCCGATGATCGGTGAATGATCTGAATATGAGCTAGGCCAAGCATTTGGGAATCGATCGGGTGATGCTTGGAATCTGCTCTTTATATCATCGGTAAACCATCGCCTCGAGCAATCGGCAGATCGTTTGTCAGGTGGATATCCCCATGCTGAGGCCGAACATGTCTCCCGTGATCGGCGAAGATGAAGTTTTAAGTTTTCAAATATAATAAATTAATGTAGTATCGTGATAATTTAAAAAATATTACCGAGGAATGTATCGCATTTTAGATGTTTATATAAAATTGCATTGAAGTTGGAAAGTGTTTCATAATCGATGTTTTATGCATGATTGATATTTCTTGTTATTTATTATTTGATTGAATTTTTTTATATAAATTAGGAGTGGCATAGTTGTTCATAACAAAGAAATTTACTATGTATTAAGGTCAAGGTTAAAAATTCTTATGGAATGCAATTCAATCTTGAATGTAATATACAAATACACATTTGGAATTTTTCTTAATTAAATTTTTATTAAATGAAAAATGGAAGCTTGATAAGTGGTCTATTTTTTTTCTTATGTATTTTTCTTGATTTTTAAATTCTAATTAAAATTGAGTTTTCCGTGTATTTTGTTTTTCTGCATATAATGTTTGTATTACAAAACCAGGGTTTCACTTCGATAAATTTGTAAATATTATTAAATTATTTTAATTGTAATTCAGTTATTACCGATAAACTACCTAAAACAGTCCTGCATATATCTCAAACCGCAGTCTAGTATAGAGGCGCTGATAGGTAAAACAAAAGAATACTTTGTATTGGGACCCAGACTATCTGACCTATTTTTTTACCTAGGTATCTATTTAATTGGCCGTGAAGTGCAACCAAATTTAGCCCGAAACCCAGTGGGGGCAGTACCCACAGGGACTGCACCTTTCTCCCCCTACCCCAACATTCCGGAAGGTTTTACGGGTCCACATATTTAACTTTCCCGTACTCCGCATGATCACATAGACAGTTTGGGCAAAGCTGGGAATCAAACTCGGGTCATCCGAGTGAAATCCCTTTGTATTAACAACTAGGCTGTTCCGCCACCCGGGCCCTTTGTTGACCTAAACTGTTTATGAAAATAGATCAATAATTTGTAAAATAGGATGCACTTTTGTTGCATACGGCCCAAAATTTCTGAAGGCGGCTATGTTCAGGTCCATTCAGCTGTACAAAGGTATATTTATTGTAATAGACTAAATGTTTTTGTATGCAGATTTCTGTTTATCAAAGATTACCTTATAATATATAAATTAATTTAAATGTTTTTCACACGTACTGTGTAGTGTAATCCATTCTGTCTAATGCTATTGGAATAAAATAAATTTATTACTCAATATTTTGTTTTAAATTATTTTTTTTTCATTTCTTACCCCATTTTAGTTCGACATATGATAATATGGCACCACTTTAAGTCTTAAATGTAACCTAGCTGAAATATATATTATGAAATTTTATATTTGCAAATTTCGGACCCCGATTTTCTATCTCCCCAAATTATTTTATCATGACTGATCCGTCCTCCTAAAAATTAAAAAACTAAATAATCAAAGACTTGTAAAGTTACTAGATTTTTAAAAAGCAGTGTATAAAGAGTTAATTTTGAAATCTATTAAAATGAAATAAAAATGGAAGATTTACTGTCACACATCTCTAACTATGTCTGAAAAGATTCGGTATAAAATTGATATGATGTTTTTAAATAACAATCTCAGGGTGCATATAATTTTTTTTAAATCATCACGCATGTAAATGTTTAGTGTAGTTTAAAAAAAACATTTGACTTTCTAACTTTCATGAATTTACACGTTTTAGTTATCCCTGTACACGAATCATAGTTTTTAAATAATTTCTGAACAAATATTTGTGTACAATATCGTTAACAATTTAAGTACTCATTTGCATAACGTAATATGAAGTAAGGGATAATTTTATTTTATTTAAAAAAAAACATGTAACATGTTTTATTTAAAAAAACAACAAACTACAAGCCACAGATTAAGGGGTCATATTGGGTCCATTGTTTATAAAATGCAGTGGGTGAAATATTAGGTAGTTGTGAAATATTGTAACTACATGAATCATGCAATACTATTTACTAATTGCCATTTGTAATTGTAGCAAGAAAACATTAAAAATAGTTGATATTCATGTTTGCAAGCTTTATGAATATGTTGTTGAGATCCAGACCGTCCGACCTACCAGAAATGTATAAGGTAACTGTTTGGACGGCCGGGAAGAGCTTCCTAATTTACACCGGAACCCAGTGGGGGAGGCATCCACAGGGGCCGCACCCTCCTTCCCTACCACCAACCTCTCGGAAGGACCCACATGTTTCACGTGATCGTACTCTGCGTGAACACGGCGACAGTTTTGGCAGAGGAGGGAATCGAACCCGGGCCTACCGCGTGCAATATCCGCGCGCTAACTACTGGGCTACCGCGCCCTTATAAATATGATGTAGAAAACTTGAAAGTAAGAGGAACTCGAATTTAACACAAAAGAATACCGATGATTAAAATGATTTTAAAAATGCGAGCAAGATAAATTTACAATGAATCAGATGTTTTAAAATACACCTAATCCAAAGAAAAATATACCGAGCTAGCTGAAATATTTCAAAAATTACATTATGTGCTCAAATATGAATCGCAGTTTGAATGAGTTTCGATAATTAAACATACGTAAACAGAAAAAGATGCTTTACTTACATAGAAATGTTTCCATCCGTAATACGATGAAGACAAAAAAATTGAATCTCGCCTATATTGATATGAATGAGTTTCGATAATTAAACATACGTAAATAGAAAAAGACTAGCCGAATACCCGTTGAAAATCAGCGGTCTCGCAATAAGCAATCCTGAATAATGTAAATGTTATATTAATTCGCATTTCACATTTATTCGACAAATCGAATATTTTGGTGTGCAGAACCCCCTAAAGGAGAAAATATTGGGAAACTAAATTTGTGCATTTCTTTCTCTGTTTGTCTTGTGTTTTTTATCAAATGATTGGTTCATATACCAAATATCAAGCCTCTATCACATTTAAAAGGAAGCGTGCCTCATTTATTCGGAAAATCGAACATATGCGCACTCCTTAAAAATTTGATATCTCTATCTCATTTCGAAGCATGGTTTTTTATCAATTCACTTTTTGAACGTTTCACTCTGGAGCACTCCCTTAAACAAACATATTTGAAAAACTATATTCTTCTTGCGTATTTGCGTTAAATGATTAGCCCATATACCAAATTTCAAGCTTCTATCAAATTTTAAAGGAGCGTTTTCTCATTTATTCTGTAAATTGAATATTTTGGTGTGCGGCACCCCCTTAAGTAGAAAATATTGGAAATCTGAAAAGGAACACTTTCTTCCTTTTGAACGATTTACCCATACACCAAATTTGAAGTCTCTACCTCATCGCAAAGCATAATTTCCTATCATTTCACTTTTCGAACATTTTAGTGTGTGGCACCCCCTTAAGTAGAAAATATTGGAAATCTGAAATTGCACACTTTCTTCTTTTCGAACGATTTATCCATACACCAAATTTGAAGTTTTTATCTCATCACAAAGCATGCTTTCCCATCATTTCACTTTTCGAACGTTTTGGTGTGGGGCACCCCCTCTAAAGAACGTTTTCGAAAAATTCGATTTTTCCAGGGTTTTTTATCGAACAACCGAGCCGTGTACCATATTGCAAGTCTCTATCTATTCGAGAAGTGCCTAAAAAAAGCGTGACAGACGGACGGACACTTGGCAATTAGTATATACTAGCCGCATACCCGTTGAAAATCAACAGTCCCACATTAAGCAACCCATGAATAATGTAAATTTTTTAATAATTCGCGTTTCTTATTTATTCGACAAATCGAACATTTAGTTTTGAGGCACCCCCAAAAGTTCAAAATATCGGAAAACTGAAATTGCACATGTTCTTCCTTTCGAACTATCTACCTGTACACCAAATTTGAAGTCTGTATCTTATTTCGAAGCATGTTTTTTTTTTTATCAATTCACACGTTCACGTTCAATCACGTTCAATCACGTTCACGTTATCAATTCACACGTTCACAATTCACGTTTTCCTCTGGAAAACCCCCTTAAACGAACATTTTTGAAAAATTATATTCGTTTTGGGTGTTTTCATCAAATGATTAGTCTATATTTAAAATTTTGAGCCTCTATCAAATTTTAAAGGGGCCGTTTCTCATTTATTCGGAAAATCGAACATTTTTGTGTGCGACACCCCCTTAAGTAGGAAATATTGGAAATCTGAAATTACACACTTTCTTCCTTTCTAACGGTTTACCTATATACCAAATTTGAAGTCCCTATCTTATCGCAAAGCAGGCTTTCCTATCATTTCACTTTTCGAACGTTTTGGTGTGCGGCACCCCCTTGAGTAGAAAATATTGGAAATCTGAAAATGCACACTTTCTGCCTTTCGAACGATTTACCCATACACCAAATTTGAAGTCTCTACCTCATCGCAAAGCATGCTCTCCTATCATTTCACTTTTCGAACGTTTTGGTGTGCTGCACCCCCCCTTAAGTAGAAAATATTGGAAATCTGAAATTGCACACTTTCTTCCTTTCGAACGATTTACCCATACACCAAATTTGAAGCCTCTATCTCATCGCTAAGCATGCTTTCCCGTCATTTCACTTTTCGAACGTTTTGGTGTGGGGCACCCCTCTATAGAACGTTTTCGAAAAATTCGATTTTTCAAGGGGTTTTTATCGAACGACCGAGCCGTGTACCAAATTGCAAGTCTCTATCTATTCAGGAAGTGCCTAAAAAAAGCGTGACAGACAGACGGACACTTGGCAATTAGTAGTATATATAATAATAATAATAATAATAGATGCTTTATGTAGATAGAAATGTTTCCATCCGTAATACGATGAAGATAAAAAAAAATGAATCTCCTTGTTTTAGAACACTGAAATGGCAAACTAATGAAGATCCTCTTTGTGAAATACATCAAATAACTTCAAATTGAGCAGATTTCGCAACATATGAGTGTTACGATACAATGGCCCCGCATCCGGTCCCGCCCATTACTTAATTTTAGAACCCCGTATCAATATATGCGCCTCGGACATGCTGAGACAGTAACTGCAGCCTTCTCAGAATATCACTGAATTAGCTGACCAGTTACAACATTTGAAGCAGAATCTTCGGCAGAGGGACATAAGCAACTTAATTGACTTTATTTTTTTTTATTATTTGCAATGGCGGGTGCAAAAGACAAACTGAAGCCAAACAACAGAACAAGAGAACAGATAACAAAAGGCACCAGAAGAAAGTCTATGGTCCCATTTGGTCCCTTGCTTCCCAGTAGTGTTCCCACATAGGTGTAGCAGAGAGCGCAGGACAGCGTTGCAGATGAGAATACTCCATGGGTTCCCGAAGGCTGCAGAGCACGCAGCAAGGGTCATCAAGTATATTTATGCGATGTAGATGCCCGGCAAGGCAGTCATGACCAGTAGCGAGGCGGAATTCTGCTACGGCTTTCTTCCTAGGCCAGTCAGAAAGATTTGAGATGTTTTTCCACCAGGGTTTGTGGGAATTCCTTTCCGAAAGCTCGTTTCCCAAATTATTCTTAAAAAACGATTCAATGATTTTATACTATACCGTATATCGGTTTGCATAGGTGCAATTGGCTTGCATAGCTTACCACTCACAAAAACATCAACTTCTTGTTGCCATTTTTTCGTAATGAAATGTTTTTCTCTCCCAAATTCTAATCATTTGTATATATCCTCAAACGATGTATACCTGCCGAATTTCGGGGCTGTAGCTCAATTTCTTATGAGTGCATATACGTATATGTTTTGTAGCAGAACGTACACTGGTTTCCAAAAGTTAATCTTTGAATAACTCAAAATTGTGCATGAAGGTAGCAAATGTGTTTATGTATTAAAGAAAACAAGAATTATGTACAAAGATGAAAAAAATATTTACTTTTCGTAAGTTATATGATGACGTCACATTTAGGTCATCAACAAAATGATGTTTAAAGGCAAACAAACCAAACAAAACTTACATTAATATGGTATGTGACCCCCCCGGACCTTCACACAAACTTTACAACGATTTTCAATGCTTTCAATGAGGGGATCAACCATCGCAGATGAGAGCAATGGCCATTCCTCCAATTGGGCAGTTTTCAAATCTCTGAGACTAGCTGGAAGAGGTAAACGTGTAGAGACAGCACATCCTAAAGATTTTCCATGGGATTAAGTTCGGGGGAATACGCCGGCCACTCCATACGATAAATGCCCTCATTTTCCATGTATTCGTCAACAATTCTAGCTCGATGGGGACGGACATTATCTTCCATAGGAGGAAATCAGGACCAACTTCTGCAGCATAGAGTGTTGCAATGGGGACGGCAAGACACAGGTCTCCGAACAAATGCTTGACTTGTTTAGAATCGTTTTCATAATCAAGAAATTCCTGAATGATCAACGCCAAAGAAAATAGCGACATCTTTGATTGACTATCCTGCTTCAATGCGTCCAATAGCACACCAGCGCCCACTATCTGTCATTCGTGTTCTTTCAGCCATAGAAACACGAATATCATCAAAAATAATTCTACAAAAGTTATAAACACTTCGTATTAGCATTTAAATGCACTTTCTCAAACCCTTCAGAATGCTGACGTCTTCAACGACTGCCTAATTAGCATATATCCGGACAGTCAATCGTGATTGGCTGTAACATACGATATTTGTATACTGCCATCTACATCCGCAGCGATTTTCAGCCACTCAAATTCAAATACGCTTTCGAAAAATAAAAATTGGCATTGCGTGCTTAACTTTTGGAAGTTAGTGTATTATACTATGCATGCAGGAAAAGTATAATCTACACGTTCAACCTTCGTAAATTTTCGGAATCTAGTGTTGCCTGTATGAAATTGTATAAGAATTGTCATTTCCTTTGCAATACAATTCCACACAGACGAGACTAACTAAGGCTATATTTCCAGAATTAGTATTCATGTGGAAGTGATCCACCATCTGATTTTCAGTACGTAACTAATACACGTTAAAAATCATATTAATAGTGCTCAATAAAAGTAATTTTAAAGTTATGTTTCGAATTATATGTAAAATAATTAAACTTTTGAGCGGAAACTTGGTTTCTTCCTGACACTATGCAAATTAAAGCAATATGAATGTATCCAATAGAAAGCGATTGAGTTTAAAAACAAAAACGGTTGTTTTCTCACCGTTGTGCTTTCAGTGCTCATTCATTCACTCACCGTTGTTTGAGCTGCTTTCTCACCGTTTGCTTTCAGTACTGATTCATTCAAGCACCGTTGTTTGAGGTGCTAAAAGTGTTGTATCGTAATGGCATCTAAAAAGAATTTAACAAGTGGTGTCAAACCGAGGCGTGTTTATAAAATTCTATATCCCAGATGCCCTACATGCAAAAAAATGTTTTACAAACAGGAAGTTTACAACGAACATAAAATATCGTGCCCTCCATTTTCCTTCAAGGTAACTTATTTTGGATGTACATACTGTAAATACAAAAGGTACTTTGCTTCGTTTTGCCTTAGAAGGCTTCATCAGTTACGTTGTAAAAAGTTGAAATTAACATTTAGAAAGTGCGGCACCTGTAGATGGCATTCCGTTAATAAAATTAAGTCACGGAGAATTAGATGCCCCAGGTGCCGCACACTCGTGTAATCTTCTAGATTTTTGTTGAGCTTTCGTTTGAGTGTTCATGTAAAAGTGATAGCGTTTTGATTTCTGTGACCATATTTTGTAATAGACAGTCGGTTTTGTCTCACGGATTGTCTCTTGTATGAGTCACAGAATCATATTTTTTATAACATTTTACTACGTATTGTAAATTATATTTGTATATATTGTATACTATATTTGTATATATTGTATACTATATTTGTATATATTGTATACTATATTTGTATATATTGTAAACTATATTTGTAATTTTATATATTGTAAACTATATTGAAAACTATTGTTTATAATATTTACCACGTATTGTACGTTTCGTATTGCAAATTAAATTATTCAAATAAACTATTTTTATCTGCCAATTTTAATAAACTCCTTTTAAATAACTATTTACATATAAAGTTTTATATTTTTATAGAAAATTAGCTAATTTAGCTCAAAAACTAGTTAAATTTCACAAAATTTGTTAGATAAGTCACTGATAAGTCAGTATTGGGCAATTGTAGCCCATGGCTGACTTATCAGTGGACCTAAGGCATATTACAACTTACTTACGGATCCTAAGGCATATTTACTACTTTCTATTAAATGCCGAAGGGATACTTAAGGCGAGAATTAATCTGACTAGGGTGTTTTAACTACCCGAATTACGTTTGAACTTCGGTACTCTTCCTTTAGCTGGGTGCCAGATAAAAACCGGCAAATTACAAACTCATCTTAACTAACAACCTTTAAAGAGTTTATCTTTTTTAACCGTTAACCGTTTTTTTAAAAATAAGTTTCTTTTTAGAAAAACTAGCCGTTTTTTTAAAACGCTAAGATGGACTGCACAATTTGGCAATTGCCTAAAGAAAAAGGCTTTTGCCTTTTTTTTTATATATATTATCTGAAATAACATCATCCGAAGGGATAGAAAGAAAAGAGCTATTGTTTCTGATAAGTCGTATAATTATATTGCTGTATTGTTTGAACTTACTACCGACCATGACTGTTTCAAGAATATTCTGAAAGATAAATAAAATTTTACTAGTATTTAAGCTTGTCAAAAGCAGGAAAATAGCTCTTGTTAAAAGAAGTTGCAACATATAATATTTGGGGTTTCAGTTTGTATAATAATGTATGACGCTTAGCGTTGAAAATAGTCTTTAATCGAAAATTGTTTGAGTTAGGTTCTGTTTCGTGGTTGACACTAAGTGCGCAAAGTTTCATTTTTCTGGGTCACCGGGGAGGGGGGTGGGAGCTTCGGAATGATTTTTGACACCCCCCCCCCCATTTTATTTGTTCACATTTGGAGAATTTGAAAGTGCCACTCCGTATGTTCTATCCCGTGGTCAATATTATAAGTGTACAGAGATGAGGCTTTTTAATTTCTTGGAAGACCTCTAAAGGGTCTGGAAAGATTTAAATAAAACATTTTCTCCCTCATAAGAGGAAATGGAAAATCCAGCTTCATTAGGCTCTGTCTCGTGGATGGTACTAAATATGCGAAGATTCGGCCTGTTAACTCACCGGGGAGGGGGGGGGGATTCTGGAATAACTTTTCGAAAACATCCCATTTCTTTCGCCTTTGAGGGTAAATCAAAAATCCGGTTCTTTCAGGTTCTACCCCGAGATTGATACCATAAGTGTACAGAGTAGTCGTGGTTTTTTTCCAACGTGCAGTAGCGCACAATTTGTGCAGTATGAAGAGAATTTGTGCAGCATGGAAAAACGGCTATTTATTAAAAATTTTCAATGTGGCTGTTGGAATTTAGCGGAAAATACAGAGTAAAATTTTCGATAAAATTATTTTTGCTATCATTCGCAATTATTTTAGTAATATTTATGCATGACAAATAGTATTATAGTTGAGTATTTAAGTATCAACATTTGTTCATTTTTAAATGAATTTTAATATTTTTGTTAATTACTTTCTGAACTTGGAGGGGATTTCTATGTGTGTGTGTGTATATTAGTGTGCATATGTATGTATGTATGTTAGTGTGTGTGTGTATGTATTTTAGTGTGTATGTATTTTAGTGTGTATGTATGTTAGTAAGTATGTATGTATGTATGTTAGTGTGTGCGTGCGTATGTATAATGTTAGCGTGTATGCATGTCAGTGTGTGTGTGTGCGTATGTATGCTAGTGTGTGCGCGTATGTATGTTAGTGTGTGTCTTCGTGAGTCTGTGAATGCGATATCTCACGAACGAATGAAGTGTTTTAAACGTAAGTTGTTTCGATTATATTAGAATCGGTGAATACTGGAACACTTATTGATTTTAAACAAGATTAAATGTTCGGAGCACCCCCCCCCCTTCAATTTTTGAATAAATTTTTGAAACAATTATTAAAAGCATTAAGATTTTCAGTAATTACGAATAATATCAGATTTAGTTTATCATTCAGATGCAGTTTTCATTAAAAATCAGATGCCATTTATCATTAGATATCATATGTAATCAGATGTAGTTTATCATTAGAAAACGAATTTTACAAACTTTAGGAACTAGCACGAACTATTCTCAAGATATTACACGATTTTCAAATGAATTTTTGAAAAAATCCATTGAAAAATAAGGGACATTTACTACTGCTAAATAAATAATCATTCTATAAGTAATTTTTTATTTGAAAACGAATGCCACAAACGTTAGAACGCTAACACGAACCGTTCTGGAGATATTGCACGTTTATTAAAATAAATTTTCAATAAAATTACATAAAATTAAAAAAAATAGTAAGTATTATGAAATATGTTCACTTTCATGTGCAACATCTTTCTTGTGAATGCAGTTCGTTCTATTAACGAGAGAATTTATTTCTTGTAATAGTTTTGTATTTTGTCGTCCAAGAATTCGTCAATAGTCATTTTTCCACGGGATATTAACTAATTACCCATTGCATTTTGATGAGGACTTTGCAGGTGAGTATAAATATATTATTCTGTTTGAATAAATAAATTGCCAAAAAAGCTCAATTTCAATTTGCATGGCATTAATTCAATACCAAACGCATGGTTTTGCGGATATTATACACTATTATTTCACTGTGGAAAAAGTAAAGTCATTGCATTAGAGAAATTCATATCCCATCCACATCAATTTTTAAATATGTCATCTAAGCTTTATCAGAACTGCCAGTTAGACAATTCTGCAATAGAACTTAGATTTTGTGGTTAAGTTATATAAGGCAAAGCGGTATCACGCCCCCCTCCCTCCCCAGGAGATGCAAAATTTAAAATATTTTATAAAGTTATTATAATAGCCATAACTTGAACTTTGAAATTTTCCGGAAGAGAATGCTGCCAGATCCATTTGCAAATTCGTATTAGCTTTTAAAACATATTTTGTGAGAGATGCACATCGAATTATTCAGATGCTTAGGTGTAATTGTCGATTTCTTGAGTCTGATATCTCATTCACCTTCCTATGTCCGGAACAACACCTGCTGAGAATTCACTTTATTAATTCGGTTAAACAAGATACTTGCAGTCGTGAAGCTGATAATACGTAGCCCCAACGACTGTGTGCGTCAGGGGGGGGGGGGGACTCAATGTTAAGAGAATTTGTAGGGAAACAAGAATAAGATGAGTTTTCAATTTAATTTTATCTCATTGAATAATGGAGACGTAGTACTTCGTTTTCCCCAAACTACTTTTAAAGCGGTATACAGAGATCTACGTTTTCAAACTGGCGTTTTATTTCTGAAATCCTAGACAGTCTGTTTGTGGTTTCCCACCAGTCTGCGGCATAAGCAACTCAAAAGTGTAATGGCATTCTATGGGAAGATCGCAAACTCCTTTGGCAAAAAGACCCCCCCACCACCACCACCACCATTTAAATATTTAAGCTTTTATAGTAAAATAATATGTATGCATAAAATGAGCAATGCAACCCTCTACATTAAAAAAAAACGGAAAGTTTCTTAACAACGAAGTGTTATGATGCCATGAAGGCTAAGTCAAATGACAAGGAAAAGGAGCGCAATGTTTTGAGCAGCAAGGGGAGAGGGGCGCAACCAAACCCAGCTCCGTCACTGTTCCTTTGAATGTTCCGCACAAAGTAATTTATAAACCATATATTGAAAAATTGGCTTTAAAAAGTTAATTTTTACTTTCCCTACAATGCATATAGTACATGTAAAAAGAAAGTATTATGACATGGTAACAAGGACGCTCAGATTTTTGCGAACTTACATGGCTGGAGCATTCTGAAACTTTCATTTAGTAAACATTAAAGATCTTTGATTTTCGGAGAGAAAGAATATTATATATATATATATTAGTGTTAAAAATGGCATAATTTTTTATTTAAAAACGAATGTCATCATTTAGAAGACATTAATATTAGCCATTCTCGAGATATTTCATATATTTGATCGAAAGTGAAAAAAAATCCACTATGCTCAAGAGTAAATGGCTATTAAATACTTTTAATTAGATCTTATTTTGGAATCAACAGTTTAAGTTACCTAACTCCGATGCTATATATAAGGTATCATATATCTATATATGCTGCTATATATTAGGATGTATTATATCTATATATGCTACTATATATTAGGAAGTCATACATTAGGATAACTTTCGAAAAGAATGATCACATGCTGTAAGTAACTTTAGGGAGGGGGGGATTCTTTCAATAACTGAAAAGGATGTGTAGCAAGTCTGAGAAAATTGGGTTTCTTGAGGAAAATATCTACACCTTGATATTTTTTTTACAAGAATGACCTGGATATACAGCTAATTGTGGACTCCGGACTTTTATAATGTAGTATACTATATACGTGGTCAATGAGATAACATTAGTTAATGCTACCTACAAGAAGGCTTAACATAAAAGGATGACCTAGAAGTTTCAAAAGTTTAGTCTGGATGTTTTTAGTACCTTCTATGTATTATGCATATGGGAGAACAAACTATCTTCAAGCAGAAGCTAATCTCCCAGAATTGATAAATTGTCAGCAAATTTTATAAGTGTACACACGTTTTTATTCATCCAGCAGTTCCTTATGCATACCGAATTTATACCTTTCACACAAGTTGTGACTGTTCATAAATTGAGTGGTTGAATGCAATAATAAATAGGCTTTTACCTGGTTACGGTAAATTACATTTTAACGCAAAATACGTCACCTTAATAAGTCATATATAGTTATGAGATGCAAATCCGCTGACCGATAAGGAATTGCATTTTTGACTGAGTTATATCAGTTAAGTCCTTCGGATTTAAAGATTATGGGAAAATTATTGCTATTTTCAGTTTTTTAAGTCATCTGTTTTATTTTGGGCAAAGTTTTTTCAGACTCATATCTTGTTATATTGTGTTTAGCCAATTGTTGAAACAGAATATAATTAGTACGGATATATCTTCTAATACAATTTAAGTGCTTTCATTTGGACATACATTGATCCAATTTGAACTTTTTTGCAAACTCGTTTACATACGGGACCAGAATATTTTATTCTTCAGATCTGCGTGTGAAGATAATTTTATATAACGAGAACAAGGATTCTTATACTTTTATTTAGGATAATTCAATTAAATATTTTAATATAATGTTTTGAATAACAATATCATTTAGAATACTATAGAAATTTGCCCATAACTGTGAATTTTAATTTTTCACATTATATATTCCGTACGAAGAACAGGCATACTGCTAGTGATTCCATATATTTAATCAATGATTGCTTCCGTTTATGGTGATATTTTGTACCGATTTATAATAAAATATTATTTTTATTACATTTCTAGTCACCCACTTTTTTTATTGTATGAGAAGAAAACATGAGAAAATTTATTAATTTTCTTAGTGCATTTTGAAATATAGGTGTGGATCCTAAGACTTGTTTTTTGTTTGCTTGTTTTCTACTTTTCAGTATGGTTCAAATTACAAACAATGAAAATATGCCAAGAAAAGGAAAGGCAACGATAAGGCAAATCTGAGCTTTCTTACTGTGTGTGTACCTATTTGTGGTGGGCCCGGGACGGGTTGGACCGGTATTGTTCAAAATTTAAGGAATCAAAATATGTTACGAAATGCAACGAAATACGAAATTTGAGCATTCTAGCTGCTCCAGTTCTTGAGTTATTATCCCCCAAAATCTGTACGTTCCAATAATGGACTCAGAACGAGCTGTAGCCGTAAGGTTCAAAATCCTATTTATGAAATTGTACCGCAAAAGGCAATTATATGCTGAAATTGAGCTTTCTAATTTCTTCGGTTCTCGAGTTATTAAAAAAAAAGGAACAGTGTACATTTCTATTGCTGGTCCATGACGGGCTAGTATAAAAAGTTAAATTTTATGCTTTACTTTTCCTATATACACAGTATAGGGAAAGTATTGTGACGGGGTCTAAAGTTCGAGTTTTCGACAGAAAAGAGCATTTCAAGCATCCCTGAACTCGAATCAATTCGTTTTTGTGGTGATGTATGTGTCCGTGAGGCTGTGGAAGATATATCACGAAAGATTGATGCATTTCGGACGAAATTTTGTATAAAAATTACAATCAGGGAATACTGGATGCCTATTGATTTTAAATGCAATCAAATGTTTGAAAGCCACCAAATTTTCGGATGAAATTTTGAAAAAAAAAATCATTAAAAAATCAGAATCTTCTATAATATTAGGTAAATAATCAATTTTTATGTAATTTTTTATTAGAAAATCCTTGATACCAAGGCCAAATTTTAGCGCTTGTAGGTTCTAGGTACTTTCACTTCGAGCTGTGGAAAATAGGAAAAAACGACTTCTGAAAACCGGTAATTATCATAGTGCCAAATATCTTTTTGGCCTAGTTGCATCTACATTTGACAAATTTGGAATAGACATAGCAACTTGCAGATCCCAGTCTTATGACAATGCCAGTTATGTGAGCGGGATATATTCTGGACTCCAAGCCAGAATCAAAGACGTCAACGAACTGGTAGTGTGGGTTTCATGTGCTGCTTTCTCACGGCCTAAATTTAGTGGGGATCACGACTGCAGAAAACTGTTTGTTCGTCATTAAATTTTTTGCACTCGCTCTACATATTCTTTGCAGTCTCACTACAAAAATGACCTAAACTAAATAGGATGGAAAATGATATGACATAGAGAAACGGAAATAATGGTTGACACGGCCTTTAAAACTTTTGGGTGTAATTCATCATAATCTGATCCCTTTTTAATGTCTAGGCGTTGTAGAACTTTTGAGATTTCATCAGGGGTGACAGGAGCAAGAACAAAATAATTTTAGAAAATATAATAGTGGTGAAATGAATTAGAATTGTGAGGATGCTGTTGTGGGGTAAGCTTTGATGGATAAGTAATAAAATGGTTGTTAAATGCCTGAGCTAGAATTTCTGCATTTGAATTTTCACGGTCCTCCAGAATTAAGCTATTAAGATAATTTGGAGTTTTTCTTCTGCCTAAAAGGTGATTTATTTTAGTCCGTACTTTACTAACAGATGCGTTTGAAAATAATTCTT
The DNA here is from genome assembly GCA_951213105.1 of Amaurobius ferox. Lineage (NCBI taxonomy): Eukaryota > Metazoa > Arthropoda > Arachnida > Araneae > Amaurobiidae > Amaurobius > Amaurobius ferox. Next base: position 108,828,771 of record OX578142.1, on the reverse strand, counting down.
GGTAATAAAGTTTTTGAAAGTTTAAGTTGCCTATTTAACCAGTTCCTATAATCTCAGAAACACTGCAGTCAATATTTGATTTGGTATTAATGAATTTAGAATATAATTTATTTTTGCGTTTATGCATCGATAAAGTCTATTTGTAATCCAAGGTTTTTTAATATTTTTGTGAGCTGAAATTGAGACAAAAGGAAAGTGGTGGTAATAGATTCTGATTACTTAGGAAGAAAATATATTGTACGCTGTGTGGGGTTTTTTGTAGGTATAAGTAATCAGAGACCAATCAATATTTTCTACAACATTTTTAAAATTTTTTATATTACTGTCAGTTAAACATCTGACACTCTTACGAATAGGAAAGTAAGAATTATTTGGATAACATTTACATTAATGTGTAAATGTGTTAATATTACCCTGAGGTGGTCTGTAGATGACATTTATAATATGGTCAAGTATGTCAATGGATGTACTTTCACAATTGTTTAAGCAAGAGATCGATTCAATGATATCAAACTTCAGGTAATTTACAAGATAAATGGCTGTACCACCACCTTGCCTGAATGAGCGACCCTTTGAGACAACTTGTAAGAAGGTAGCTCAATGGCATTGTTATCATAAAACCAAGTCTCTGTTATGCAAATTAGATGAATCTGATGATGTAGACAGTCAAGTAAATTTATAAAATAAATGAATTTATTAGTTAAAATGCATGAATTGATGTGTAGGATGCGCAGATGATTTTCATGATGAGAGATCTAATTTAAATCACTTAAAGTTTAATAAGTATTAAAGCAATTGTTCATAAAAAGGTAAAATAATTAAATAGTATTTAAAACAGAAAGTAAACACAAAAATCTATGAAACAGATAAAGATGAAGTTGATTAAGCAAAAGATTGGAAGTTAGCAGATTTGCTCGAAGTCCTTTGAGGAAGTTACCCGGTATACCTTTACGCCTTGCTGTTTACGTTATATTTTACTCTCTTTAATCCAGACAAATGCAAAGTTATGTGATTTAGCAAATTATTTAATAGCTTTAAGAAAGTTTTTGGTCACTGGAATGATGTGCTCATTTATGTATAAGCGAGTTTCTGGAAGGACACTATCAAGATCGCTGGCAAATATCCCTGATTTCCTCTTTAGTCTCGAAGAGTTTAGAATACAGTCTCTTATTTTACGTCAGATGAATTGAACAATGATATTTCCAGGTTTGCTCATAGGTAGTTACTCTGTGAGCAATGTTGATCACATTAGATTCAATAATAAGATCGAATACTTTAGCAAGCGTAGTAACATATGACGTTATATTTTTATTTGCAAGCAGGGGAACACCAGAAATTTCAATGTTTCTGTTTCGACTGGCTTGTGACAAATCTGTGATTTCATTTGTCATAATAATCTTTAGTTCGGTTGATTCCAAGCACTTTAGAGACAACTTCTTGTTATCATTTGCCAGAGAAACAAGTTCCTGTTGGAAGTTCCACAAGTTTCAAGTTCCACAAGTTCCTGTTGGAAGTTAGAAAACGAAGATATAGATTGCTTTAACTCTCTAACTCCATTTGTATTTTCTCGTATGACAGAAAGGATATCAAGTTTGTATGAAGCAAAAATATTTTCCAAATCTTGAGCAGTCATAAAACACCCCCGAATCAACACTGGTGCCCTCATTAACGCTTATTGTTTTAGCACTTTAATGTCTCCTGTGAAATATTTTTGCAGGTATTGCATCTCCATGTATCGCGTTTGGCCCCCAATTTCCGCAAATTTTCCAAGGAATTGAAATTTTTGCATGCAAAGTGATAGAAAAGATTGCATTTTCCCACTCGCTGGATTACATCTTTAACATTAAAAAAATGCTATTTACAATCACTACAGACTTTATCTATTTTACAAGATCTTGCAACACTGATGAGTTTAGATAATGATAAAAACTGTATCGTAATTAATCACAATGTCAAAGGTATTAAACTTTTTGGCTGTAATAACAAATATAATGTAAATAACGAAATTTATTTAGACAGTAAGAGATATCCTTGTAAGATCGCTTAGATGTTGGCTAAGTTACACTAGCAACTAACAGAATAAATATCACTTTTACGTAAGTGAGAAATAACTGTTTTAAAGGATGGAAACTGGAATTTATTAACTGATCTAAAAACAACTTTAAAATTGAATCTCGATAAAATGCTATAAATTTTAAAGCTTAAAGAAGCTAAAATGGCAGAACAATCAACTTTTTTAGAACAAAGACTTTATCAGAAGAAAAGTGGTAGCTTAGCGGTTAAAACACGGGGATCGCACTCGGAGGATCCGATTTTGATTTCAGCGCTACCGTTAAACCATCCCTATGTGAAAGCGGAGTATAGGCACATTGAATCTGTAGATTCGAAAGTCCTTCCGAGAGGTGATGAGCAACAAAAGGGGGGTACGGTAGGATGCCACCCCACTAGCTTCTGATCAAAATTATGTGATATTATGCAAAGTTAGATTTTTTCATGGTGTGCCTGGGTCTTTAGATCAACAGAAGCTTCTTTCTACCCCCCCTTTGACTTCTATTTTATGGACTGGCTCTGGCTTTGTTCCAGACAAATAGAAGTAACAACAACAAGGGAAATAATATAAGAAACTCCCAAAATAGGGAAAATTTGAATAAAATTTTCCTTAGAATATGACTCGTGCTACAGGGAATTTCATTTGTAGCTGATCCTGGATTTGTAGGGGGAGAATTACCGATTTTTTTATAAGCGATAATTCGGCGAATATTGCAGATAATTGCGCAGGATTTTTTTTAGACTATTTATTGCAAAGCGTAACTTGTTCTAATTGAATTTTTTTTTACTCAAGGGACCGCAAGAAGAATTGGATCCCTATTTGTATGAAAATACATCTCAATGAAATAATATATATATGAAAGAATTTAGCATTTAATTTTAATAAACTTTCAAATTGGAAGTATGTGGCTGAAACCAATTGCCGAAGTACGATAAACGAGATCAACTGCTCTAAAACACTCTGTATAGTGCTCAGGCCTATTCTTGTGTGTAGTTTCTGCCTAAAACTGCCATAGTCCATCTGCTGTTGAGGTTTTGACATTTGTATGATGACCAGTGGCGGCCATTGGGGGGGGGCCGCGAGTACGCGCGACACCATTGAGTAAACACCCCAAATTATTTTTTTAGTTATACAGATTTATTACAATTTCTATTGAAAAAATCTGAATTTTTGGTTCAATTAAATCGAGAATTATTAAAAATAAGTTATGAAAATGCCACTAGATGGCAGCACTACACCTTTCTTCGGAGTAAGTCGACTCACGAAAGCTGTATTGCACAGAATTTTCAACACATAGGGGAAAATATAGGTATATTTTTAAAGCCGCGCCCCTACCGTCGGCATCTCCTGAGTGAAAGAATGGTATAGGAGCAATATTAGAAATTTGGCGTGAAAAAAACCAGACATTGGAGATTTACTAGTAGATTGTGTCACGGGACTGAGCGCGCCCCAGCCAAAAAGAAACAGAAGAGTAGAAAAACATGAAGAGGGACTTCTCAAATTGGCTCAGTTTCGCTAATTTGGCTTCAATTTTCTACATTTAAGAATGTGTTTGTTCTCATTCTCGTCTTTGTTATAAATTTGGTAGTTTAAATAAACATTTGAACAAATGAGAGAATTAAGTGTACGTGTGTGGTGATGGGAAGGGGGGGGGGGTATGATATTTTAGGGGTTTCTGGCCATCGTGAATAAAGTGTCTTGTTTAGGACACTCAGTTTGAGGGATCGTTTGTCCCACCCAGCTGTCTTAATTATTGAAGTTGTTTCGCATTTCGTCATTTCTGATGTAGTTTGTCTGTTGTTCTGTTCTTCCGGAAGGGATTTATTTCTATGCTCTGGTCGATCTGCTGGTGACGAATTTCAATATGTTTGACTTCAAAATAATTCTTTAAACGTCACGAGTTTCCAATTTTTGGCACACTGTGACATATAGGCTATTTTTAGTGACACTTTCATAAATGTGTTGTTTCGGACATTTAGTTTGAGTTGACTTACCCAGTTGTCTTACTTTTTCAGCTATTTAACATTAAAAAATGCCTAAAAATTAAAGAAATTCTAAGTATTTGTTAAAAAACTTAAAAATTAAATTTTCAACATGATCCTTTTATCTGACGTCGTTTTTCTGGAAATTTTGGCCCGACCGCTGGCGACTATATTGGTAGCCCCCAAATTGGCTCTAGACTTATAATATTGGCCCTAGGCTTATATTTAAATTGAAGTAGCCCCCAAATTTCTTATCTCGCGTTCTAATTCAGCGAGTTTGATTCTAATCATGGTTATAGTCTTTGCACCATCTGTACGTGTCACCTAAATATATATTTTGTGCCAAGCCCCTGGACGTAACTTTTAGCTTAGCTCCCTCAATTTTACATCTCGTTTCCTAACTGAGAGATTTTGGTTCTGCTAGTGGCTATAGCCTCTGCACCATTTGTACATGTCACCTGGATATGCATCTTTGTGAGAAATCCCTGAGATTAACTTTTACTTCAGTTACGCCCCCCCCCCTCCTCCAAATTCCCACCTCGCCTCTTAATTGAGCGATTTTGATTTTACTGATGGCTATAGTGTCTGCACCATTAGCACATGTCACCTGGATCTGCATCTTTATAGTGATAAATCTTTGAGAGTAACTTTTACTTCAAATAGCACCCCCCCCACACACACACACACACTTATCCATCTCGACTCCTAATAAAGCGATTTTGATTCAGATGGTGGCTATAGTCTCTGACCCACATGTACATATTAACTTGATATACATATTTGATAGATATAATATACATACGTTTTTTGAGTCAACCCCTGGGCTTAACTTTTAGTTTAACTAGTCCCCATAATTTTACATTTCAATTTCTAATTGAGCGATTTTGATTCTGCTGGTGACTATATAGTCTGAGCAACATTTGTACATTTCAATTGGATACACATATTTTTGTGTCAACCCCTGGGTATAACTTTTAGTTTAACTAGTCCCCAGAATTTTACATATCTGCTTCTAATTGAGCGATTTTGGTTCGGCTTGTCGCTGTAGTGAGTTCCTCAACCATTTGTACATGTCACCTGGATATGCAACTTTAATATGGCAAATCTCCGAGCGTAACTCTTACTTTGGTTACCCCCCCCCCCCCCACCCACCCACCCACCCAATTTTCTATCTCGCCTCCTAATCCACCGATTTTGATTTTACGGGTGGCTATAGTGTCTGAACCATCAGTACGTATCGCCAGAATATGCATATTTTTTAGTCAACTCCCTGGGCATAACTTTTAGTTTAACTAGCCCCTACAATTTTACTTAAATTAGGACTATGTAATGTTTTTCACTAGGAAAGATACGTTCCATGTGTCCAGGCTTTTTATGAACGAGCGAGCAGGTGGGAGGTACGTTATTTTACTTAATACATCCGTCGTTTATATTTTTAATACTTCCGTTGCTATGCCCAAAATGCGTATATGTATATACATATGCTTTATATATACATATACATAATATATATATATATATATATATATATAATATATATATAAATAATATATATATATATATATATTACTAACATATATATAGGCATAAATACATAGATGAGCGCCCCCCTTTACATGTCGCTCACGAGCCGCCACTGATGATGACTGTGCTTGAAGCAAAGTTTTTAAGATTAAATTATTGTAGGAAAGAAATCCTGTATAGCTATTTTATCTCTGGACCTGAAACTTGGAGAAGAACGTAAAGAATAAACAGGAGGGTGGTGGTGGTGATGAGGAAATAACTTAGATAGTTAGAGCTACTCCACCTCACTCATTGATATTAGGTTTTATTGTGGTGACTAGGAAAAGCAAAAAGTTAAAAAAGGTAATGAGGATGCTTGTTTGTATCTCATCCTACCCCCTGTTATGTGTTTGGTTATTTGTATTTGAACAGAAAAGTCACACGAATAAGAAGATTACATTTTATTCCTTAAAAACATAATAGGCTTCAAACTGCCGGTGCATGTGAGTTTCTTCTTTAGAAAAGATGCTTGATTTTTTAAGTTTAATCTAGTAGTTAAGTTTAATGACAGGAACAGGTATTTTGTTTACACAAGGCCTCCTTTTATGCAAGGAAACGTCACACATGTAACAATATATTCTTACTCATAAACTTATAAATACTGTTCATTCTAAAGCGTATATGACGTTTGCCTCTTTTTTTTAGGCCATTTACATCATTATCATTGAACACAAATACAACTTTTGTACACACAAGGTTTCTATTTTACAAAAATTCTCAGGGCAATCTGTAGCTAAACAAAAGTTTAAGGGACGCCATTTCATAATATAAAATAAGCATTTAAAAATACAATTTTACAGTGCAGCAATGAACAAGTTAAATGGGTAAATAAATCGAACTTTTTTTTAAATAAATGAGTAAAATATTGTTCATAAAAATATATAATGAGATTATTTCAAAAATAATTTCTTAATTATTTAAAAAAATTGTCTTTCATTTTGAGTGCGCTTTGATAAAACAGATACATTCTTGAAATGATAAATTCATGCATAGTGATAAATATCTGAAAGTTAATGATAAACTCTGGCGTCTGAAATTATATAATAGGTCAACATAGAAGACAATAACTAGAAGTTCCAATTAGTATTTTATGAGATTTGTTCATTATTTCAAATTCGTAGGATTTAAAATCTTTCATGTAAGAGTAAACTTACAATGAGAAGCCTCAAATGCCTAAGAGGAGAAATTTTTCTGAACTTAAATTATTTCTTGTACCCTGTAATCCAAGAAAATGTCAAACACTAAATACAATCAAGAAAAATGTACTCCAAGCACTTTCAGCGAAAATTATAGATAAAGAAAATATATAAATTTAGATGTAAGAGAAAATGGACTAGTTGGGTGAAAATGGAAGCTCTATTTTGTGTTTTGTTTTTTACTTTGTACCTTAGAACAGAAATAAGAACACTGTTGAAATGAATGCCTGAATAGTTTTCTAAAGAACCCTAAAAATACCACTTCTCGTGGAAATAAAAATTGCCATCTGGGAGTTTAAAGCGATTAATTTGGAAAGCGCTACTGCTGGTGGAAATTTGAAATGATGTTGAAAATATTTTACTTACAAATATTGGATAAAACAGTCTCTAAAACCTTACTGATGATTGTTCTTGAGAATGTTCGAAAATGAATAAAATTGGGAGTTTTCAGCATTTCTTATTCAATTCTAATGAACGCAATTAACATGTTTAATTAAAATCTATCTTATCTTACAAGTTTCTTATCGCTGCCTTTGATACATAGAAATGCTTCACTGAAGATCGATTTATATATGAGCGTATCAAATCTGATGTTACAAAGATGCTACCAGCGATTTGCATTTCACTCATAATGGGTACAAGAAATGTGCTAAAATCTCCATTAACATTTTGATTTGCTTTATGCACAGGATTCCACGTAATAAATAGTAGATTCGTGTGAACAGCATGCTGAACATTTCAACCAATTTCAGGAGTGGTCTCTGAAATGGATACCAAAAGTGATGTCATGTGCATGGTTGCCCTGATATCTTTAAAGCTTCATCATCAACAATTACAGAGTGCAGACAACCAATGAAGCCAAAATAATACGCTGCAGGTAGTCCTGGAGGTATTGTTGAGCAACCTCCTATAGAAAGAAATGAAAACAAATTCAAATAATACAATTGTATTAAATATTCATGATTTTTCAACTCATTATAAAATAAAATAACATAACATACAGGGTGTCCTCGAACTCTTGCAACAAAGAAAGAGGGGTGATAGTATATATCAAGACAAACAATATTTGCCATAGAATCTATGGTCGCAATCCACTCATATTGGCTGAAAACACAACATGCAAAGCAGGAACGTCTAACGGTCGCAGTGTACAGTATGTTCCTGGAACATGTGCTACCCGGTCTGTTGCGGGGTGTTCCGCTCACCACACAACGGGACATGTGGTTTTATGCATGATGGGGTTCCGGCACACTTTTCCATACAACACTTTCTAAACACGACGTATCCTCAGCGATGGATTGGGTGTGGTGGAACAGTGGCTTGTCCTCTAAGCTCCCCAGACCTGAATCCACTGGATTTTTCTTCTGGAGATACAAGAAAGAATTGGTGTACGAGACACCTGTGGACTCTGTCAAAGATCTCGTCGCGTGAATCTCTGTTGATGCGGGCAAAATCAACACCACACCAGGGATCTTTGAAAGGGTGCGAGAAGACTTTCTTCGCCGGTGTCGGCTGTGTAACAAAGCCCGCGGACGCCACTTTGAACAGCTCATTTAAGTAATTCGCTGGTGCAAATGGCGTTATGCCACACATCTGTTACTTGAGCCTCTTCCTTTTCTCTAATAAAGGATCAACGTGGATGAGTCACGTTTCTTTTCTTCTGCCACTATGAGTGGATTGCGACCCTAAGTTCTATGGCAAATATTGTTCGTCTTGCTGTGTACTATCACCACTCTTGTTTTGTTGCAAGAGTTCCTGTACACCCTGTATATAGAGAGGGTAGAGGAAAGCTGCATAAGACTCATATATAACCTTTTAGCCATAAAATTTGTGTATACGTATAGTACAGGGATTCTAGATCAAATGCAAGTGATTGCAGAAAACTTTGTAAATAATTTGAGAAATTAGCTAATCTAACACTGCAACTAACAAGAAAACCTCATTCAGTTAAATCACAAAACTTTAAGAAAATTTTGAAATATATTTCTCATTTATAATAAATGTTTAGTTTCGGGATCCAGGTGGTTTTCATAAAACTCATTAAATTTCTTAAATTATATGGCTCATATTAGTGCTCTTTTATTTCTACTATCGCAGAATTCCAAACCAGCATAAGAGAATCGGAAACTGTATTAAGTTTTGATTATTGATCTTCAATTTAGAGTTTTTTCGTTATCAAATTAATGAATTGATATTTTTTTAATTTTATGCTTATTAAAGAACATTTGCTTGGATTTAGTAGTAAATATTTTATTATGACATCATATTATGTTAAAACTATATTTCAGAATTTTTTTAGAATATTTCGAGATTCCACTCAAACGGTATCGCTTGCAAGTAAAACAGTGAATTATATCAAAATTATTGATACCTGCCTAATTGGAAGGAATCCACAGATTACACCACAAAGAGATTTAATGCAATGCACTAAACACTGTTGAATTGAAATTCGTTTCCGACCTTTGACTAGGGTTGGATCAGCTATTAGATAGGCACACCAAACACGTGACTAGGGTACCAGCAAAGCAGAGGTATCAAATGCAAAGGAAAAGTTCCGAATTTATATATTATTAATATAAAATTTAAAAATCTTTGTAAGTATTTAAGGATATTTTAACTTTCTATATTTATATTAAATGTCTTTTAATCATTTAAATATTGCGTATTTTGAAATTTAATATCAATGCAATTTCACAGTACTTTACATCCGTCGATTTCATCTTTAAGTCTTGTCCCTACATTCCCCCATATAATTTTTTATATTTATATTTAAAAGTTTTTAATTATTTAAATATTACGTATTTTGAAATTTAATGCATTTTGAAAGTATACTTAACATCCATGGATTTCATCTTTAAGTCCTGTCCCTATATTCCCCATATACTTTCTATGCTTATGTATATTCAACAGTTTTTAATTATTATTTCGAAATTTAATACCAATGCATTTTAAAAATACATTGAATCCACAGATTTCATCTTTAAGCCCTGTTCCTACATTTCCCTATATAACTTTCTATATATTAAAAACTTTTTAATTATTTAAATATTGAGTATTTTGAAATTTAATACCAATGTATTTTACAAGTACTTTACATACATCGATTTCTCGGGTGCGGTATCCCCGTGGTTTGCGCGCTAGATTTGCACGCTGCCACAAATGCCGCCGTGTTCATGCGGAGTACGATCACGTTAAACATGTGGGTCCGTAAGTCCTTCCGAGAGGTTGGTGGTAGGGGAAGGAGGGTACGGTCCCTGTGGATGCCTCCCCCACTGGGTTCCGGTCTAAATTGGGTGGCACTTCCCGGCCGTCCATACAGTTACCTTACACCTTTCTGGTAGGTCGGACGGTCTGGGTCTCAACAACAACAACATACATCGATTTCATCTTCAAGCCCTGTTTCTACATCCTTCCCCCTCAGACGTACACATGGATTTCACTTCAGTTTCTTTTTGATTCATTTTTTTTTTATAAGACCCTGTTTTCCGCAGATTGAAAAAGTCTGACGGATTGAGAAGACTCTCACGCGCGCTGGGTTTCCATCAAACACGACGACAGTGACGTCAACTGGCTAATGGAAGAAATTCAAGGCGTATTTGGCACTTCTCATAAAGTTGAAAATAAATCTATATTTTCCCGGCTCTCTCTCTCTTGTTATTGGTTGGTCGATCTTGCGTTTGGTGCAAACTAGGCTTCAGGGAATCAAAAGTAGATCAGAAAGTTTTCCACCTTCGGAAAATTTTTATTAATAAATTTATTTAATTAAAATGCGTTTAATCTTTATTATATAAATTCATTAAACTTAGTCACTCAGAGACACATAGCTACTCCATTATTTATTTTATATTATTATACGTGAGTTGTAATTAAATAATTATAAAGTAAAAATGGACTTTTGTGCCGCATATGAGTCATTTAAGACCATCTAAAAATACTTATATACCAGGAAAGATAATTATGATGGTTATTTTAGGTTTTAACTATCTGCAATGAAATATACCCCTCACCTATCCAAAGCGGCCCATTGGCTTCAGCTATGGGAGTCCAGGCAGTAACAACATTCTCATCGACCTGGAGCATGGCGTAATCATTGTTTCTAGAAAAATACAATAAAATTGTTTAGTAAAACAATAGTTGGTAATTTGATAATGTTTCAGATATAAAGTTTTAGATGATTATTCGCAGCCAATAATGAGTACATTAACGATGTATTTGATGCGGGTGTGATAAGATTGGTAGCTGCTCAGTTCGTTCTATGCTTTAGGTATCGGCCAGCTCGTCTCTTGTATGTGTAAAGCAAAGAATAGAGTGCCAACAGACCGATCCTTATCATTCAAAAATTTAAATATTATTTTTATATATAGGTCAAAACATTGAAAGGAAAATTTAATAAATGAAAAAAAAACTGGAAGAATTTAAGACAGTTAATTTTTCTTATTCTTGTACGGACAATTTTCTAATTCTTGTGCGGATAATTTTCCAATTCTTGTGCAGCTTATTTTATTTTAAACCGAAGGAAGGTATGCATTGCGTAACTGCAGGTTTTCAAAGAATTAAATTAGTAGTTTTGTTGAGTTAGAAATTCATCTATTATATTCTTGAATCTCCGTTTTTATTCGAAATATTACACCCTTTTTAACTAAAACAGTTACCTTACACCTTTCTGGTAGGTCGGACGGTCTGGGTTTCAATCAACAACAACCCTTTTTAACTAAAACAACGAATAAAATATTATTATATTTTCAATATTGTCCAGTAGACGTTTCAGGTGTCTTTATCAAGTTTACGCCGTTTTCGTGATATATTACAATTTTTACTTACCCTACAATACATAGTAATGTATAGGAAAAGTTTTGGAATAGAGTTTTCCACGGATCTATCGTCGCATAGAACCCGAAAAATCTGCCCGCAAAGAAAGACCTGCCTTTTTTTGCGAAATGACTTGCAAAATTAATCTTTTGTAACCTCTGTAGTTGAAAAACTAATCTACTAAATTTCGTAAAATTTGGTAGATAAATCACTTGTGGATTATTCTGGTGTTGATTAGATTCGCATACGATTCGGAAAAAGAAATAACTTGCCTTTTTTGCAACATGTCACAAAAAATTTGTCAAAATATAAAATAAAACATAACGAATTATACTTAAATATACCAATTGAATGCTTGTGTTGCGCGTAATTTTCGACAACAAATGGAATTAGACCAGTTCTAGGACTTACGTTCTAGACATTTTAGCTCTAGGACGAACCTTTCTCGAGATATTTTAGTTTTTCGCATTTTTGCTACGTTGCCGTTGATAATATGTCCAGCCGCTAAATGAAAACGAAAATTGGATTAAAACTGCGAATTCAGTGTCATTTCAAATAATTATCCATGTTATTTTGTGCAATTGCTAAACTCAATTTGATGAATTGTGAAAGAAAAAAAAGAGAAAATTAATTTATGTCTGTTGGGAAAGTCCCGTTCTGCCCACATCAGAATTTTTCTTTACAATGAATACGATATCTCTTAAAAGAATTGAAATCGTGAACGATCAGGATGAAATATGATGCGTTTATTTCAATTGGCAACTAAAAAAAGCTGTTGATTTTAGCCAGACCCAGTCGTAAGAATATTCTAACAGTCTTCTGAAAAAATCTAAATTTGTTAATTCGTAGTCTTTATCATTTGTTTTTTAGACACTCTAATTTCCGCTTTCTGAGACAAAATGACAACCCGGTCGTTGCAACAAGACAAAATACCTATCTCAGGACTACCGGTCGAATCAGAATGTTAAATATTTCTAAATATGTGTCTGTAAACTTTTACATGTTGAATATCCATATATAGTCATTAGTCATCAAAACGGAATAACAATAATTACCTATCAAAAACAGCTGTGTGCAATTGGCCATCATCCAGACGTCTAGAAGTAAGTTGGATGCGCATCAATGGCCCTTTTCCGTCACCCACTCCAGCCTCCAAGTATCCGTCTACCAGTGTTAGAGCAAAGATAGATGCACCACCCAACAAGGTACTTTCGTATTTTCGTAGAAGCAGAAGTCCTTGAGATATAACACCCATCTCGGTTCGAAATACTATCTCAATGCGACTGTGAGATTCTGACCTAGAAAGGGAATAACGCATTAAACTCTGAATATCATGCGAATCTCGAATGTATTGTGAAAAAAAAATTATGCTTATAAAGTGAAACAAGCACAATGAATAAGAGTAAAATAATATTGCCCAATTACATCAAAATTTTCTATGAATTTCTTCCTCATTGGGAATTTGGTTGGACTGAAATCACGAATGAATGACACCAATAGTAAGACGTGTGCTATCATATATGACCACATGTGTAAGAAATATATTTTAACTACTGGAGCTACTATGAAAAAAAAAGGTGAAAAAAATGCTTTGCATATTTTATAATCATAAAATAAAAGTCAGAAAACATCACAGCGAAATATTTATCACACAAAAAGTTCCCACGAGCTTTGAGACATATTTAAAAGTTAAACCTCTCTTATGAAATATCTAATGAATACGACCCCCCCCCCCCCCTCACACACACAACACACTCACAACTCCGGCCTAAACTAAGAAAAAAGCGGGAGAGGGTTATAAACTCAATGGATGGAAGTTGCTGTTTGTGGTCAGTAAGACTAGTTATTCAAAGAACAATCTTAAACAATGCTATGTACATAACATGCCTGGCATACAATAATCTTTAACTTGGTTTTTATGCTGACAAGAGTGGAAAATTCGGATTTCCAGAGATAGGTTGTACCAAATGGAATTAAAGCGAAAAGCGCTTTTTCGCCAAAACAGGGTATATAGCTATGTAAAAGCATCAAACTTCATCAGGATTTTTTATTCATAAAATTTTGTTTGAGCAAGGCTGTCTGAAGCTTTTAGTGACATAAAGTGGCATCTTGTAGAACTAGTTTATGTATATTGTCCAACTACCCTTCATTACCCTACATCTGAATATAAAATATCCGTGTACTCTTCCGTGTAACCGTGTAATTTTGTATATGTACAATTTGTACATAAAATAAGGATAGGACAATTCATAGTTGAGAAAAACTCTTATCTTCCCTAGAATCTGCCCATACCTTCCCTGGGGAGACGTACCGCATAGATTAAGAACCCCTGTTATAAAATATATTTATTGGTGATTTTTTTTACATTTCATAATTTAAAACATTTCTATATTACCGTTGTTTTACACGGTCTTGAAATAAATTTAATGTTGTATCACAGGAAGTAGAAAAATGTAAGAGAAAGGTAAGAAAAGACAAAATTCCTGAAAATTTAAATAATGGAAAAAATGTCTACACATTTAACTACTACTTTAATACGTAGAATTAAACCTGCATACCGTGATAGCTTTTCAGGGAATTTTAGGAACGTCTTTCCATCAAATTGCACTGATTCTTCTACTGACATGTTTGCTCCATCTAGAATTGAAATCAATAAATTTTAAAGCTTAAAAAAATATATTATTAGAATAATCTTTATCACCTTTCAAGTCATTTACATAAAAATTATAAAGTTATGGATAGAGAGTACATGAGGAATATTAACACCTAATGTAAAGTAGGAAAAAAGTTTCATCAAGTTACTAGGCCTCTATCTTTTAACTAGAGAGGGTAAATTTATTGCTCTTTTCGTAATTTTATGGACATAAGCCTTTCACTTATTACAGGGTACAGGGTAGCATTAGTAAAAATAATTGAGCTTTTCTGACATTAAAATGGCAGATTTTAAAAAAGTGTAATTTAGAGCATATACAAAATGTTTTTATTAAAAACTAGAAAATGTACCCAACGTTGCTCGGGAAGCAGGAATAAATTGAATTCATTAATTTAAAAAAAAGTAACAAAATAAATAAATTTTATTTATATAAATAAAAGTAAAAATTGCATACAATCCATGCCTACCGGAGCAACGATGCGACCTCACACAAAGTCAAAAATTATACTTTTACCCTTACAAACACCGAAACCAATTTTGACATATTTCTTTATTATGTAAGATGACTAATGCTATCGTCAATGCCATCGGTTCTAACTGTTTTCAGCATTCATGAAAAGTTGGCTGCTTCTACTTAAGCTGATTTTTTATCAGTATGAAACAAGGTCGAAAATCATATTATCTTGCATAATACAGAAAAATGTGTGTGTCTGTGTAATTTGTAGCGAGAAATCTACATCGTACGACCATGAAATTTGGTAAACAGGTACTTCAGGACCCGAATAGGTGCATCTCGGGGTTATTATTTTAAATTTCGAATTAGTTTTTTAGTTATTTTGAGCTTTACATCGATATACAACGATTTTGGCTGATATTCACACAAATCAATTCTCTAACAACCTAGAATTATATTACAGAAATTCCATATTTACACTATCGAAAAAATCGAAGAACGTTCTTTCCAGCAATGTTAGAACCATCAAATCCGTGGGACAGTTTCTTCCTTATTTATTATACTTTTAAATACATAGAAATTTGCATTTTCACGTGATCTTCATATATATATATATATATATATATAAAGAATATATGTATATATATATATTCGAGAAACTATGATTTAGCTGAAAATGCCGCATAATATCAGCATTTTAACAAAATATTTTTTTTTCGATTTTATAAGTGATTTCAATTTATGTAACATTTTAAATGATAGCATTCAGTCACCTCAATGGACCGTCTAGTACTTCAACGAAGATTCAATTTTGCCTGCTCTGGATCAGAATCATTTTAAAGAGGGGTAAGCGAAATGCGCATAATGGATGGGTTCTTTGCATTCGGGAGAAAACTTCTGGAGCTCTCCTAGAGGTTTTGAATCTTTTATTTTATTTTTATTTTATTTATTTATTTTCTTGCCTTGGGGGTAGCGTGCTTGGTGGATTGAGTAGTGATGGGCGTTTATTTATGACCGGGCAACGCTGGGTAATTCGTTCTAGTTAGAATGATGAGAAAGTTTGGACCAAATAGTTGTTTAACGGAATTAGAATAAATGGATTTTATTTTCGCTCCGTTCTAATGCTGGTGTCAAATGAAAAATAACGTTAAGCAGCTTCTATGTGATAAAAGTTGCAAGACAAAAAGGGAGCAGAGTCGGGATGCAAAATGAATTTTCTTCTTTCAATGAATACAAGGAGTGGTCATAATTACCCACACAATAAACCTACTGGACCTCGAGGAAAACAAACCCGAAAACATGTCCGTTTATTTATTGGGAGTTGCACTCCAGAATCCGAAGATACACGAGCCAGCAGTCGGTGAATTTGTTGGCATCAAAATGCAAAACGTGCCTTTTAGAACGTGCTAGATCTACGAGAATGATGATAATAGACTTATGGTATAACAATACTCAATATTTCTTGCTAATTTCTTGTCACATTTTTGATAAATTTATTGGAAAAACATGCAATATCTAGATTACTGATCATGAACCGTTCTAAATTGGGTGCCTTTCGCTTTCTACTGAAAATTTACATATGAAAGGATTATGTGGTTGCCATTTTATAGTAAAGAAAGTTAAAAAATCTGGAAGCTTTCGAATGCTTGATCACGTTTCACGAAATTGTCAGAGCGTGTATCGTCAGAGAGTGAATGCGACGTCTATTCGAAGCAAGTTTTCGTGTTGGTTTGCCACAAGGAATCAATCGCTCCGTAGGTTTATTGAGCGTGTGACTATGACCTTTCTCATTAATCTTTGCAAATCGATTCAATCAAATATTTTTAAATTTTCATATTTTGTATAAGGAATATTGATAAAAAAAATCTACACCATAATTATTTTATTTTTTACAAAACTTGTTAAAATCGAAGTTAAAAGACCGAATTTTAAATATATGTTCTGTACACAGCAAATAGAACTTGAAAAGGGTGAAGTATATTTTGTAACATCACCGGTATAATTTTTCTAACATAACAACAAACTTCGTTTAAAGATAACAACATTATCATTAACTGAATATATATGACTGTACATGAAATTTAAGGAAACAATATACATTTTAAAGCATGTTGTGAAAGCTTACATTTATCACACCAAAGTCCTGAGTAGCCGGATGAACACTTGCAGTGAAAGTTGTTAAGTTGTGGGAGACATGATCCACTGTTTGAACATGGATTGGGAGTACAAGGAAGACCACGAAAGGGTCTCACGTTTTGAGATGCTTGCGCTGCTTTTCGTAGTTCCAAGAGCTCGTTATTGATGATAAGACGCTGTAGTGCACCTCGAAATCGGTCAGTTATACCAGATTCTGGGTTTATAGCAGACAAGTGCCTGTAGCCTCCTATGTAGAGAGATCTATCCAAATTCAGTTCACTTAATGGACCCTGATGGGAAGAAATATATTTTCTTTTGTAAGACACCATTCGTCCGAAAAGTCGTATACTTAAAGCTTAATTAATAAAATCTGCGGCACAAATATATTAGCCCTGCATTACTATGTTTTTAAACACTGCTAATCAAGGTAAACCAACGGGTGTGGTTTGTTCAAATAATAATTAAAAATCTATATGTACTATATTAATTTCCAGGTGTCTGTCTGTCATGCTTTTTTAGTCAGACTTGGAATTTGGTACACGGGTCACTAGTCTGATAAAAACCTCGTGTAAAATTACATTTTTTTCAAAATATTCAGTTCTCTACACTAAAACGATTGAAATGAGAACTTATTGAAATGTAACTTCCGACAAGTAGACGATTTGAAATTTAGTGCAATGGTAGATTGCTCGGTATTTAGAAGATACAAAATTACAGTTTTCTTTTAAACTGAGACTCACCCTCTTTTAAATGAGATAAAGACGTGAAATTCAGAAGACGGGCAAATAGTTTGATAAAAATCGAATCATTTAAAATTTGTGTTTGAAGGGAATGCTCCATACCAAAATGTTCGAAATGTGGTATGTTTGGAAAGCGCACTTACAAATGAATAGAGACTTGAAATTTGGTATCAGAATAGGACGTACGGTATAAAGTGAAGAAAAATATTATTGTGTCGTAATATTTGGTATTTTAAACATTCCACACACACACACTCAGTGAGAGAGTTTAATTAATTTCATTTATTGTTAAGCATTATAATTAAGATGCTGTTCTAATTTAAATGACATATTGATATGTATGATAATTAAAATGCCATTATGGTTTTGTAAAAAAAAGAATGAATATTTCCTGCCCAATGTTCAGTATGAACTCAGTAGATTTATATTAGAAATTTATTGCAAAATCATCTTATTTAAATCAATATTGCAAATATGAAAAGACGAATGAAATTTATAAAAATGAATTATGACTACAGCTTATCTTTCGCTATTATCCTGTTATTGAACCTTGGATTAATATTACTGAACCTCCAGACGTAGAATAATGAAAATTGCGCTTTTCACTCATATTTAAATGTATAAGATTAAAAAATATGTTCTAACGAAAAAACTTAATTAACAAAAACATTGATGCATCAAATTGTTGATTAAATGATAGGACTCACCTTGGATTCCCCAGTGGCTAATTCTCCGTTGTCTAATTGTAAGGATCCTTTGCGACCAACTCTCGATGCACGGACTACATGCCACTGGCCAAGAATTATTGGGGACAAACTCCTACAAATAGGTTAAACATGTCAGGACATATTTAACAGCTGAGTGTTTTACAATGCTTTATATGCAATTCAAGTTATGAAATGTAATATTAATATTTAGGGGAATAATGGTTAAAATCTTATTAGTTTTATTTATTGATATTTCATTCTCTTTTCCGTTTGTGTACTCAGAAATATGTACATGAATTTTTATCTTCTCGGGAAATTGAAAAATAGAAACATATTATAAGTAATTATAATATAGGTGAAAATTTTTGCATACACAACCATATGAAATCAAGGTCCATGAATCTACAATTATAAATAACGTTAATTATTTTAATATCAATTTATACCTTGTTGATCAACAATTTACTATTACAACAGATTTCTAATTGTCAAGAATTAATTTCACTACACTAAAATGAATTGTTGCTTGTAAGACAAGAACCTACACAATGTCCTTTAAAACAGACATATGTCAGTTAGGTGACTACAATTGTTTGAAGGTCGTTATAAGACCCCTCTCCTTTTCGGGCCAAAACAGAACAGTTAGAACAGTATGTGCTCTCAATAAAAGCTGAGAGCGAACTGTGAAGAGGCAAGCGATGAGCAAATCGAAAGAGCTATGACACACACACAGCAAAAAAAAAATCGCAAACGGGTGATATTGGCTCATCGCTTGCCTATCCGTAATTCATTTTCAGCTTTCGTTAAGGGTGCATACTGTTTTTTAACTGTCTGTTTTGACCTGAAGCACAGGATTTATAACGCCTTTGAAACAACTGTAGTCACCCAACTGACAATTTTATACAAGGGCGTTATGTAAGATCAAGAATTAATTTGTTTATTAAATGCTATAGTTACAAATTTTTCATGTAAAAGCATTAAACTATAAGACTTGTAATGGTAAGATTATTTCTGAAATATAATTATTAATCATCTATTGTATTGAATTTCGGTTTAGTGGTTATAATTTGGGTAGACAGACAAGTATTCCGATGCTCTGTATTATATTTAAAATTGTGTCGTAGAAGTTTCTGTTAGATAGTTAAGTTCTGATATCAGACTGTTAGTTTTGTTATATGTTTATTGTTTAGTTTATTAGCACATGCCAGTTAGCTTATAGTTCGTAGTTTTATGTTGAGGTAAATAAGTTTTGTTATTTAATTAATACCTAGTGTACAGCTGCATTTTTATTTAGAGATATTTCTTGGTTTGAGGTGAAGTTCCAAACATATTTACTAGTGAATTAGATTTAGATAGAGTTAAATAATAATATTATGACATCAAGTAAAAAAGTAAAATTTAAAAAATAATAAAACACTTCAGAATAAAAAGTCTTTATTTGATCACACTAAAACACGTTAAGAACACAATAAAAGCCCAAGCGCTTTCGAACGCAAAACGTCCCTTATCATAGGGGCATATGCTAAAAAAATAATACATTGGAATTTTATACCCAGTCAAAAACCGCGAACTAAATCTACACATCATTAATTGCCAAATAACACAAGGGGAAAATAGAGATGAAAAACGTATAATTTTAAAACTGATACAGCAGAAATCAAATACAAAATGACAAATTTAGATGTTTAAAAATTCAGACAATGATTTAACTCTCAAGGAGCCGAGAATGAGACGCCAGGCGAAACAGGGGTTTTGAACAGGGTCACAATTACAAATAAAGTCACGATAAATATAAATAAATAAGGATTTAAAGAGCAAGATTTTACGTGGATTATTACAATTAGATAAAAGTAAGGTTTTATGGGAATTCGAGACAAAATTATCATTAATAACAATTTGGGATAAAGAAGTGGACAATTTATTATTTTTAATATCACGTGTATGTTAATATAAAATTTATAACAATTATCAGAGGAAATAAGGGGGACAACATACACCCCAGTTTGATTCAAATATTACTTTAAAACCTATCGATATGAATACAACTAAACATTGGAGTAGCAGCAAAATAGGCAGAAGTTAAATTAGCGATTTAAATTAATTTGCCTATTATACTGTTATTCCAACGTTCAGTCGCATTCGTACCTATAAGTTAAAAAGTAATATTTTTAATCAGGCTGGGGTGTATATTGTCCCAATTATTTCCCTTGATAATTGCTATCAATTTTATATTGGCAATACTAAACGTATTGTTGGAATTTGATTGTCTGAACATGCACGTGATATTAAAAATAATAAACTTTCCACTGTTTTATCCCAAACTGTTATTAATGAAAATTTTTTTCTCGGTTTTCGATAAAACCTTTATGTTAACTAATTGTAATAATCCATGTAATATCTTGCGTTTGGAATCTTTATTTATTTATATTTATTGTGACTCCATTTGTAATTCTGACCTTGTTCAAAACCTCAGTTTCACATGACGTCTCATTCTCGAATCCTTCTAAGTTAGATCACTGTATAAATTTTAAAATATCTAAATTTGTAATTTTTAACACTTTACAACATAGTTGAAAAGTGTTTATGACTTTGTTCATTCTATCAGTCAATCTCTCTGACTGTCTGTCTGTCCGTTAGCACGATAACTGCCGTAAAAATTACTTTATCAAAATAAAATTTTAGTATGCTGCATAGACGATCTGTGGGACCTATGGGAATATAAATGAATAATATCACCCAATTAGTTTTGGATTGAACTCGGGTTGAAAAAATAAAATACATTGAACCCTATGATCTAATTTTTCAAACATTTTTTAAGCGAATTTAAAATTCGCAAATTGTTTCAAGAGTTTTAAAAAATATTCAAATTATCCCATAAAATATACAAAAAAAATTTCAGCAAAATATATTCAGTAGTTTTTTAAATAAAAATAAAAATAATAATTACACCCTTAATATGGAGAGATCACGTGACCATTATATGAAGAGATCACGTGACAAACTTCAAAATAAAAGATGGCATCTATCTTGTGCCAAAATCGTGATTTTTAAAATTCTTTTTAATTTATATTTAGTGTTGTATCCGTCCTAAAACTGCTTTATTTTTGCTTAATTTCTGTGCATCTATATTTCGAAACAACGCAATTACAATATATTTGAGTTCAAATGATCACCAAACTTTGATTATTTCTACAACGAAGCTTAATTTTTACTCATGGAGAATGTAAACACATCAAGCTGTAAGTTAAGTTGTATAAGAATTGCTGAATTTCTTTAACGCAAAATTATTTAGCTCTGGAGTCTGCAATATAGCTGATATGAATGAAACATTCATTGATTTTACATAAAATAGCAGACGATTTTATAGCAGACATTTTCGATGAAGTTGTAAGCATAGAATTATATTACTTTTACATGCATGGTTTTAAGTTTCTAAATAAAATACATTATTGTAGTATTGTGATAAATGAAAGGAATGGAATAAAAGTGCATGAATGAAACATTTACTGCTTTTACATAGAGAGTCAGGCGATTTATATTTCAATTTCGTCATTTGAATAAAGTTTTTTTTTTCGATGAAGTTTTAAATTTTCAAATATAATTAATTATTGCAGTATTGTGATATTTTGAAAATATTACTACTGAATGTATCGCATTTTAGAGATGTTTAAATAAAATTAGAGTTGGAAAGTATTTCATAATCAATGCTTTATGCAAGATTGATCTTTCTTGTATTTCATTTCAACTGTATCAATTTTAAAATTATATGCTTTTTCATCCAATATTTTCCCCTTGTGTAATTTGCAGCTAATGATATAAAGATCTACCTCATTCACGGTTTTTGACTGGGTATAAAATGTTAATGAATCTTTTTTCTTAGTACATATTCTTGATGAGGAACCCTTGGTTTGAGCGCTTGGACATTTAATGTGTTTTTAATGTCTTTTATTGTGATCAAATAGACTTTTTATACTAAAGTATTTTATAATTATTTTAATAAATAGAGTTATTTTGCAATTAGCATCACAAAGAACAAGTTCCATCAACACTTCTAAATATTGCTATGCTAACTAAATATATAATTTTATTTTTTATAAGAAAATCTTACGTAATATTGGCCACTCCACTGCCCAAGTCATAGAGAAAATGCACATAGCCATTTGCGATATTGAGAGTCACGAAATCGCCTCTTCCGAGAGATTCTTGTCCGTTGTACAAAAGCACTCCTTCAACCGAGATGGATTGGAACCAGAGTTCTAATACAAGCTCCTGACCAGCGTTTGGGAGCGTAGGTAATTCTAAGAAAGTAGACCCATCAAATTCCGGAATTAACACCTCAGAAATAGGCACAGGCTTTGTGGGACCTGAAAGAAAGAAAGAGACGCAATGTGAACAAAAAGTAGGGTACAATTACTGCTTTCATGTATAAATCTAACTTCATGAAAGAATGCCATGAAATATGAGAATCCTTATGAAATGCATTGCCTTTTTAAGACAATTGGGCAATAGGTTCTTTATACAAACGGACATCAGAGTGTGTATTATATTCAAGATATTTTGTGCAATCACAAGATTCCTCATTGTTTTAAAACATGCTGTTTTATAAAACCTGCATATCATTATTTGTCAGAAATTTAAACATAAATGTAAATCTTTAACCATATAGAAAAATTCTTAATATATATATGAACATATATACAATACATATATGCATAATGTATACTATTCATGAGTAAAGATGGCGAGAGAACTAAGAATACCACCAGTATGTAGCTGCCTCATGAAAATTTCTATCTCTAATCATTAAAGTTAAAAAGAATCATTTTATATAGATGTATACAATCACAGTCTTACGATACTTCGCGATTTTAGAGCTGATCCGTTAAATATCATGAAAATGAAACATTAATAACTTCAATCGAATGAACTTTACATAAGCAATTTTACCCAAGAATTTTTATAAGATAATTCTCTTAAAATCATTATCGATATATATTTATTTTATTAACATTGTATGGTGACGATAAAATGTTCCAATGCCTAATCTAAATTACACTGCCTTCCAAAAGTTAAGCACGCAGCAGTAAATCCCACATAACTCAAAAAGTTCTGCTTTGATTGACTCCAAATTTCACAAGTAGTCAATTAAGTAATATATAAAAAAATTAAACAGTTGTTTAGGTATATTTTTACCCTTTAAGTGCTTACTTCACACATAGTACACTGGGATAAAGTTTTGTATGCTATACGAACAACCTCCTCTGACTTTGACAGAAGCGTCGCATTGACGTTTCATCCTCTCAATTAGGTGATTCAACGCTGCAGAGGGCAATAACTGCCATTCCTGTAGAAGAGCAGTTTTCAGCTTTTAAATAATAGCTGGAGAAAGTAGACGAGCAGACGAGCAGACTCTTCCAATGGCATTCCAAAGATTTTCGATGCGTTTGAGATCCGAAAAATACGCTGGCCACTGCATACGAACAATACTTTTACTCTTAAGGTACTCATCCACCAGCCTTGCTCTGTGTGGATGAGT
Source organism: Amaurobius ferox (assembly GCA_951213105.1). Taxonomy (NCBI): domain Eukaryota; kingdom Metazoa; phylum Arthropoda; class Arachnida; order Araneae; family Amaurobiidae; genus Amaurobius; species Amaurobius ferox. The sequence goes on along the minus strand of OX578142.1, from coordinate 108,804,945 downwards.
GTTAAATTCCATCAAAGGAAAAATCTGGATACACTGCTGCGGCGTTGTCTCACTAAAGGTTCAAGGCCGTCACGCGTTTTTCTGCCGTCACAATACCCTCTGTGAACACGTGCAAGTCGGTGCGATATTTAAAAGAAAATCCAGACCATACCATATCACTACCACGATAAAGATGTAATGTTAAACGATGTTATTGGGCTGGTCATACGTTCCTCGTTCTCTCTAGATATGTTTATTGCCTGAATCTAGGGCAAATTGTGACGCATCCGGGAAGAGTTGGGCCATTGCGATTCTATTCAAGTCATGTCGTATGCTAACGACACAACTTTTATGACGCTCCTCTGGTCCGAGTGCTCAAAGAGACATAAATTCGTGGTATCCCGGCATATAGTCCTTTGACATGCAGCAATCATCTCACAGTACTGTCGGATATCGACTTTCCTATATTGTGGTAGACATTGAGAGGAAAGCTGGTGCAATCGCTCGGCGATTGCGTTTGGACTTGCGATGCACTTGCCATTAGAGAATGTTGTAACCTTAAGGTGACTTATAAAGTGTCTCCTGATATTTTCCCTACTTATTTGGAATTGTTTCCATAAACGAGAAATGATAGAATGGTCCATATAAAATAAATTGTCGATTTCCTTAATGGACTGTCCTGCCTCAAGTCTCCCAACAGTACACCAGCTTAGAGAATCTTCCAAACGTATTCTTTGTGTTATAACAAAGCTAATCCAATCCCAAATCAACCCTTACACTTTTCGAAGAACTTCAAAGATTTTCTTCAAAGTGCAGATATCAAACGAATGCAGTGGTCATTGAAGTCTCCGGATTCGGATATGAATCCCATTGAGCATGCATGGGATGCACAGGGAGACGAACTGCATTTCATCAGCCCCCTACCAAGGGCCATTTCGAAAATAAAAACAATTTTACTTCAGAACTTTTTACCTTCACAGCTCATGGACAACCTTATAAAAAAGCATAAAAACCGATATGAGGCATGTGTAACTGCAAGCGGTAACCACACCATCCTTTTATTAATGCTCATGTACCAGCGTTGTTTCTACGAAAAATGAAAATCATGTTTTGACATCTCTTTTTAAAAGTGCATAATTTCGAAATAAAATTATTACGATAGTCTTTTCTTCTACAGTTAAAGTGAAACCTACAACTTTCCATAGAAATAAATATGGTACTTACTGTGTTCACAGAATCTTCCACTGTACCCATTATCACACGCACAAGAAAATTCATGTTCTGGAAGAGAAACGCATGTAGCACCATTGGTACAAGGTGAACTGGAACAGGGATCATTAGACATCTGACAAAGGGGACCTAAACAACAAGATAGGTGATGATTTTAACCAAAACTAAAAAAAATAATGTTAATTCTAGTTAAAACTTATTAACTTTATATTATTAGATCTATTTTGTAGGATAAGTCATTGTATTTTCATAGAAAATACTGAAAAGTGAAAGAATGAAACAAATAATATGATTAACTATATGTATCATCTTATAAAGAAATTTCTGTGAAAACGGGAAAAAAAGTCTACTTTTTCTGACAAAAGTTTTCATTGGGAAGAAAGCTTTTCTCATTTAGAAGATTTCGTATTGAAATACTGTTGTACCAGAGAATTCTAAAGTGGCAAACAAGCACTGTAAAACGATCTTAGAAAATCCAGCGTTCTTGTTTCTTATACAGTATCAGATTTATTATTGTTTGCTTTCAATTCAAACTCTGATACGCGTACAAGGAAATTGTGAAATCCAACCTTTTTGTCTCATATGCCGTATCAGATTTATTATTGTTCGCCTTCAATTCGAAATCTGATATTCTTTCAAGGAAAGCGTGCTATTGTAAGACGACACTGACCGCCTCTGAGTAGATATGAACCACAGTGCTGTTTTACTAATAAACACATCCACAGCTCAATTTTTCCTTTTAAAATACACAAATATTAATGGAGGATGTGGAAGAGCATACTTTCAAGCACGGTGCAACCCTTGTGATCATGACCCTGGTGCAGCGTTGATAGAATACGAATACACGCAGAGGGAAATTATAGATGGGGATCACTAATTTTGGAGGAGGAAGAACTTATCTACTATATCTGACCTCATTAAATTCAGGCTACTGTTATTTATATCTAAACTCAGGCAACTGTTATTTATATCTAAACTCAGGCTACTGTTATCTATATAGCCCCTTGAGCCTCCTTACTTACAACGCTCATTAGGACTTCCTTTCTTAAAAGGTTCATAAGACAATATCCTTCTTTGTAATGTGTTCCTCTCCAAGACTATAGCAAGTTAGTATCTGTTAGAGCCCTGATTCCTCTCTTTCAAGGTCTTTTAAAATAAATTTGGAACGTGAAAATTGTACGGGTCATCGAACATAACACTTTGGATTTACAAAGTTATTGCTCTCCTTCTAATCGAGATATCCCGACACGTTAATGTACAACTTCGCTCATAAGACTTAAATTCAGCTGTAAACAGATGAGAGATTATTTCTGTCAAATAACAAAATTTTAAGAACAAAACAGGGTGCAAATGCAGAAACTTTAGGGGAGAGAACACGTATTGAAGTCAAATTACGACCTAAAATTGGACGACGTTAATGATCTTCAAATTTAGATGCGTATTTCCTATAATCCTATTCTGTCTTATAGTAGACACATTTCCTTCCATAGGACAAAAATTCAACAACAGATGCTTACTAGAGAATTGCATTATTGCTAATGAAAAACAATATCATATGTTGAATAAACAATTTACAAGCTAAAGGCTTTTATTGATTTATTAAAAATCTTATTTTTTTTTGTAAATTTTAAATAAAATGTTTTTTAACTTTCACATTATCTAGGGTTTTACTGTTCCTGTATTTTATATTTTAAATTAAACAAAAAAAAAACATAATTCACCTGAGAAACCCTCAGGACAGAGGCATCGGAAACTTTCGGGATCACCAGGTATGCAACTTCCTCCATTACGACAAGGTGTGCTATTGCAAGGCCGACCTCGACATTCACCTATAAAGTAACCAAAATATACAAAGTGCTAAAAATATTAAACTAATCTGCAGCATTCTTATAAATAATGAAACAATTTTGAATTCTGTCATTCCATTTTGAGGATACATCGTTTGAAGAGAGTTTTAAACCTTCCATATGACACGAGTAAATAAATATATGATACTTACGGATATTGCGCCCTCGCAGTAAGTCGTTAGAAATAGGGTAACTTAGGTTGACATCTCTGTGGCCAACTCGCAAACGTCTTATGCATCCGACTAGACCTTCAGAAGTTCCAATATTCTCGAAAATTCTGAAGAAACAAAATATTAAAAATATATAAGAGCATCATATATCAATATATTAGTTTAGTAACTAATATTAAACAACTTCATTTTGCTGCAAAATACTTTACTAAAATTATTGAAAATTTGTGATGTATTTTATTTATGACATAAAATTTTATTCACTTATAGGTTAAAATATTTAATATTGAAAATAAATATTCTTTACTCAGTTGAATGAGTACTTTTTTTTTTTTTAGAGTTTGAGAACACCTCTTGAATATATAATAAGAACTTAAATAGAATAAATAGAACATAAGGATAAAGGATAAACACAGGAAAGATTTTAAGATTGTACTTATGTAGGTTTCAATAAAATACCTCATTTTTATTGTAGTTGTATGCTTATAATATACATAACTTCTATTGGATATGTACTCTTTTTTTTCAAATATGACAAAAAGATGAAGAGACATTTTTTGTACCGAATCGAGAAAAAACCATTTGAAAATTAGATAGACTAGCATTAGTTGCATGTACACAATTTTGAGTGATCCAAATTACTCTATAAATCCTTTCAGGCACTATAATATTTAAAAATATTTATGGACCAGTCTAAAAGGCTCTCAAAAGATTTATGGACCTAGTCTGTATTTGATAACAAATTAACAAGATAGATGAAGGAATTTCAATTTGCTCATTGCAATTACAGTTCAAAGAAATTGTTATCTAAAAACAGAAATAATCTAAAAGAAACAAGGCAAGTAAAACATGTGTCTAATTTAAAACTATATTTTAACTCTTGGTCCAGATAGAATTCTTAAGAATCAAACACGATTATACTTGTTGCGTACATAAAACAAATATGCATTTGCATATCTTATATATTACTGTAATTCTAAATGCGATGACTCTTAGTAACTCACCCTTTGCTCTCTTCTCCGGGAGGCACGTACCCTAGGAACATGTTCTCAGCAAGGTCCAGAGATTTTAGGGTTCCCTCGCTGTGTCCAGCTACGTCTTTTTGCCCATCCAGTGTTAGTACGCCATCTCTCAAGTAGCGTTTGGCTACCAGACGATGAAATCTGCCTTCCTGAAGACGCTGGGGAGATCTTAGAATAACAGGTCCACTACCTAAATCATACCTATTGAATACGAAGGCTAATTTAATTATGCGATCCATATAATAATTATTTTTCATGTTAAATGAAAAATACAGATGATGTTGAAACATACAATTTTACTTCCATTATTCACAATCCATATTAGGAAAAGCATATATTTACTGAAAGTATACAGTTATTGAAAATGTGGGAAAATTCGGTGGAGGTAATTCCTAATTAACCGTTTTATTCAATATTTTTAATACATTTTTAATATATGCGGAAAAAAATAATTTCAAGTTCTTTTAACACTTGTAGGTTTTGAGAAAATATGAGCAAATGCTATTGGAGGAAGTTATTTTCACATTTTTATATTTATGTAATGTGAAATTGTGTAAATATATACTTGCCATCTGATATTTCGTCTCTAAGCGCAAGTACTTAACGGTCAAAATAAAGGCGTTCCTCTAGCACAAAGCAGGTGGTAGTAGTGACGTATTTTTAAATTCAATTTGAGGGGGGGGGGGTTCAGTTTTAAATATCAATCTAAAAGGATCTAAGTTAGAGGTTTGTATGGGCAGTTTAGAGGTCTGGCCCGTGGGTCTTGGCCTGACCTGGCCCACGGGCCGAGCTAGGGTAACGTTGTATTAATTTTGGGTTCGGTTGGGTCCGGTCAAAATAAATAAAAAGTCAAAAATGTGTCAAAATTGAATCAGACAAATTTGAAATTTTATATGAAACAAAATTTCTAATTAGCGGATAAAAGTCTCCTTATCCCATATTAAGTAATAACAAGAAAGATTGGTTGGTTGGTTGGTTGGTGTCGTGTCCCTAACATATTTATTAAGGAAGAATGTATGCACTGCTTCTGTTTAGTCAAAGACCCGGGGCACCCGAAGGTAGCATTCTGACTTCTGCTCCAATAAGACATAACACCATCCATGCCCGCAGGCGGGATTCGAACCCGCAATCTGGCAGCCGAGCCATCATGAGGAAACGCCTGCCTCTTTGACCGCTCGGCAACCACATCGGCAACAAGAAAGATCAACCATACATAAAGCATTGATTATGAAACACTTTCCAACTGCAATTCAATTTTATTTAAACATCTGTAAAATGCGATACATTCAGCGGTAATATTTTTAAAATTATCACAATACTACAATAAGTTATTATATTTGAAAACTTTAAACTTCATCGGAAAAAAATGAACTTTATTCAAATGACGCCATTGAAATATAAATCGCCTGGCTCTCTATGTAAAAGCAGTAAATGCTTCATTCATACACTTTTATTCCATTCCTTTCATTGATCACAATACTTCAATAATTTATTTTACTTAAAAACTTAAAACCATGGAGGTAAAAGTAATTTAACTCTATGCTTAAAATTTCATCAAAAAAGTCTGCTATAAAATCGTCTGCTTCTCTATGTAAATCAATGAATGTTTGATTCATATCAGCTATATTGCAGACTCCAGAGCTAAATAATTTTGCATTAAAGAAATTCAGCAATTCTTATACAACTCATCCTACATCTTTATATGTTTACATTCTCCATAAGTGAAAATTTGGCTTCGTTGAATAAATAATCAAAGTTTGATGATCATTTAAACTCAAATATATTGTAATTCCGGTGTTTCAGAATATAAATGCACAGAAATTAAGCAAAAATTAAGCGGTTTTAGGACGGATGCAACATTAAATATAAACAGAACTTTAAAATATAAAAACATATAAAAAGAACATATAAAAAGAACTTTAAAAATCACGATTTTGACACCAGATGGATGCCATAATTTATTTTGAAGTGGGTTACGTGATCTCTTCATATAATATGGGTGCAATTATTATTTTAATTTTTATTTAAGAAACTATCGAATATGTTTTGCTGAAATTTGTTTTATATATTTTATGCGATAATTTGAATATTTCCTAAAATTTTCAAAGCAATTTTTGAATTTTAAATTCGCTTAAAAAATGTTTGAAAAATTAGGTTCCATGGGGTTCGATGTATTTATTTCTTTCCATCCGGGTTCAATCCTAAACTAATTGGGTGATATTATTCATTTACATTTCCATATATCCCACAGACCGTCTCAACAACATATTAAAATTTCATTTTGATAAAGTCATTTTTAAGGCAGTTATCGGGCGAACGGACGGACAGAGAGAAGGAACAAAGTCATAAACACTTTTTAACTATGTTGTAAAATGTTAAAAATGTGCTCTGTACGAAGAACGCAGCACATGGTTTAACCACGCAGTACAATGGCATAATTATAATTTCAGATTAAGATAATTGAGATAATTAAAGTAAGACAATTAAGATAATTAAGATAATTAAAATATTATCTTATTTATTCGACAACATGCCGAAATCAAAATAAAACATTGCTCTTCGCAACGTTCAAGGTGTTTGAAGCTACAGTAACAGAAAATATGTTCTAGCCTGGATGCAGCAGAATAAATATACGAAGCCTATGTACCAGATGCCATGTTTCGTAGCATCATGTGATCTATAAATTTATTAGGGAAGAAATGCATTCCAAATTTAATTTTTGAGCAAATGATCATTCGGTTATTATCATTGGTTAAGTGGGAGTTACAATTTGTTATATTTTTAAATTTATCGCAAAAAAGTTTAATAGCTTTTGTACTGTGATTACTGGTGATGAAAATGAAACTGGTGATGAAAATATGAAATCCAATAGGTACTGTTTAAGTACAGTACACTTGTAGGAAGGATAAGGAGAACTTGAGCGACTTATATAAGCACAAATAACAACTATAATGCAGTGTACAGTTGTTTCGAGGATACTTTGGATCTCCTTCGTCAGTGCAAGAGAACCAATAAACCCGAAGTCTAAAAGAGGGAATGCACAAATAACAACAATAATGCAGCTGTATGCTGCATTATTGCTGTTATTTGTGCTTATAAACGTTGCTCAAGTTCTCTTTAGGTACTGTTTACTTTAAAATTGAACACTGATGTTTTATTTTCAGTTTCTTCTGTGATTTTAATTTCAATTATTAGATTACGAATGTTTCTAAATTATCAAAATTAAACAAATTCTATTCTTAAATTAAAACACAGTTTCGGCGATATCTTTCCGATAACAAATATTGAACGAAAATTTATTTGTGCAAGGTGTTATAAGTTAAAATTAATATATAGAGAAAACGAATTATTGTTCTTGAAATTATTTATATTTGTATTCTAAACAGTTTACACTTTAATTTAAAATTATTCAATTTTAATTGCTCATTTAATCCAAAATGATAAATGAAAGTAATTTTATTTTTTACAAATGGCCAGGCATATTTGATACTCATCATTCGCCTATACATCAGCCAGAATAGTGAACCATTTAGCCGTCACATGACGTTGCCCTGGCGCACCAGTGGGGGCGAAACACACTGCGCCCAATGGCACAACATCCATGCCTAAAGGTGGGACTCGAACCCACAACCCGGCAGCCGAACGAGCGCGAGGAAACGTTTGCCTTGACCGCTCGACCACCGCGTTGGCCTGCTTACATATAGTAATGCTTATTAGGTAATGCTTATATATAGTAATGCTTATAGTAATGCTTATTCTTGATTTGTACAGATTTTTAAAATTTGGATTCTTTTTTATTTATTACTGTATGTAATATAACTTGTGTTTAATTCCTTAAATGGCAAAATCGGATCGTCATATAGGGCAACAAGCTTCAATGTATTGCAAAAAATCGGTCATGCCACGTTGGGATTGACTTTGAGTGCTTTCGGGACAGGCCAGGCTCTGATGAATTATTTAAAAAAATTTCTTGGGCTTTAGCCGAGTCAAATTTTAATATTTCGGGGAATTTTTTTTTCAATTAGACCCGTGCAGACCTTTAGTTGCTATATAACTGGCTTTTAATCTTAGCTTCTTTTGACGGTTTCAGGATCTGGGATTTTTCCAAATTTGGAGACTTCAGGTTTTACTGAAGTAGGAGAATTTTCCCAATATTGCAGTGAAGTAGTAGTCGAAGCGCTTTCTTTTGCATTCTTAGCGCATTATTTATTTATTTTATTTATTGGATATTAAAACGAGTTATTTTTTCTAGTTCAAGGCTTTCAGAACGACAACTGAATGAGGATTCAGTAGATTTTTTTTTTATCACATATGTGTTTAGGAAACATTTTGAAACCTATCAATTTCGTGAGGGAGGGGGTAAACTCCCTAAACCCCCTCTTAAATACGCCCCTGGGTGGTAGGTAGGTAATATCTAGGAGCAGTACTTCTAAGAATATCCAGCTGAAGAAATTTTTTAGAGAAATACCGGGAAAACATATCACGACCGATTTCTTTACAGTCAGATTAGCTGCAACTGGAAGCTGCAAAAAGCATTGGCATAAACTTCTCCGTACTTATAATAACTTAAAATGAGTTTGAAAATATGGAAAAACAATAAATATTGTACCTATAAAATAGTTCAGGTGTTATGTTGGGATTCAAACCCACATAACTTCTATGTAAAAGTGTATAAATTCATCTAATGTATTTTAAGTCATCTAATTTATTTTAAGTTATTTAACTATTTTAATTCTGTCTGGACCCCCCCCCCCCCTTCTAGTCATTCCTTTATGTAATTTATGCATTTCTGAGCAATTTAACCTTTAATACCATAATCTGAAATTAATCTGAAATTAATTTGAAATTGATCAGAATTGAATTTTAAAATATTATTGCGATCGAGCACTCGAAGAGCCATTTTCCTATTTTCACAGAGGTCAACCGTTTTTGCATGATGAAATTGGAAGTTCAAGTTTCATTTCTCCTTCCATTTATATGTATTTTGCTGGATATATATGTAAAAGCTCTTCCCTGGTTTCTTACCGCCACTTTGTCGCGTCTGATTGAGTGACTGACGTGGGATTGATTAATATGATTAATACCGTTATTTTTGAATTGGAAGCTTTCTGGGCGTTCGCGTGGGGCACATAAATACTGCTTGCACCATTCTGCGGCGCGCATCTCTTCCTTTGACTGCTCAACCATCACGCTGATGTCCGAATCCTGGACCCCGGGGGTTTCACCCATCGAGGTGGTTGAAACCCCCGGGGCCCAGGATTCGGTTTCAATTCGATTCCCCGAACCTCAGGAGCTTGTCATGACCGGTTTCTAGCTACTACTATTTCTGGGGAAATGTGGCCCTGAAATGCCCTGGAACAATTCGAGGCCATGCTCATGCTGGATCGAAGAACTGACGAAGAGACTTTCCTAGCCGGGCCTCCGTACTAATCTTGGGGACGGATGAGTGTGCCGGTTGCCCCCTCGCGAGGAGGTGAGCCATATATTCTTACCTGGGACTGTCGTGTGTTCTCTGTTCCGCTTCTTGGGGAGGATTTTGCCCCCGCTCTTTGCCTTCGTGTTGCGATGTCGTCAACGTGGCTCAAGGCAAGTCAATTAATTTCCTGTTTTCGAAGCCCTGGTGTTACCGGCATCCCTGATATGATTGTACCACCTGAAGATGATTCCTGGACGAATTGCGAGCCGTGCGTTATTTGCAACGATTGCTGGCTCACCTTCATTAAATTTGTTCATTAACTACTTTTAAAGGAAATTTAATTATCTTCTAAATTTATATTTTAGAATCAGTAATTTTAACTAAATGCTATTTCTGAGTGCTCGATCCCCATTGTTTAACTGACCATACCATATGTTTTATGAAATTATTATATAAATGTTATGTCACTGATTTTAATACGATACGGAATTACAACCTTGGAGTTATGGAAAGATTGTGGCATGTTTATTCAAGGCCCTTGTGCGCCTGGGTCCAGTGGGTAATGCTGATAAGGATTAAGCTGATGTTTTGATAACTCTATGCTTAATTACGACTGAATAAGAAATGTTTAATTTAACTTCAATTAATGTTGTGTTTATTGGTTTATCTGTGATGCTGATTTATTATTTTAATTATTTCTGATGAAGATGATGATCCTTCAAGGTAAGGTTTAAGTTATTTAAGTGTATTTTGCTCTAGTGTGTTTCTAGGCATGCCATCTTCAGATTCTTCTTCTTCTTGAGATTTACTTCTCCGGACAGGAGGATGAACCCAAGTGGGTTATTTGCGGTCTATTCGATCACGGGTGTTTGTAATGATGGTGCTGGTGCTTGTTCTAAATTTGAGGAGGCGCCATGACCCCTCCTTCTGAGTTACCTGCCTGTTTTAAATTATTTTGAAGAGTTTGGAATTTTTGTTTACTTGGATGAAGTTGGGAGTGTTAATTATTATTTGGAAATTTACATTTAATGTGCTGAGAATTTTTGAAATTCTCAGCACAGTCTTTCGTTTGTTTCGTTAGTCTTTCGTTCACAGTCTTTCGTTGAAAGTCTTTCGTTTTTTCGCTAGACCCAGTGTGTGATGGTAAAATGTATTTCCTGTTTTCGGGGGAGCACTCATGGTTTATGTGTTTATTATTTTAAAAGAAAGTACAGAAAATTTTTGGTAAATTTTATTATTTAAGAGGAAAAGTATGAGAAATCTGTTGAATTTTATTATTTAAAAGGAAAAGTGTGGAAAGTTGTTGAATTTGATTATTTAAAGAAAATATATATTTGCAATGAAATCTGTGCCAAAGTGGCATGTAGAAAGAATATGAAAATCCTATGGTGCAAGAGTTGCACAGTTCAATTTTTGATATTTATATATGACAATAAAGAAAGGGTGTTTTTAATTTTGAAAAAGTTTTAGATAAGCAAAAGTTATATTTTTATATGTTGACAAGTGTTTGTATTTGAATGTAATACTTTGAAAGTTTGGCTGTTCTGGAAATTTAAATTTGAGATTTTGATATTATTAAGTGATTATTATTATTTTAAGAGTTTGAATTTAATTAGAATGAAATTTCAAATTACTGAGTTTTGATTTTGAAATTTCTTTGATGAAAGCCTGTTTTGAGAAAGTTTTAAATTGAATTTTTGAAATCTTGTGTTTTCGGCTGAAGTTTTTGTTATATTTTAATGACATAGGCGACGATTTCCTGCTGTAATTCTAACTTGCTTTAATTCTAACTGTGCTCTTCTGAGAAATGTTTTTCCTAAAAATGGGTTGGCAGATTTCTGACCTTCGGAATGTTGATTAATTTAATTCTAATTGAATTTTTTCGGAAATGGAGGCCGTTTCGAAAATTTTCTGGAAATCGAAAATTTTAATTGTAAATATTTGAATTTAATTGTTTTTTTAAGTACACACTAATTTTAATAAAGTCAAGTGAAGTATGAACTGCGGCAATTCTTGACAACTTAATACCCGATTGTGTCTACATGTGGAAATAATTTAAATGAAAGATTTATTTGAGTTGTGTAACTAGAAAAGCACCCTTTTTGAGTTCTGCAAAAGACAGACTCGTGTTTTGGTGGACTAAGAGTTTGTGTGAAAGAGTTTTGAAATATTTGGGTTTTTGAGAAAAATTTGTCTTGCTCGCTTGAAATTTTGACAACTGGTGAAAATTTATTGACAAAGTAAGAGTTTTAATAATGTGTATATGTATAGATTTATTTATTTTGAAAGTATTTATTTAAAAACTGTGGTGTCATGGCATGAAAATGCGGGGAAGAGCAGGAAAATTTTGAAGGAGTTGATTTTTGAAAATAATTTTGTGAAACATTTTGATTTTGAAAGTGAATTTTGTTTAGGACTGAGAGCCTTGTTTTCCCTGAGATTCTTTTTGTTGGAATTTGAAAATTTGTGTTTCCCTCAAGTTGGTGAAAAGTGATTCTCCACTTGTGTGAAATATTTCGGTTTCCTTGCCCTGTTGTTGTTGCATCTAGCTACCTCGATTTTGATTCATTTTGTGTGTGTATTTGACTCTCCTGAGTTTTCTTCTGCTAAGTTTGTTGTGACGACCCGTTTCCATAGAGGTGAGTTGACTGAACATGCCAGTCGTTTAGTTTGAAATTGTCTCACAAACAACTTGAGAGAAGACGAATTGATCACTCGTCTGAGCAGAGTTTCCTTGGGTTTGGATTGAACCCTGTTTGTGTATTTGAGATGCCTGCTGTTTTCGTCGAACTGGCGTAATTCTATGGGAAAGTTGATACCCCGTTAGTGGCCTTTCTCGAGAGTTGAATTAGTGAGTGGAAATGAGTCCTTTCAATCCCCGTGTTGCACCCATGCCCATGTTTACTACGGTAGCAGTTGAAATAATTCATGTTCCTTTTACTTGTCGAAATTTTTTGTTGGCTGCAGTTGACTGAATTCCTGCAGGATCCAATGCTGAAAAGTTGAAATTTCTAGAAATATTTTTTGTGAGGATGGGTTTGCTGTGGCAAGTGAATTTTTGGAAAATTTGAATATGTTGAATTTGAAACCATTGAATTTGAATATGCTTTAATGATTTTATTTACAAGAATTTATTTGTTTTATTCCTCAGTGTCCCCTTGATGAATCCCCCTGAGTTAATTTGAATTGTGAAAATTTTGAAAGTGATAATTACGAAAAGTTGAAAATGTTGATCCTTGCTCTCTTCTCCCCTGTGGTGTGTGAGTTGAATTGTGAATTTGTTCCTCCCTCGATTCCGATTGTACGAACGTGAGTAAGTGCAGTTGTCCTCCTCTTCTTAAGTGAGTTGACAATTTTCCTTTTCCGTTACCAATATACAGATATGCGAGACGATTTTTAGAACTTTGTTTCTGCTGACACTTATTTGATTGATGAACATTTAATTACGATTTGAGAAATACTTTCTGGAACTTGAGAATATTTTGTCGACTTCTATTTATTTACTACAGTTTGATATTTTGGAAATACTTTGAAAAGTTTTGATTGAAATTCGGAGTCCTGAAACTGGTTTGCTTACACTGTGTGTGGAATCCTTGAAAGAGTCAGTCAACTCTCTGAATTTGTTGAATGAATCACGAAACTTAGTTGAATTTTTGGAGAATTGATTCCACGGTTGAATAATTTTGAACGGAAATATTTTGGAAATTTGCTCACTTGCACTTTAAAATTCATTTGAAAATTTCTGAATTTTATTTTCAAAACTTTGTTGATTTATTACAGAAATGGATGAGTTCCAGATTTCCATTGATTTTCATGGAGTTACAATACGGAATTTTTGCACTTTATTAAATTTGTTTCAAAACTTTGAGAGTTTGATCAATCTTTAAATAACATTGAGAAACATATTTTTTGTTGAACTTACTATGATTACCCGATTTTGACTTCAATTTTTTTGATTTACTTTTTGAGAGAGAGAGAGAGAGAAAGGCAACTAGTTAAAAGAAATTTATTGAATTAATGAAATTTTTATGGAATGACACTCGTATATTTACAGATATTTTGATCTTTTGGTAACATGTTCGAATTTTTTTTTTATTTAAAAGTTTTAAATTTGAGTTGTGGCACTTGAGAAATTGAGTTGGGGTGTGGCGAAAACTGTTTTCACGATTTACTTCTTTGGTGGCAATGTTGATTAATTTTATTTTAGAGGAATTTATTATTTACACTCATTGCCATAAAAATTTGCGCACGAAGAAAGAGTTGTCAGAATCGAACGAAATTTTAAATATGTGAGTACAACGTTGATACAAGTAAGTGATACAAAATCAAAGCAAAAGGATCCTTTATTACAGGAAAAACATACACGATACAATACGGCCGGGCATTGGGGCATACAGGTCCCGTATGATGTCCTGCTTCATCTCATTCCACAGTTGTTGTAAGCGCGTCTCTAGTTCGACCAAACTCGTAGACTGTCCAACTTGCCGTTCTAAAAGATCCCAGACATGCTCGATCGGTGACACATCTGGGGATCGGGCAGGCCAAGGAAGGGTAGTAATGTGGCGGAGGCATCTTGTGATGCCTTTTCTGTGTGTGGTTGAGCATTGTCCTGTTGAAAAATGACTCATGGGAGCTCTGCCATGAGTGGCAACACATGTGGCTGAAGGATGTCACGAAGTACCGCTGAGCTGTCATGGTTCCGTGGATCAATATTAGAGGTGACAGGGTGTCGTAAGGGATGGCCCCCATACCATCACACCAGCTGTGGGAGCGGTGTGCCGCTGTAAAGCGAAGACAGGATTGAGGAGTTCACCGCGGGGCCTCCACACACGTACACTGTTGTCATCACTTCCCAAATTGAATCTCGATTCGTCACTGAAGACGACTTGATTCCATTCGGTTGCGGTCCAATCTCGTCGAGCCCACCACTCTAAACGGAGGCTACGGTGGGTGGGTGTTATTGGCAGCATACGTAATGAGCGCCGCGATATCAAATGTCTTTCAGCCAGGCACCTCGCGATGGTACGGAGAGACACAGGGGTCCGTAGTGAAGGTCCTGCCTCTATCCGGATGGCGGACAATGATGTAGTTAGCGCTGTGCCTGCGTATCGGGTGATGTGACAGTCTTCTTGGCTATTGGTCTGCCGAGGGCGTCCTGAGCCTGGTCGCCGTATATGCAACCTCTCTCTCGTCCACTGGTCCCAACACCTCCTCACAGTAAAGTCAGAACGACCTAGGTGGCGGGCTACTGGCAGAGATGAACACCCGGCTTCCATCATCCCGACGATTCTTCCCCTCTCGAACTTTGACAGCTGACCATATTGTCTTCGATGGCGGCGTAACGGCATCCCTAATGAAAAAGTGTCCCTCTGCAACAGATTGAGTACAGGCAAAAAGCCTCTGCGTGCCTTTTTTTGCGCCAGGGAGAGCTAAGTTCAACGCCCTCTGGTGGCATTACTCAATGCTCAATCACGCTGTATTTCTAATTATTTGTATATCTGCTCTGCCTGACACGTACCTTTATGCCAAGTTTCGTTACGATCCCACAATTACTTCTTAAGGCGCAAATTTTTATGGCAATGAGTGTACTTACTCGGAAAATTTTGAGGTAACAGAGTCCTCTGTGCCAGTGAGCACTTGCTGAAGTTTCTGTGCCAAGATAATTCACTGATTTTAATTTATGGCTTGCTTACAAACATTGATTTAGTAGTTCGACTTGATGGTGGCAAATTTCCAGAAAAATTTATTTTGCTGTGACTAAAGTGCTGGAGTAAAGTGCTCCTTTTTCTTGAATGCATTTTGGGTTCTCGAAAAGATGAGAATTTGAAATAATTTACTTGTTTATTTGCGTGTACATAAATTGCAATTGTTCTTGCATGTATATATCATTGGTATTATTATTATTATGTGTTTTCTTTTGAGTAAAGAAGAAAATAACTTGCTGCAACTTATATGCACTATGTTCAATGTTGATTGTTTAAGTGATGTCTATATCTAATCTATTTAGTCATCTATGTTTTTGAGTTTCTGGGAAAGAAAATTTTCTTGGAAAGATTGGTCTAATGAGTTAGACAAATTTTTGATACATGTGTTTACTACATATGTTTACTGATGCTTGAGTCATAGACTTTGAGCAAATCGAGTAAAGTAAATGATTTGATTTGATGAAATAATTAAAAGAAAGAAAGAATTTGTTTGAATTCTGCTACCTTGCCACTTCCTGCTTGACACCTGTTTTGCCACACTTTGAAAATAATTTTGATATATGAAAGTGAAATTTTGAAAGTTGATTTTGATATTTTGGCTCTAAATTGATGAGGAATTGTTTTTCTGAAACAGTTTTGTTCTCCTTTTTGCCACAGGTGTTGAATGAAAAATTTACTTAATGATTAATGGTGTTTATTAAGAAAATACTATTTTGAAAAATTATAGTTGAAAATATTGAATGAAACTATGGAATACAATTTGGAAATAATTTTTAATATGAAATAATAGCTGATAATAATTATGTACTTGTCGCCATGACTGCCTTGTGTGTCGCCACTGTTGCTTTACTGAATTTCCTCAATTATGAAGGAGTTGCTGATGTGTCAAATGGACACTTGATGTTTACAAGTTTCTGAAGCCATGTGACCACCGGACCAGGTTTATATTGAAACTTCTATTCACTTTTCTTGTAGTATGGTCATTTTTATTTGTGTTTGTATTGCTATTTTGAAATGAAATTTTATTACAATTTGCTACTGTATTTTACTTCAACAATTTGGAAGGTACTTGTTGTGGAGATTACGTGCTGTGGTCATGGAAAATTTTAATTTATAATATTTTGGATTTAATGATAATTTAAGCTTTATTTACAAGAATTGAAGAATGTTTACTGCTGACCACAATTTAAATGCATAAAGTTAAGATTCTTGAAGGAAATGGAATCATTTTTTTTTGTTGGAAATCGGAATTAATTTGATGAAAAGCTGATGAACTCTACTGTTGAAAATTTAATTGAAAGTTTTAATTTGGAAAGTTTACTTGAAGAAGTTTTTGATTTTAATTTGGTTGATCGACTTAAGGGGTGTTATTTATTTGTGAACTTTAGGATTAAAATTTAATTTACAGTTTATTATTTTACATGTATTTAGTGATGGGTTTGTAGTTATTAGGATTTTCGACTGGATTGCAGTCATCTTTAGGTTTCTTTGGCTTGTGTTCTTCGACATGCGCCCATATGGGATGGTGTTCGTGTCAAGAACCTTTTCTGGTGTATCGACAACCATTATTATTATCATTCAAATTATCATTTTGAAGGATCCTTGAACTTCAAGGGCCTTATGCCTACATGTACCTGCCTGTTTTTTCAAAAAATATATTTGCTGTGCTCTGAAATTTTTCACCCGGAGGTCCCATGGTTTGTTATGTCGGAATTCAAACCCGCATAAATTCTGTGTAAAGTGTATAAATTCATCTAATGTATGTTAAATCATCTAATTTATTTTAAGCTATTTAACTATTTTAATTCTGACTGGAAAAACCCCTTTTGTCATTCCTCTGTGTAATTTATGTATTTCTGAGCAATTTAACCTTTAATTCCATAATCTGAAATTAATCTGAATTCGATTTTAAAGTATTATTTCGATTGAGCACTCGAAGAGCCATTTTCCAATTTTCACCGAGATCACCAGTTTTCGCATGATGAAATCAGAAGTTCAAATTTCATTTCTCCTTCGATTTGTATGTATTATGCTGAATATATATGTAAAAGTTCTTCTCTGCATGTTTCTTTCCCCCACTTTGTTGCGTCTGATTGACTGGCTGGCGTGGGATTATTTATCACCGCTATTTTTAATTGGAAGCTTTCTGGGAGTCCGCGTGGTGCTTATACCATTTTGCGGCGCGCATTTCCCTTTTGACTGCTCAATGATCACGCTGCTGTCTGACCTCTGGACCCCGGGGGATTTCGCCGTTCATCCCAATCCTCAGGAGTTTGTCATGACAGGTCGGTGCCTTAGGGGTCGTGGGTGGATGTTTGGAGCTACTATTATTTCTGGGGAAATGTGGCCCTGAGATGTTCGGGAACGATCCGAGGCCATGCCGGATAGAAGAACTGACAAAGAGACGACGATTACTGTGTGGATGACCCGAGACCATACCGGATCGTAGAACTGACAAAGAGACGACGATTACTGTGTGGATGACTCGAGACCATGCCGGAACGAAAAACTGACAAAGAGACGACGATTACTGTGTGGATGACTCGAGACCATGCCGGAACGAAAAACTGACAAAGAGACGACGATTACTGTGTGGATGACTCGAGACCATGCCGGAACGAAAAACTGACAAAGAGACGACGATTACTGTGTGGATGACCCGAGACCATGCCGGATCGAAAAACTGACAAAGAGACGACGATTATTGTGTGGATGACTCGAGACCATGCCGGAACGAAAAACTGACAAAGAGACGACGATTACTGTGTGGATGACCCGAGACCATACCGGATAGAAGAACTGACAAAGAGACGACGATTACTGTGTGGATGACTCGAGACCATGCCGGAACGAAAAACTGACAAAGAGACGACGATTACTGTGTGGATGACCCGAGATCATGCCGGATCGAAAAACTGACAAAGAGACGACGATTCCTTTGTGGCTAACCCGAGGCCATGCCGAATCGAAAAACTGACAAAGAGACGACGATTACTGTGTGGCTAACCCGAGGCCATGCCGAATCGAAGAACTGATAAAGAGACGACCATTACGGTGCGAATGACCCGATGCTATGCCGGATCGAAGAACTGACAAAGAGAACACGATTACTGTGTGGATAACCCGAGGCCATGCCGGATCGAAAAACTGACAAAGAAACGACCGTTACGGTGTGGATGACCCGAGACCATGCCGGATCGAAAAACTGACAAAGAGACGACGATTACTGTGTGGATGACCCGAGACCATGCTGGATCGAAGAACTGACAAAGAGAGGACGTTTACTGTGTGGATGACCCGAGACCATGCCGAATCGAAGAACTGACAAAGAGGCGACCATTACTATGCGAATGACCTGAGGCCATGCCGGATTGAAGAACTGATAAAGAGACAATCATTACTGTGTGGATGGCCCGAAGCCATGCCGGATCGAAGAACTAACAAAGAGACGATGATTACTGTGTGGATGGCCCAAGGCCACGCGGGGTTGCTTTTTGCTGATGCCGGGAAGTTCGAGAGTCGTATACCTGCTATTTTCCCAGCCGGACCACCGTACTAGCCTTGGGTACGGATGAGTGTGCCGGTTGTTTCCTCGCGATGAGGCGAGCCCCATATTCTCAGTTGGGACTGTGGTGTGTTCTGAGTTCCGTTTCTCGGGGAGGATTTTGCCCCCGCTCTTTGCCGTCGTGTTGCGATGTCTTCAACGTGGCTCAAGGTAAGCTAATTAATTTTCCTGTTTTGGAATTCCTGGTGTTTTCGGCATCCCTGATATGTTTGTATCACTTGAAGACGATTCCTAGAGTCTTGCGTTATTTTCAACGATTGATGGTTCACCTCAATTAAATTTGTTCATTAACTATTTTTAAAGGAAATTTAATTATCTTCTAAATTTATATTGTGGAATCAGTAATTTTAACTAAAGTCTATTTTTGAGTGCTCACCCCCATTGTTTAACTGACCATACCATACGTTTTATGACATTATTATATAAATGTTATGCCACTGATTTTAATACGATACGGAATTACTACCTTGAAGCTATGAAAAGATTGTGGCATGTTTATTTAAAGTCCTTGTGCGCCTGGGTTCATTGGGTAATGCTGATAAAGATTCAGTTGCTGTTTTGATAACTCCATGCTTAATTACGACTTAATGAATAATGTTTAATTAAACTTCAATTAATGGTGTGTTTATTTGTTTATATGTGATGTTGCTTTATTATTTTAATTATTTCTGATGAAGATGATAATCCTTCAAAGTAAGGTTTAAGTTATATAAGTGTGTTTTGTGTTACTGTGTTTTCAGACAGATCATCTTGGAGATTTACTTCTCCGGGCATGAGGGTGTACTCAAGTGGGTTATTTGTGGCCTATTCGATCACGGGTGTTTGTAATGGTGGTGCTGGTGCTTGTTTCTGAATTCTAAAATTGAGGAGATCACGATTCCGCCCTTACATAGGAAAAAAGTAAATATACCGATCAAAAGTATATAAATAATAAATATTAATATGGTAAGTAATTATCTGTTATATAATGGATTTTACTTTTTGAGACAAATGCATAAACAATTATTTGTAAAAGTGTAGTGCGCTCGTTTGAAAATACAATCCATAATTCTTAGTTTCCGTACACTGCTTCCATAAATTTTTATCGATCCCTAATTATATACTCTAAATTTCCATCACCATTAAAACATTATCGTTCGTCCATTAACAGTTTGTAACGTTAGAAAATATATCGTCATTTTTGTAGTAGAGAAATGCAATATTTTGTCAAAGAAGATGATGGTCTGATTTATCATAATATTAATTGAGAGATGTTATTTCATACAAATCATTACTGTGTGAGGTCATAATGACTTATTTGTTATAATTTTCCTTATTTGCATAAATTATGATTTTACTATAAACTGCAAGCCATTCATTTTTTCGAATTTGAATGACCAATGACATTGCCAGCTTGGCAAGCATGCTGATTCTATTTGGGAAAGAATCAGCGTTCTCGAAGGATAGCGTACTTGAAGGGAGTTCCAACTTATGTGGTTGTACGTGTTTCAGCATGTTCTTCGATAGAACCCTACCTGCATGGTCGAAGGTTGATCGGATTGAGAAAATAGTGCACGGTTCGCGTGTGTCTTAGGTAATTGTCCTGGAAGTAATATATTGTTTTTATCTTTGGTATCTCATGGGTTTATCGAATACAAAAGGTTTCGAGTTGTTTTACCATTCGTACGTGAATGTATTTCTGTGTAATATTGGTAGATTGTGCAATGTACAAGTTGTATGATTAAATTTATTTATTCAGGTAAGAACCTTATTAATTAGATGTATTATTTACCTCTTATATTTGTGTTTGTGTACAATTCCTGAACTTCAGAAGTGTTAATTTTTTGCTTTTCAACTGGACGGAAATTAAAATTAAGTCACTTTTGATGGTGTAAGTTCCAAAATTTAAGCAGGGGACTTCAGAACTGTTTTACCATAAAGCTTTCTAACAAGTACTTATAAGTGATAAATTAAAAGACGAAGCAAAATCATTACAGTTTTTCATGAATTATCTTAAGTGGCACGATTCTCCTTCTCATTCGAACGTTACCATCGTTTCATTATTTTGTATAAACAAACTGTCAGACCACCGTAACTGTTTTTTGTCCATAAAGTTAAATGATGCAGGATGCATGTTGTTTATTGTTAATACACATATAAATTAGTTTAAACAATGTTAAAATAGTGAAAAAATACAAGAGACGTTAACGTCAAACAATTTGGTTTCAAACAGAGCGAAACATACCCAGACACTTCAAACACGTGAAAAGGCAGAAAATATCTGTTTTATTCGGAAACTTGTCATTTACCAATTCTTGTTAGCAAGCTTTATGGCACAAAAGTTAGGACCCATTGAAGAAACAATTCTTTTTAATTGAAATTATTTGTTCAGAAATAAGAACTCAATCGCCATCTACAGAAAAATAGCTGTTCTTTGCATAAAAACAGACAACTTATCCACTTTTTACTTATTAAGTACTCTAATGTGAAGCATAATGATCTAGAATAGTCAGATTAAGTTCCCAGCGATCAATAAAATTTATTTAAACAGTGTACAGATGCTAAGAAGTAAGTTCGAAATGAACACCCTTTATTTACCTGAATTCTACAAAACCGTCTCGAACAGCAAGTGAGACAAAATCCCCGTCTCCTGTAGCTGATTGACCATTGTAGAGAAGTATGCCATCGCCACCAAAGGAACGAAACTCTAGCTCTAAAGACAAACGTGTGTAAGCCTGTAATCGAGGAAGTTCTAAAAAGGAAATTCCCGAAAAAGCAGGAATCTCAACAGGTGTATCTGAAAAATAAATATAGAATAAAGAAATTAGAAATTAATAAAAACAATGAATATTCCAAGTTTTGAGCAGTAGCAACACCTAAAAGTTTCAAGAAAGGTATGACTAAATGCCGCTGTTGAATCAAATATATGATGAGGAGTTACTAAAACTTCAGTAATTAAATCTTGTTTGACTTAGTTTTAAAATTTCGCAGATACTGGCTAAACATTACTACTTTAATTGCAACCCCCAGATGCAAGGTATTTTAATAAATGGTGCAAACGTAATGTAAAAAATAAGGTGTTTATCAACAAGGTTAAGACATTGCATTCTTACTGAGAAAAAGTAGCAACTCCATTGACCCACACTCTGACTCAGAACCTGACCCTGTTGCGTAGTCCTTTAGTACACCAGCCAATGTTGTTGTACTAAGTAAATTCTTATTATGTATAATTATGTAAGTTATTAAGGAAGAAAATTCTCTAATTATTACACTAAAAAGAAACCCCCTTCCCGGCCGTCCAAATAGATACTCTAAGTCCTCTGGACGAGTCGGACGGCCTGGGGCTTTCACTAAAAAGAAACTGCTGCTTGTACGACAAGAACTTACACAATTACCATGTAGAAAGTAGGCATATGTCAGTTAGGTGACTACAATTGTTTCGAGGGTGTTATAAACTCCCTGCTTCAGGCCAAAACAGAACATTTAGAACAGTATACGCCCTTAATAAAAGCTGAGAGCGAACTGCGAAGAGGCAATTCAAAAGAGCTAAGACACACACAGCAAACAATTCGCAAACTGATGGTATCGGCCATTAAAAAACAACCATAAGCATATCATCACGGGACAATAAAGGGTAGCTTATTTAATTGATCCCGCCCACGAAGACAAGGGGAGCTGGCTATGAGAATTAAATGTTAAGCATTGGTATGAATAGAAATTATATTTCGTTTATATATTTATGTCACCAATGCCCCACACATTGAAGTATATCTAGTACGCTGGCGCTGAATAAAATGAATCCGAGTAATCGGATTTGCTCCTAGTTAGTCGAATAACTACATACACCCCTGCTGTCATACAAGAAATTGCATTAAATTATCTTACATGCATTTGAAACAACGGTGGCGGCTTAAACCCACTCCAGCTACTATCACTCCATATTTTAGCTAGGTACGCCAATTGTTGAACATTAGACCTAATTTTGACGATAGAACCCAATCAACCAGAACTAAAAACTGAACCGGGGTCTCCTGATTTGCACCCAATCATGCTAAATTCACCCTTTCGGTCAGGTAAAGAATGACCTTGACTTGCATTATAAGTTTCACTTAATTCATCTAACGTACTAGTTTATTATACATTTATACTTAAATAAAGCTTAGATTGCGTTTGAATTTAATAACGCAAACTGCTTCAAGCGTAGCTACAAAGAGAAAGCTGTTCGTTTTTTACCTCCAAAACCGGTTAATACAGTTACTAATTTGTTTTATGCTGTGTTTTAAAATGCTTTTACATGTTAGCTTGGCTTCTGCGCTTGAAAATATATTTTAAAGTTTAAACCGAGCTCACCATCTGCAGGTGGTCCAGATGTAGTAGGTCCTGTACTCAAATATAAGTGTTCAGAATGCCCAACATCTCGGGTCGACTTAGGTTCAAATTGATCCCAGGTCGTCTTCTGTATTGTTGATCGACGTACAGGTCCAGCAGTTGGTGAAACTTCCTCACCTCCAACCGGTATGTCACCTACAAAGACAGCATTAGAATCTGCAATATGCAGCTAAACATACAATGTATATTCGTTATACTCTGTTAATATCTCTGTTCGTATGAGCAGTCAAGATTTCGGAAAGTGGAGGGGGATCGACGGTTAAATGAGGGCATTCATATGCTAGATTTTGTTTTCCTCTATAGATCCTATGGAGAACTAACGCAGCTGTTTACCCTATGGCGGGGGGGGGGGGATATAACTTCTTCCTGCTTACGCCGTTGATCATAACTGGCTGTTGCACATACAGCACACCTTAATTAATTAAGATAATTTATGCACAGACTAACAGCTCACGTTCTCATTTAATTATGATTAATATTAAATAAAAATTTTATGTAGCAATAAAGATCACTAATTATAAAAGGTGAAATATTTTAACTTTGTTTGTCCCTTATCCTCCACTAAAATGCATTACTAAAATGCATTAGCCATATTGGCAACAGAAGACGATATTCTTAGATATTAGAATTTTTGAAACTAAAATATTTCATATAATTTTGTTCCCTTAGCAATTAGTTAAATACAGTATAATTTATTGCTCTTATATGTTATTACCTTCCTAAATTTCGAAACAATTAACAGTGGAGCCAATAACATTTGATATAAAACTTTCCATGCCAATTCAAAACATTTATCTCAAAAACTGAATTGGTTGGAATTGAAAATCGAATTCGAGTCTTTTGCATCCTTTCTACATCACTCCTGCTATGTAGGAAATTTGCTTACAAACTGAAAGCGTCAAGAAAGCTTTTAACTCCATCATTACTTTTTTATTTTGGTGCTGAAAAACCCCAATTTTTGATTTCATATGCTACTAGATAAAGTATTACTTAACTGAACATTTATTAAATTTGAAATTTTGACAAAAAACACGTTTTTGAAACATTCTGAATAGATTTTGAAGACTTTAAAAATGATGGCTATGTGAATAAATGCATGTTTGTGTAATTATCTGTGTAAAAGGAATACATACATTTTTCATTATTTTTAATAGTGAATAATATTTGCAATTACCTGCTTTGCAAGAACTCTGATGTATTATTTGGATATGCTTCTGTTGTCGGCATGCAAATAACTCCATAAAGCAGGCACTAGCATAGGTAATGCCGTCAGAACCACATAATGGAAATCCTTCTATCGGTGGGCAACGTTGTGTGCAGCTGCAGCTGAATCGAGTTCCAACCTCTCGACACGAAGATCCAAATTTGCAAGACACGGGACCACATTGACCGGCAAAAGTCTGGGCTAAGGATTCTACAAGGAAAAATATGCTGTTATATATTTAACTTATAATAAATTGCTTCCAAGATTTATTTTGATAACTGGTATTGATTGGTAAGATAACTGAATTTCAGTTAAAATCAACGAGATACTAACTATGATAAAGATCAAATAGTGTTCTCATAGCCTTTGGCACTTCCATTCACATACTCCCAGAACTCTCCCTTTAGACGTATTCTGTGAACATGGTAAATATGTTTATGCTGAAGAAGTTAATGAGACATGTTTTAAACAAATTAATATAATATATATAGGAATTTAGGGAAATATTCATAACAGGTAAGGAAAACAGCTTATTATGCATTATTGCTGAAGCAAAATGCTGTTGCATATGTATTTCACCGACAATCGATATATAAGATTATTATTCTTGGGAGAGCTCTAAATAAACTTTTGCAGTAAAATTTAATGTGCTGACAAGGATTTTGAAACAGCTATGTTGCAATTTATACCATTACGTACAACTTTCTTTAAAATTAGACATATTTTCATTATAAGTAGGAAAGAAATACTAACATATAGCCTAACCAGGCTTTCACAAATGAATAAGAGATTAAAATCTAGTATTTTGATTGCAATTCTTATGCGGAGTTCTTATGTTGAGATTCATAACACCTAAATCACATATCTATTACATCTTTGCAATACCAGTCTAATTCAGTTCTAGTTCGGACTACCTAAATTTTAAAACATAAATTAACCGCCCGCGAGTGGACATCGTCGAAAACCCAGGCCGTCCGACTCATCCGAAGATATAGAGCAGCAAAAATGGGCGGCCAGTAAACGCGAGTGGACATCGTGAACTTCAACTTAATAAGACATTAATCTGCGTGTAGTTTGAATACTGAATCATAGTAAATTTCTAAATCTAATGTATGAAAATAATGAATTGAGAGTACCATGAATGCAGGTTCCATCTTGGGCAAACATCATTGAATCAGAGCATGCGTCACATTTGTCACCACGAACTCCATGTCGGCAGGCACACCGACCACTGGTTTGCTCGCAGTCATCCCGTGCTGACCCCAGAGCGTGACACTCACATGCTGTAAATAGAATACCATAATTGACCTACAGCTGTGATATACTATTTTTCCACACACATGTGAAGTCTAAAAACACATATTTATATTAAAAATATCTAGTAATGTAATATCTATAACGACTTATTAAAAATTTAATATTATTATTATTACTATGAGGTGCACACTCAGGTATTATCCTGTTTTGCTACATTTAGAGAAAAGCACAATAAAAATTCATATTTATGAACTCTAATGGCGTAGCAGTACAAGCTTCATCTGCAAACGAAGCGACCTATAGGGCATTTATTTTTAATCCCATGGAAAAGTTCTAGGATAAAAATGCAAATCGCAGAATAATATCTACAGAGAACTGAGATTTCTGGCTTTATAGAAGTTGAACAACGTTTGTCAAGCATATGATTAAAAATACATATAATAGATGAAATTATTTAAAATACATGCAATAGATAAAATGCTATTACATCGCTGAAGAATAAAAATGGCTTGTATGTCGCTTCAGTAGCCAAATTACTTTTAATGCGTATGACTGAAAGGAATTCAAGACTACAGAAGACCATTTTCCTGCATTCCGCGTGATTTTATTTTATCACGTTAAAATGGTAAAGATTGTGACTCGTTTAAAAAACTCTAACTGCTTAGATTTTGGAATTATTTTCTCTCTGTTTTTTGTCTGTTGTAAAAAGAAGAAAGTTTGAGGTTCTTAAAAATCAATAAACCAATAAAATATTTCTAATTTTTATCGAAATATAATACACATTTTACACAAATAAAAAACACATTTTGAACTTTTTTGTATTTAATTTTTTTCCGAATGTTCAGAAAATCATAAACATTTCCTTTTGGACATCTATGTTTCATAAAAAACAAAGAAAGAATATGAAAGTACTAAAAATTTAGAGCATTAAATGTTTTCTATAGGCTAATATGGAAAAACTGAACCAGGTATAGGTAAATGCACTATCGCAAGTATCTCAGCAGAAATTTAGAAACACTGATGAGGTCATAATTAGTACTGTTTAAATATTCATTTAACAAATTGGACAAAATCGAATTTATATGGGAACTTACGGAGGCACCCCAGATTTCCCTCGGATGCAATTTTGTGTAGACCCCAGTAGCCGGGCTCGCATCGATCACAACGCGGTCCGCCAACACCAGGTCTGCATTCACACTGCCCTCCATCACAGCTGTCTGTCCAGGATCCCAAGCGGTGACAACGGCAGCTACCTGTAAAGGAAATTTCCATTCCATCTTAATAATAGGTATATTTATGTCTAATTTTTATATAACATATAAACAGCGCTTTAAAGTTTTCCTAGTGGGAAATCGTGTAAAGGTTAGATGCTTTCAAATAAGAATAATGAAACGTTAGCATAACTTTGAAAATAGTTTAATCTACAAGTAGTACTTGTAGTTAGATTAATAGTAAAGTTAGAGTTCTCAAGTTGTAAATATTTAGTAAATTACTATTGACGGGGAGAAAGGAAAAAGTGCAGTATAAAAATGTATTTGCATATTTCTTCAATGATGCAATTATGAAAATGGAATATAGATTTTTCTTTCATTTATAACAGGTTCAAATATATACACTATTTCCTGAAACAGCTGTGTGGGCACAAATTAATAAATGTTTATCTGATATTTTATACTATTTAATAATAACACAGAGTAAACTGTAAAAATGTATCCATTTCTGAACATATTTAACAGCAGTTTCAAATATTTATATAAGTATATGGAGGAAGAGAGGGAGAAAACATTAAAATTTGGTTGTATATATAGGCAGATAGAGAGAAAATAATAAAATTTTGTCGTACTCCTAACGTGAGTCTTCATGCAGAGTTTTATAATAAAAACTATATTTAGGGTACATGTTAAGAAAAATATAAAGATTTATAAAGCAATGGTGATAAATCGTTACAATCGAAATACGAACTTGTAACTAAATATTCGATACCTGGTTAGAATACTAACCGTATTTAACGGTTATTATTAGCCACGGATTCACTGTAATAAGTGTAGATAATTTTAATTGCAAAAGGGCTTTTCAAATGAAAGTATAATTTGATTATTAAATTTCAAACTTGATTTAATTATTCGACTAATTTGTAGTGAACTAAATTTAATCATAAATAAATAGAACTCCTGCTTGTGAAAATATAACTTTCTAATATTTCCTTAAATAAATCATCTAATTTTCCTATGCTTGCTTTGTTTAGGGAAGTATTAAAAAGCTATAACTAAATTTAGTGTTTATTTGCGGTGAACATTTATAAAAATAAGAGATCTGATTTTAACGGTGTTTATATACTATAAAATTCTTATTTTTATAAACTCGAACTCTCAGCAATACGGAGAATTTAACCGTATTCATGTAAAGCTAAAATCTTTACATAAATATGGTTCCTTCTTTAGATAAATCCCGCAAATGTATGGACTGAAAAGCATGAATTTACCAAATACGGAGTAGTAGTTATAACTTTTTTCGTTTATATTATATTCATTTCATGTTTGTGGCAATACAGCGTTGTTGTAGCCACAAATAAATACAACTTCTTTGGCTGTTCTCACCTGCTCCACACACTTCTTGTTGCACCACATGAATGTCCTGCTGCAACCTACAGGTTTCTTCCCGGAGCTTGCATTCGTTGTCATAGAATCTACCATCTGAACCGCAGACAGATTCGTCGGTTGCAGGGGGGCAATGGAAATTGCATACACAATGTGCAAAGCCTCTGTGATCGTGCTCACATATACCACCGAAGCGACAGTCACTTGGCTGACATGTTATTGTTGGCAAACCCACAGCATGATCTGAATAATACAAATATCATTTAATTTATTGGAAAATATTTTATTTTAATCTTATTAAAGAAAATCTTTGGTTATAATAATTACGCATGGAATTGGAACGTCTAGAAAAATAATGTAAAAGTTCTCTAATAAACGCAGAGCAAAATTGGGGCTTATTGACACTACTCAAAATTAAGGGGAAATGCTCTAGTATGGCAGTGTTTCATAAAGTTCAGTCTGTGGCCTACTAGTTGACCGCGGAGGGTTAAAAATTCAAAACTAAATGAAATATGGGTGTTCTTTATCAGGAATATTAAGTGTATTTTAGATCGAGTTGAAGTTTTTCAACTTGAAAATCAAACATATCTTCAAATTGTATAAAATAGTAACAACATTTGAGGGTAAGCAGAGAATTTTTACTTTATCAAAGTGACCTATTTTGATCTTTTGCGGTTCTCTAGTGAGTTATATTTACAACACTTTGAAAATCACCGCTGCTGTACAAACTACTCTCAAAGTACAAGGTATTTCCATATAGATTTTAAAAGGGATATAGTAAGAATATAGTAAATGATTATCAGATCTCTATTCTTTTGAGTAAAATTTTGAAAAATTAGGAAAGGAAATACTTCTATAGTATAGTAGGGATTTATTTCTATTTCGTTCTAGTTGGAGACGTGCAAAATATTTAAATATGAAGATTGTAACTAGAACGAAAAGGAAAGATTTGTCAACTAGTTGCGCATAAGTGCATAAGCAACTATAAAAATTTACATATTTATGATTAGTATGATTTTCTATAACTTACTTGAAGAAGGGCTCAAGAAATGGTTTTACACGATTAAAAGCACCCAGAAAAGTTAATTCAGTGTCATAATTATCATAATATATTTATAAATATTTATAGTAACATGTTGCTTTTCATTCACAACTACACTAACACGTTCATAACTAGATGAATCTAGGAGGTCACATATGTTTAAAATAAATATAATTAAATATTAGAACAAAATGTCATGTACCTTCATTGTGTTTATAGGAAACAAATAAATCAAGCTGTTCTCGACAATAAATTTAGAAAAATAGCATTAGGATCAGACTTAGATATGAACAAACTTTAATTAGAGTAACTATTATTAGCTACTGACCTTCTCTGGCCGAAAGTGTGCGATCGCATTCTCCATAGAAGACCGTAGAAAGGTGGATAGCTTTAGCGCAAGCTCCTCTTCTCATTTCACAGTCATTGCGGTAGGTACTACCGTCGCTTCCACATACTGGATCGTAGTCTTCTGGACAGTCAAATTGGCATACACAGCGACCTCGTTCGCAGCGAGCACCGTGCATGCAATGAACATTTTGACAAAGATCTAAAATAAAAGAAAATGAAATATCTGAAAAAGAAGAAATAAAGAAAATAGTGTAAAAATCAAATTCAGATTTCTATAGTAACAGTCAAAAGTCAAAGGAATGAGCGCGATACTTTGGTTCCCTTTAACCACTGATATTTAAGGTGCAGAACTAAAATTTGAAACAGTTAAATGAAAAGAATTTAGTAGTCGGATTGGGTAAAACATCTATGAATGCTGATTTCGTTAGTTGATTTGTTAAAACAGTATATTGGAATGATACTGTATGACTACTCAGTGCAACTATTTTAATTATTGAAACTATTTTGATTATTGATTAAATACTTTATCAATATGATGAAGGTTATAATATTTTCATTTCAGATCTATGTTAGATAAAACACTTAAATGCAGTATTTCAGATACAGTTATATTAATTTTAGATTCCAGATGTCAAAGTGCGAAATAAAAAATAAATGCCATCATGCAAAAATTTCCACAAACTCTTAATTTATGTATTTTCAAATCCGAAATTTAAAATTTTGTAACATTTAGTGTGTTATTTTTCAAATATTATATATTTGAATTATTAAAAATTAAAAAAGAAATAAAATAAAAACTAATTGCTAATAATCAAATTTTTCAGATTTCTTCACAAATAAATCAAAGACATTGAAATTTTTATTATATATTTTATTTGGTTCATAAAATTACACATTTTAAAACAAAAAAATTTAAATGAGTAAAGCTTTATAAAAGTATGTAGCTAAAACTATTTTGGGCCAATTGAACATTTAAAAATTCAAAGTTCTCTTTGAATTATGCTATCTATTAAAAAAGGTTTATTGCAAAAGTATAAATCTTTGAATTTTTAAATTTTTGCTGAGACAAATCGATTGCGGCACGAAAAATAGCATATTTTAGAGAAAGAAGTCCCACAGTCTTAGATTATGTTACAGTTGCATTGTAAATACATTGGGATACACTTGACCATTTTCGTGAAAAATGCAACTTAAGTGAAATTGGTCAGGTTTTGGACGCTATATTTAAACAGTTCGGGGCGATCGGTTTCTGCCTAAAAAAAAAGAATAAAATAAAATAAAAAATAAATGCTTTCAAGAGTTAGACATCATAATTTATATTCAGTATTTCATACTTATGTTCTAATTGATTATTTGGTTAATTGGCTATTGGTTGTAATATCATTTCTATTTATATAGACAATACTTTGGGGTGACCAATAACTTGACTCTTTTTTTGTATTGAATTATTATTGTAGTATCCTTACCACAAGGGCCTCTAGATCCAACCATTACATACTGCTCCTTTTCACATGCAGCTACTCGCATCTCGCATTCGTTGCGATAGGTAACTCCGTCCGTTCCGCAAACAGGAGATTCCACCTGAGAAACAAAAATAATGACAATCCATATATTCTAATAAAATAAATAGCAATAATTAATAAAAAGTACTAACAAAGTAATTATAAATAATAGTACATGTCTGGTTTCAAGTTGTAATCCATCGATTTTGAATTTTTAATCAAATAACCAATAACTGGATTAGTCACACAGACATCCATGGTACACAGAGGATCTGTGCAAAGTATTAGCTAGCATAGCCTTTATGGCGTAGGGGTATCACACTTCAGAGCTTATTAGGAGATTTTGGATCGCGCTCCTATTGCAGATATCAGAATTCTTTAATCGGTTTCGAACTTTTTACATTCTTGCTATCATAGAAAAGCCGATACCTTGAATGACAGCAAGAAAACTTGCTATTTACTACAATTTTGTGAACGTCTATGAAGGCTGACCGTTTCAGTCCTACTATATAGCCGGAAACAAATTTCTTAAACATTGAGCTCAGACTGCACAAGACAGCCACGACCAAGTTCATACTCACATAATTTGTCTATAAGGAGCCTTCCTAAAGTTCAGATCGTGCTTCCATTAGTAGGGCTGAATATGTCGGTTCTCATCGAATCTCGCAAAATTGCTGTTATCTGCAATAAAAGTACGATCTTAATTTCGAGGACAAACACCCCCCATGGGTAGATCCTGTTAGCAGGAACGGATTGGCACTATCAGAACGGCCCGAGCAAATGATTTATGCAGCCCATCTATACTCCATCCGTTATTTCTTAATACAACTTTTCCTCAATTATCTATCCCAAAAAACTAGTCTACCAGGATGAAATTAAAAAAAAATAATAATAATAATAATAAACAAAAATAATAGATTTTAAAAATATCATTTTCTGTATTTAATATATAATTTAAGCAAGGCGAATTTTCCTGTATTCAGACTAAGCTGTCACCTAGGGCTCCGAAAGATGACAAAGACCGACCGCTATTCTTCTGTTGTCACCACTAAAATAAACATTGATTAAATGAAATAAAAACTCCGAAACTAGCAATGTGATATAATTTGCGTCGAAACTTTAAAGCTATTCGGTAAGTATAAATGTAATAATTTTTAGCATTTTAAAATTAACGAGGAGTGCTTTTGTATTTGGTGGTGTGCAACTAGGTCAGGGCAGCCCTCGTTCAAAACATGCTTGTCTTTTATATTCCAGTTTTAGGTAATCGCAGTATGGCACACTAAACTTGTACAATGTAATGAAAATTCACAACAAATTCTAAATATCAAAACATTTTGAAGATAACAAAATCTTATATAAATTGAAGTTTTTACAGTTATCTAAACAAAATAAATTAGAATTAGTATTATATTTTAAATGGTTTGAAGAATTTGGATATGAGCATAACTTGATTTACAGTAAAATACTGCAACACATTACCACAAGCGGTATCGGAAGGAAAAACAAATAATCTTTTTTGAGTTAATCATTTTTGAGAAATTAAAGTTTAAAAAAAAATTTTTTTTTTAAATTAAAAATGTCATTAAATTTTAAATGTAATTAAAAAAAACTAAATTATACAAATGTTTTGAATTTGATCTAAGACTTCTTGAATGGATACTTTTGCATCATAATCAGCAATATTTTCGTTTCAGGAAGCAATGGTTTTGTTGCAATTATGCGCGCAAGCAACCTATATCAAGATAGAATTTTAATAAGTTCATGAATATTACACTATTTTGAAAAATATTATTATTAAATTCATCTTATTGAAAAATTTATCACTTATATGCTACAGGTATTCACTTATTAGCCATAAATATTTTAGATATTATCGATGTATGAGAAGAGATACAAAATAAAACGTAAAACATGGAAGTTCACTTTGTTTATGGCACTTTTAAGGATCCTGAGCCCCTTTAAACTGGACAGTTGGCGCTCTAATCAATGAGCTAGCTACTGGGACGAAAGTCCTAGCTCTTCTCGTTGAAGTGGACCCTATACTTTCCTCATTCAGATATTCAACATGAAACTAACAATCTGAAGGATCACCACCATTTCTACTGGGCTTTTTTCTGTTCTTTTTAATACAGGCTAGTATTCTGTGTGGTCGTAATGCTTATCATTTTGGACATGGCACCTTAATTCATAGGGATCGTTGAACATTCAGAAATGGCTCCATTTATGACTCTCCATGATCACTGCATCTCACCTGAAAGGTTAAGTTGTTTGGACGAAATCTTGAAAAGCTCACTGTTCCAACTGGGTTTCGAAACACAGATGTTTAAACTTGTGAGCCGCCTCTTTAACCATTTAGTTATTTAACAGAACCCTAACTCTTGTTATGGAATTGGTCCCTACGAAGTATATGAAATCCTCAATATCTATTGTTGCTACCACTTAAAAATTCTGTAAGTTAAAATGTTCTTGATTCTTTCAGTTGTGAGAAAAACAATTTTAGGAATTTATTTTCTCTTGTTGACTGGAAAAAATTTAAAAACATTTAAAGATTTCATTTTTCTATTAAGATCGTCTGTTCTCGGCAGGATAAGAGTTTCTAATATAAACTGAATCCATGCATTTAAATTTAACTGGCCTTATGACCCTAACTTTTTTATTTTCATCCTTTGACTTGATTATTCACAAACTTTATGGCCATTTCATAGATTTTTAAATATTTTGAATTTACCTGAATACAATCTGCAGGACAAACGCATCGACCAATGCCCGAAGAGTCACTTTCACAGACCGCATAATACTCGCAGTGTTTATGTTCGCAGCCAGCTGCAAAACAAAACAAATTTCACATTTATAATATCTGAAGTATATAATTAAGGGATTTCAAGCAAACACTTCTATATAACTGCATACAAAACACACATACGATAAGTATATATTTAGCTTTATTGTGTAACAAATTATCGTTGGCAGTGGTTAAATAAATGGTTAAATTATCGTTCGTAGCGGTTAAATAAATAGTAATTTAAAAAATAAAATCGTACACCAGTTGAAACAATTTAGTAACGGTATCAACAAGTTTCGCCAGACAAATCATTCGTGTCAATCATTTGTTTAGTACAGCTTCCTTAGTTTTACTAAAATGTTGTCAGTTGAATGAAAAATGTTTTTGAAAAATGTGTTAAAATAGTTTTAGAAACTATTCGCTGCTTTAACTTTTATTAAAAAATCGTTAAACCTTTACACCATTTACACTTTCTGTGTTATTCCCAGCTGTGAAGTGAATGTAATTGAGTGAAGCCATCGTATTGTAAATAAACCAATATTGTAAATAATCCAATTGGAATTACAATATAGCTTTCTCGCGTTTAGACGCGCCCTCGTGCTTGATAGAACCCCTCGTTTTTCGTTTTTTAAACTTTGCGAAACATTTTTATTTATATTTAAGAATTAATGAATATTTTGTGTAAAATTGCTTCCGTATTTATCATAAAAATCAGTTTAATTAGTCATAAATAACGAAAAACGCATTATTATTATAATAACAATAAAATACTTTTATT
Organism: Amaurobius ferox; assembly: GCA_951213105.1. Taxonomy (NCBI): domain Eukaryota; kingdom Metazoa; phylum Arthropoda; class Arachnida; order Araneae; family Amaurobiidae; genus Amaurobius; species Amaurobius ferox. Next base: position 108,770,133 of record OX578142.1, on the reverse strand, counting down.
TTTAATAAAATTTTTGAAGAAAAAATTATTTTGTTCTGGAAGTTGTAAATATTTCAGCTGTCTCTGGTCCTCTATATTTCTTAGGCCCTTAAGCGTCGTTGAGCCGAACTTAATATTAGTTATGTCACTGAATGCAACATTATGTATTGTAAGTCAAAATAGGACATATTTTATAGTTTGTCCTACAAACAAAACATTGAGCACTCACTGCAGAGTCCTTGGTAAGCCACCTTTATTTCTTTGTTCTGCTCGCAGGCTTCTTTTCTCAGGCTGCATTCACTTAAATACGAGCGTCCATCATTACCACAAACTGGATCATATACTTCGGCACACACTGGACATCTGCATATAGGCCGGCGATTTTCCATTAGACACACAGCATCTCTTGGACATGGATAATCAAAGCATGTACCAGATGCACCTACAAAAATATATATCTTGAGATAGTAGGGGAAAAGGGGCACATTCGCACATGGGTCACAATTAAACAGAGGTATTCTTGTTTTTCTGTTGTTGATAATTACTTGAGAAAATCCTAATACATAGCAGTAGTGTGCTCGTTGTTCTCAGGTGTTTGTGTTTAATTCAAAATAAAATAAAAAAAATTTCGCCATTTAAAGTAAGTATTTTCTTTTATCAATGTAAGCATATATTACTTAAAGGTATCTAGTTATTATTAAACTTTGTTGAACATGTGAATCCTCTATAACTAAGTTACAATAGGGGTTTACAAATCTTTATTTTCTATTGACTGGCTGTTTTGTGTCAAATTGACGTCTGGGACATTTACGGGTGTATTTAATCTATTCTGTCTGATTCAACTATTGTAGAATTTTGACAGAATCTCCACAAAAAATTTTATTGGACAGGGAAGCTGTTAAAAGTGAAAAGCGTAAAAGAAAAGCAGTGAGCAAAAGAAACACCATTAAAATAAAACAAAAATACAGATATTTTTTTATGAAAGCACAGAAAGTGAATGCGATACTCCTCCAGGAAGTGACACAGACTATAACAATATAAACTATAACAATCGGTACTCGGAATTGTAAACTTTATCTCGTGCAATCTCAAACGAAAAAAAAAAACATAGTCGGTCAAAAAAAACACTATTGTCGGTCAAATTGAAGGTATCGAGAAAACACTCAAGAATAAAGCATTTTGTTTCTGCGAAGACAGAGAGGTCTTAGAATTTTGCTTTTCCTTCTGGAAAGGATGTCAGTGCTATATGTGTAGAAGATGCAGTATCAAAATTTCCATAACCTGTTGTAAATAATCCAAAAAACATTTCTTTAAGATATGTATCTTATTTCCTTTTGTATGAATTTGACCTTTGAATGTAAGTTTATTTTATCATTAATAAAGATTTTCGATACACAAATTTCTAAAAAAAAAAAAAAAAAGATTAATACTACTTGATTTTCTTTAGTATTTATATATGTCCGAATGTTCCCCATGCTTGTTCGAATGTACCCCGTTTTTGGGTACATTAGAATAATTTTCTCTCCCGGATATTAATCATCATTGCAACAGAATTACTATTTTAACGCTTAACATGGAAAATATGCAAACTATTTAGATTTATAGATAAAAAATCAGTCTTTCAGTACATATAGCAAAAGTTGTTTTCAGGTATACCATAATATCACAAAACTTCCATTACTTACTGTAACTAATCCAGTAAATACGTTTTAAGATAGTATCTTATTTCCAATTTTGTATGAATGTGGTTCCTTTTGATGTCAGATAATTTTATCTTTAATAAAGATTTTTGATAAACAAAATTACTCAAAATAAAAGTGTTTAATACTACTTGATTTTCTTTAATATTTATGTATCCCCGAACATTCCCCATGCTTGTTCGAATGTACTCCGCTGTTTGGGTATATTTGGGCAATTTTCTCTTCCTGATAATAATCAATATTTCAACAGAATGGTTACCCGGAAAAGTAGCAAACTATTTAGATTTATAGATAAAGCGCCAATATTCCAATGTATATAGCAAATGTTATTGGTTATACATATATCATAAGATCACAAGACTAATTTTATCAAAAACCGTCCGAATGCGGCCCCCTTTCCCTTACATCTTCAAGTGACTTTTCGGTGATAAGCCCAGTTTCATTTTACTGATTAAAAACATTTTTTGCATAACTACCTTCTACTTTTATCCTTAGTCTTGGTCTATAGTTACTTATTTGTAACAGATATACTAGAGATGGGTTTTTGTACTTACTGTAGTTTATGCATAGTTTTCAATTATTAGCAATTTATATATATATATCCCCTATTTCTATACCCCTATTCGCAGATATCAGATATTCCTCACATTCTGACAATATAGTCGTACACGTTTGAATAGTGCAGATTCTTCATTCAAATTGTGTGAAACAATAATTATATGCTAATAGTGCTGAATGTACCAGTAGGCAGAGTTGGCAGTCATCAACAGAAAGGTGAAATTTTCGAGGGTTTACCAGAAACTTCGAATATTTATTTGTTTTCTTGAGTCGATTGCACAATGAAAAGTAAAACAATAGTTTCAAGCAGTCTTTGGCTACAATAAAGTTTGTCAGTGTCAATTAAATTTTGATATAAATGAATAAGTATCATTTGCTACCCCCTTCTTAAATGTGACTGCATGAACCTTTATGACCGCAGCATGCCTGCCTCTTTTTATGCATGTTGGGCCTGAAAGTTAATAGATCACTCAAAATTTTCTGGAACGCTAAGCTTTTGACTGTTCCGTTACTCATCCATTCCTGATGAGCAACAATATACATATCTTATACAGCTAAAAGCGGAATGATGTGATAAATCTGTACACAGTTTGTTGGTGAAATTCAGTGCCCCTTTATGGTAGAATTGCTTTTCTGTGATCCTTTAGAAAATATGTCCACGGCAAAAAGTGCTATGGTAGTTGTTATTCAATGTGCAGTTTGCGATTGTTCATTATGGGCTGCAATGATCCTTAAGTAGACCATGAAGAATTTAAAATTATAAGATCACAGCTTCTTCAAATACTAATATTTAACATAATTTTACATATGAGGAATATGTTTCAGCTTGAAATGAGACATATATTCAATGGTATACTGAAGGGGAAGTGTCATTTTTTGCATTTATTTTGGACAATAAGTAGTATTTTTGGTCTGCGTATAGTGAAACAAAACTATTGAAATTCATATAAAGTGCTAGTACATTTTATTAAATTAGCAAAATATCTTGGTCCAATAGAGGTACACGAGTGGCATATTATTGTAGATAAAAGCTGAAATAGTTAGGATAGCTGGACTACAAAAATTGTTTACACTTTCATAGTGGTAAGATGCCTTCGCGGTCACAAATTTATGATAACCGCTCATGAAAGCTAATTCTGAAAGAGAAGCTGCCTTATTCTTTGCCTTTATTCAAAACAAATTTCGCAATGTCATACTTTTTAATACCAAATCATGAATAACATATTACGATATAAAATGAAATCGCATTAAAACAATTCAAAGTACTCACCGCAAGCTCCCCTGTATTCCAGAGATATTACTTTCTGCTGCAAACACCCGGTTCGTCGCATATCACATTCCGAGTGATAAGTGCTCCCATCATCTCCGCAGACGGGCCTGACGACGGGCTCACAAGCTTGAGGGCACTGGCAGGCTGCTATTCCATATCGGTCGATGTCGCACTCTTGTCCTGGGCCACACTGCAAGTTCTCGCACGGACTGGCACCTTGGGTTAACATGCGAAATGCTACAATACAGCTAGAATAATGTCCGCAGCACGAGACTTCTGGCACACATACAACTACATAATATAATACATCTAAAAGGCATAGTTATCAAAATGCATAAATTAAAATGTATCTATCTTGGTGGCACGTCCATGAAACGCGATTTATATATAAGGTTCCTAGAAAAGTCCTTAAGCACCTCCAACAACTTTGTGAGAAAAGGTCCATAACTGTACACGTTATGTTAATCTACACTAAAGTGACCATGCCAGACAGAATAAAAGTGTTTTCAGCGCCCGCTAGCGTAGAAATTAAATTAGGGTGACGAGCATGTCAACAACGCGAGGTAGACGAAAAAAGTCAACTATGAAGCGGCAGACCATTGTCAAATTAGTCGGAATCTAAAAAAAAACTATTACAGAAGGCATTTATACACCAGCAGTGTCGCTAGGAGAAAACTGTTTTTCGTAAGGGAGTTAACAGAGTATCTTGTTTCTCATTTCCCCAAATATCTTTTCCATAAACTTCAATGGGTTCTGATGGTTCCCTGTGGAGGTTATGACTATCAAATCCCCCATCCCCTGGTAACGCTACTCTTATACATAACTTGGTTATTGGCGAATTACTGTCATATTCAGGAATGCTAAACAAACAAAATTTACACGCACAAGAATCTAGTTAAAAGACGGTTCAAATTGCTCTTCGTCACCGACAATTCATATTTGAGTTCGAGAAAAAATATCAGACTATAATTACTTATAATTAGTGGCTGCACATGTGCCAACCGATGAAATAGGATAAGTATTTGTTGCCTTCTATATACGCGTTTCGTGCCTTCAGGATGTCTGTTTCTACTAATTAGACAATGGGCCAACGGCCGTACCGTGCTGAAAACACCGGTTCTCGTTAGATCACCGAAGTCAAGCAGCATCGGGCGCGGTTAGTACTTGGTGGGTGACCACCTCGGAACACCGCGTGCTGTTGGCCATCTCGGGTGCGGTATCCCCGTGGTTTGCGCGCTAGATTTGCACGCTACCACAAAATGCCGCCGTGTTCATGCGGAGTACGATCACGTTAAACATGTGGGTCCGTAAGTCCTTCCGAGAGGTTGGTGGTAGGGGAAGGAGGGTACGGTCCCTGTGGATGCCTCCCCCACTGGGTTCCGATCTAAATTGGGTGGCACTTCCCGGCCGTCCATACAGTTACCTTACACCTTTCTGGTAGGTCGGACGGTCTGGGTCTCAACAACAACTAATTAGACAATGCTATGTAACATTGTAATTGGCTTTTCCATCTATCTCGCATTGCTGCCGAGTTCATATTTTAGTTTTCTGGTCCTTCTCCGTTAGAGGAGTTATATTCGATCGGGTATGGTCACTTTACTGTAGATAGACCTAACATGTTAATTCTTGGACCTCTCTTTACAACGTCATTGGGGTAATTAAGAACTTTCCTAGTAACCATGTATATTGTAACATAGGGCAGATAGGGCAGTCCCCAAATTAAATGTTAAAATGTTAAATGTTCATTTAAAAGCAAGGTGTCCTAACAATTTTTTCATATTTAATGATAATAGCAATCTGGCGCAATATGGCATTTCTACTCCAAATAAATAGGTATATTCAACGACCCCTAATTTTTTAAATGTGTATAATGTTTCCAAGATATATGCACACGAAACTAAGTGAAATAAAAACAAATACTTAAAATAAGTAATTGTATTTGGTCTTAGAATAACGCAAGTAATGAGTAAAATTATATATATATATATATATATATATATATATATATATATATATATAAATTTTGGGTCTATTTTTAACAAATCCAAACACTTATTGCCTATTGAGGATTTGAATGTTACTAAGACTTTTAAATGCAACAAGCCGATTGGTAGAACCATTTTTAATTACAATGAAATTTCACAATCTTTCTCTATTGATAAAGATTCCATGTCAAATGTAGATAATGATTGTTTTTGCAAGGTAGACGAATATGCTGACTATATAAAACCACACTTGGACTATATCGTTATAGGAGACTTATCAATAGTTAAGGACGAAACGTTAAGAACCATTATGTCATTTGGCACAAAATTCAGGTTACCATCCTGTTATAACTCTTTTAAAATCAATCAATCTTGACCTTGATAAATATATTTATAAATTAGCTTCTAAATACGCCCTGCCTTTAGAGGCATTTAATATATGGAAATTCACATTATTAAAATTTATTAAAAATACTATTTGTAGTATTAAATTATCTAGATCTATATATAGCATTGATACTTTAAAACATTCCATTAATGATTTACAAAGATCTTTTGTTATTACTTACGTTGATAAAGTCTCTAATAATTATGCTATTATCTGTAAAAAATTCTGTATACAATTTCTGTTAGATTATTTAAATAACAATAGAATATTCAAACTTGCTTCACACTCCATTATTAGTATTAAACTAAAAATTATCAATATGTATAGTGATTTAAATATTAATTATCATATTCTTAAATTTCCATATATATATAGTGCTAATACCTAAATTTCATAAAAATCCTATCAAATTTAGAACAGTAACTAGTGGTCATAATACTTAACTCTACTACTGCGAGTAAATTACTTCTAAATTATTTAAATGTAATAAATGATAGTCTACGTTTTTCTAGCAATAACTACCTTATTCTAAATAATAGTAAAGAATTAAAGAATAAATTAACATCACTTGCTAAACTAATTGGATTTCAAACACTTGATTTTAAAGAACTTATATTTAATAATATTAAGATCTTTGATCTTTATGTAGTAATTTTAGCTCTATATAGTGCTTATATTACTTATCATACTACTTATACTATATTTACCAAATTTCCTAAACTTCTTCACTTAGTTCTTTTCAATAATTATATATTTCAAGGTAATAAATAATACTTACAAGTCTCAGGGGTTCCACAAGGTGACTGTAGTAGCAGTATTTTAGCTAATTTATACCTTTATCATTATAAAAAATCTTTTACTTCAACATATTATAAAATTTACAGATATGTTGATGATCTGATCTGTTTGGTCTTTACAGGCAACTGTGCCACAGATATAGATTTCTATCCGGATAATTTGGAACTAATTCCTAATGAAGCCACTATTAGTAATAGCATTAATTTTTTGGACTTAAATCTTATTACTGAACCTACTAATGGGATAATTACTAATTTATACGATAAAAAAGTCTATTTTAACTTTAACGTTAATAAATTATTACCTTTTAATTCCTGTATCAATTGTTTAGAAATGTTATACTTAATCAGCTTTTTAGAACTTATAGATTACCTGATAAAAAATGTCATGCTATGCATATTAATAAGCTCAAAATTACTAGCAAATTATATAAATATCCAGTCTATTTAGTACATGGTATAGTTAAAAAGTTTGGAATGGTTGATTATACTTAAATCCTCTCCTTAGTATCTTATATTAGCCAGACATCCACTTTCTCTTGAATAAGCATTACCATGTATTTACATGTTCTTACTGTTGAATATCACCTTTTATCGTCTTTTTGCATTACTGTTATTTATTTCTCACGATTGGCAACAGCAGTTCTCAACTTTTTATTTTTTGCGATTGGCAACATTGGTCTCTCTATTCAAGACTTCAATGGATCAGACGTATGCAGTGTTTTTTCAGGGATTCTTGTTTCCTATTATTTTTCAATCTTTATGCATGTTGTCCAAGTTATTAGTGCTTATAGATTTAATCTATCACTGATATCAGAAACATGCATTTTGTGTTCATTTTGATAAAATACTTGGACTTGATAAAGAGTTTTATCGAAATGAACAATCCATTATTATGCCTAGGGCTTGTCCACGTGTAAGGCGTTCATGCTTGGATTTTATTTTATTTTATTTTATCGATTCCTTTCCATTGATGTTTTTTGTTTGTCTTCAGCTATTCTATTGATGTTTTCTATTCTATTCTATTGATGTTTTTGTTTGTCTTCAGCTTTGTTTGTCTTGATGACTAGAGGTTTGCATTTTATTTTCCACTTGATTGATGATTATCTATTTGATACTTTTATTTGTAAGGCATTTTTTAATGTTGGGCCTTTTTTAGTTGAAACTTCTCTTTATTCTTTCATTGGATTTTCAAACATATATATATATATATATATATATATATATATATATATATAATATATATATATATATATTAAAATAACAAAAACTAAAGTGCAAGAGTGTGAATCAGTAACCACAGTATCTAACCGCGAGCAAAATAAAAGCGTGTGTGAAAAGCAAAAAGCAACGAGGAAGGGCCGAAAAAGCAGAGCACGGAGAGGCCAGGACAAGGAAAATATATTAAAAAATAGTATATCTGCCAGAAACGTCTTCAGGGGCACATTCTAGACAGATATACTAAAATCCGTTGTTTCTATGATTGCATAAAAACACGTGGTTAAAATATTATGCAATCTGTGCCCAACAACGGAATAACAGAAAAAAACAAATAGGATAAATTCAATTATATAACATAAAATACCACATAAACATGAAATATAAAATACCACATAGACATGAACATGAAAAATATAGCGCACAAATATACGAATTTGCAAAAAAGAGCAACTCACATGTCGAAAGGTCGTCACCGTGAATAATCTTCAAATGATTCCCCCACATGCTACAATCTGTACGCTTACCTCGCTGAATACCACGTGGGAAAAATCCAGACCAGAAGAAGTGGAAGTAGCAGTACATAGTTTCGGAGAGATAAACCCAAGAGTTTTGAAACTGACCGAGATGTGACCACGATTATCGAAAACTTTGAAAGAATGGATAACACTGTTTTTTGGAGCCGTAGCCTGTTTTTTGTTTTATTAGTTTTTTAGATATCCGCCTTAACGGTTTTATGAGTGTTTTAAACTTTTTTCTTTACCCGCCGAGGCGGTTTTTTTAAAAAAAATTTTCGTTTTTAGTGTAATCGAAATTACTGTTTTTTAATATTTTTACATTTTTATGTTTGCCCGCCGGGGCGGTGTTTATTTTATGGTGTTTCCACGACTTTAGAATACTGTACTTATACTGCGATCTACAAATAAGGGGGGGGGAAGTTGTACATATAGCAAAGATTTTTGAGACTATTAATGTGTGATAGTGTACACTTATTACTATCCAGGCGTTTAATGCGGAGCAAATAGCTAGTGAATATATATATATAATATATATATATATATATGTATATATATATATATATATAATACATATATCAAGTCATCAAGCTAAATATAATCAACATATATCAATGGTGAGATTTCGAATTATCGTCATAATATACTATATAGATCATTTAATATGCATCATAAATTCAGTCTCTATCAAGATATAATATTAATCCAGACCCGACTAATCTAGAGTTCATACCAAATGAACCAATTATAAGCAATGATATTAATAATTAAGATTTAAATTGAACTGGTCTCCATAATAAATTAATTACTAATTTATATGACAAAAGATATTGTCAAAATTTTTATATCAATAACCTCAGTCATTTCATTTATGTTACTCTATCAATTATTTCATAATACAATAATAGACTTTCGTATCATAATCTACAAAATAATAATCTTAAAAGTTTAATTAAATTATGTAACAATCCTGAATTTGTTTTTAAGATTATTATAAATAACTTTGAATATGCATCATAACTTAAACGTTCTATAGAATTATTTTATTTACAGTTACTCTTCTATTTTTATATAATTGAATAAACAATTCAACTGATTTATATTCAATTCACATCAGTTTTTTATAATATCCATTTTAGATTTAGATTTACAAAACCCATTCCAGTACTTTATAGACTTCAGAGAAATAGCATCTCTGACAGTGTTTAACTCACAGAAACACAGTAGCAATCACGGACTTATGACGAAATCTTAATTCTGTGACTGCACTTTTATTTCATGCATTAGTTCAGTATCCATGTTGCCTATGGCGTCTTAAGCTGAATTAGGTTTATGACACTTATTCATTTTGATCAGTTTTTCAACTTTTCTTTTATATATATATATTAATTCATTTTTCATCTTTTTCTTTACATACACTTACATTCAATTTAAATATCAGTGCAAAGTAACTAATTGGTTTTCAGTTAACACTCTTATGCATGACACAAAAAATTGACCGTACAAGTTTTGTCCGCTCAACTCTTAATTTACACAAGGCAATTTATTGAACGAATTGTTCCACTCTGGAAAATATGGTCTATTTATACGGATCAATTTATTAAATAAGCAGCTTTCTTGTTATTCGTCTTCAGTTGGTGTGCGCTCAAACAATCTTGTTGTTTACTATATTTTTGATTACTTCGTAATTATTTATAAATATGTTTCTTCTTTCTTTCTGTAAATACGTTGCTTTTTTTATTTATGAGTATAAGTGCTATATTTTTAATTTATAAATAAGTTTATTTTTAATATTACAATTAATATAACTGGTACTTGTGAAAATGCAAATTCTTTTTAATTCCTCGATAGAAGCAAGCATGTGACTATAATTGTTTCAAGGGCTTTATCAGATCAAAAACAGTGTGCAATTAAATACCACTAGCAATTAAATACAGCTGGCTACTGGCAACTGCCCACTGACGAATAACGGGCAGTTTTCGCCAAAGGAGACAACTTCGGTCGGAATTATGCACAACTAAACGTAAATTCTGATCTTATTTTTGATAAATTCGCTAATGTCATTCCTTTTACTTATGATTCCCTGACCTGTTTCTTACAACTAAGAGTTTAGTGCACTTGAAAGTCGAGTGTCGTACACGACAGAGTGCCAGGCGCGAAGCGCCTTTAATCTCCAGTTTCATTATGTGGTTCTTATTGGCAAACTGTGACATTAATTCAGTGACCCTAATTGGAGGTTCGAGGTTTTTATTTACTACTTTTTATTATTTGTCCTAGCTCCTAGTGTGGCAGTTTGTTGCACATTTAGAGTTTAAGCAGTTTGGGGGTTGATGCAGATCTGAGGGTTACCTAGCATTTTGGCAGCTTAGAGTTTTGAACATTAGTCGCGAGTTTTATTTGATATCAGATGTTTGAGGTTGGATATTTAATTCCGATTATCGATGTTTAGAACAGCGCGGGGTCTCTGACACGATTTAGCCTTGCGATGATCATAGTCATGCAGATTGAATAACAGTTCATTTGGAACGGATGGCAAATTTTTGTAAAATTTAAGCGCTAGCTTTTTAATTTGGGCTCTAACAGTTTTTATTTTGAAGTCATTCCTAATTACCGAGTTTCTTAAGTACCTGGGAGCTTTCCTGATAATCCGTAGGATTTTGTTTTGTTTTGTCTCTAGGAGGTCTATTGTAGTTTTACAAGCATATCCCCATACGGGTGCTGCATACAGCATTCCCGGGCGGATGATGATCGATTTATAGTGACCATCAAGTGCACTAGTTCTTCCCTGTCCCCTTATGATTCGCCCTTGTCTCTGGTGTCGCCCTTGAAGCTATTTTGCGTCCACTGCCAAGTGAGCATTATTTGGAATGCTCCTTCTTCTCCGTTTTTTTCTTTCTGTCCTTCTTTGGCTGCGGATCTTCTGATCCACACTTCTTTTCCGTTCTCTGCGACTCAATGGGACTAAATTTCCGATTCGTCGGCATTTTTCCCATCTGAGCTCTTGCCCTTCGTTCTCTATGTTTTCCCCTTTCCTGTATGTTCCTCTTTTATTTTCCTTTGGCCCTTCTTATGACCAGGAGGTTAAAGCAAAATTTCATATTGTGTCAGGTACTCCTTTGCTCTTCCAATACTTGGTACTTAGTACAACTTCTCTCGACTTCATCGCCTGTCACTTGTGGTGAAAACTAGGTATAAGCATGCCGTGGAAACTTGCGCGATGCGTATGTATCAAAACTTACGTGCCCTCTCCATTTCCAAACTTTTAAATAGACTATGCAGTCTTAACAGAAGATAAACTTTAACGTTTTATTACCTGGTTTTGAGTGTTTATCAGGCTTATTTATCATGACACGTATGGGTTCTTCACTCTCCAACTGTAGGTCGAGAATCCTTCCAACATCATAATTTTCTACCTTACAATTTTGTTAAAATTTTGCTATAATTGCGAAAGTTATCTATTTATTTAACTAAAAATAATTGCAAAAAGGGGAGAAATGGTACAGTTTAACCCTCTTAGAAAGAAGTTTTAAGGACCTACAAGAAATTTCGTTTAAGTCGGGAATTCATTACAAAAAAAATGCGTATATAATTTCCAGATATGTTTTATTCAAGTTCTTTGTGCATTGCATAGAATGTTGGCAACAGTATTATCACAAACATTTCTTAACTAGCTACTACTATGAATGTCGTATCTTTAAAAAAATTAATCTTCCATATTGATCGTTTTCAGCTGTGGTTTGTAAAAGATCAAGTAGAGCACATTTTATTAAAAATTATAACCAGGTGAAGAATCGTGGCAGATGTTTATTAAATTGAACTTCAAAAATTATAATTGGAGCTTCAGAAATATTTCTTAAAATCGAAAATTTGTTGAAATATAGAAATGTTTCATTGCTATACAAGTGAGAGTCTTTTTAGATACGAACGGATCATATAGTTCTTAAATCGTACCATATATAGCAGGTGTGGGAAAGTTTTACTATCTGAGAAATACCAAAAAATGCCAAGTCCTTTGATAACAATGTTAACCCACCCCCTCTCTCTCTGTCTTCCTCATGCACACACATATACACATGGAAGTGCGTGCATGCACTTCGTCATTTCGACATTATTGCACTTGGTAATTTCGTCCCTTTTAAGCAAGATGTAATCAATGAAACGACAAAAGTGCAAAAATTTCTATAAAACCAAATTCTAAATTTTCTGGTGGAACTTTCGATATTTTAATCATAACTGTGAAGCGAAGTCACTGTTATGAAAGATTCCAGGTACACACTATGTGATGTGATGAGAGTAAATCTCGCTTCACTGTTATCGATAATGATGCATATTAAATTTCTAGTATTTTAAAACGTGTACGATTGCGAAAAACATCGTTATGCAAAATAATTAAAAAAATCAATAAAAATTTGTTTTGCTTTTGTACTGTAGCTCACATATTCTTTTATAACAAACGGGCCATATAAAATAATTTTTCTGGCCCTAAATGGCTCACGGGCTGAAATTTCCCCACTCCTGCATATATATATAGCAAAATTTGTGGAGAAATAAATATGTAGCACTCGCTTGAAGAAAAAAGTAATATAGGTGTCTCACCTGCGCCGCATTCCCCGGCAAAAATGATGCGCAGGCCCCGCCTAGATTTGCAGGCCTCAACCCGCAACGCGCACTCGTTGACGTAGGTACGACCATCTGAGCCGCATACGGGCTGGAAATCAGGAGCGCACACAGCATTGCAACGGCACACGGGCCGACGGCGAGCATCGAGCTGGCAGACCTGAGACGCCGGACATTCCACGCCTTCACAGGGATCTGGAAGATAGAAACATAAATGCAAAGTACATTTCTAGTTTAAAATAATCTGATTCACAGTAAAGTGACTTCTGTACAGTGAGCTTATAACAGACCCGTGCAGATAAACAAGGAAAGTTTCATTTCGCTGTTTTGTCACCACCTTGGACCATAGCTTTCCATATCCTACAGCTAATCAGCAAGATAATTTGTAGTTTTTGAATAATTTGTTGTTTTTAAATAATTATTTCCAATCAACGGGGATTTGCATGGTTGAGGGGCCTAAGCGAAATTTTTCTTGTTGGCTCCTATGACATCATCATATTTTGTGTCTTCATTATATACAATTTTTATGTCGCCTCAATAGCAGAGAGGTCAAAGATAAATATTTCCTCATGGCGATATCGACTATCTGTGTCGTGGGTTCGCATCTCACATGCGGACATGGACATTTTAGTATTGAAACGAAGCCGAACTACCACATTGTATGTTTCCGGGTTATGTGTCCGGAAACATACGCTGTTCCCGGAAACATACACTACCGCAGTGTATGTTTCCGGGTTAAAAAAAGTTATATATTGTGTGTATTGTATATTGGTGTTTAAACTACTACTTTTATCGCAGGAGCATGCTATATGGGTTACAGCTCAAGACCCGAGCGCAACCATCGGCAGACATGCCCTTCTAAGATGAGTAAAATAATAATAACAATAACATTTATTGTGCCAAGGTGACATCACATTGGTGTCGAATAATTTAACTTTTTTACAATTGTGATATTATTCTAATTTACACAAGTTCAAAAAATAAAAAATGCTTTTAAATAAATATACTAATTACAAGGGAATTAAAAAAAGTTATATATTGTGTGTATTGTATATTGGTGTTTAAACTACTACTTTCATCGCAGGAGTATGCTATATGGGTTACAGCTCAATACCCGAGCACAATGAAAAGATATTCCAGACTGAGGTCAACTCAGTAGTGGGTCGTGTGACCATTTTCGGTAGCGCCCAAAATGTAAAATAATCATAATTAAAAGTGAATTTTCTGTACTTATACCATCTTAATATTTAATGAATATTTTTAAAGCCAGTATAAATAACCGAAATTTTAGTTTGATTCCAAACATCTGAAGTTGTACTTCTCCTATAATGGACAAACAAACCGCCAGATCAACAACATCAGCCAACAAGCCACCAGACAGTCCTTATGCGGGGTCCCCTATTTTACAGCCCAGGATCCTTAGAATCCTCAATCCAGCAAATGTTTGCGACTGTAATATTCTAGCATGATAAAATAGCAGCTTTGATTCTTAATATTTTTTTAATATCATGGTGGGATCTAATACTTTAATAATACTCTAATACTTTCTGGAGCCCTGATAATCAAAATTGCTTTTCATATATTTCAGCATTTTTGAATGTCATTATTTCCAGAAAAATAGACAGAATGTATTCATATAATTGAATAAAAATTAGTAACACTTTGAAATTGAATAAAGTATTATGACATTTGAGAAAACGTCTGAAGTAAGGGCTCTTAAGCGACCAATTAGCCGCTCATCGGGAAATATGTCCAAGCCAACCAGTGACAGTACAAATAATTATTTTAGCTTCTCCCACCGTCGACAAAACTCTTAGGTACTGAATATACTTCTATCTTATTATTGGACAATGCAAATAATCATACATCAAATTTTGACGATGAAAACAAAATTAAAATCTTTATATAATTCCATGAAATGTAAAAAAAAAAGGCTTCTCGAAATAGACAATTAAAAAAATCACACTAAATTTCATCATTGTATCATATTTTTTTTCGAGTTGTATATAGGAACACTGTGGAATGCAAATATTTGAATATGCCAAGAACAGCTGAGGATAATTTCTAAGGATTGGTGTTAATTAATTTTTAGTCAAACGTGCTTTTAAAACGCAGATTCATTCGCAAATAGTAAGAATAATTAATTATAAAATGAATATTATTTTACGCAAACAAATTTATGTATGATTTTTATCCATTTAAAAGAAATGGCGGATTTTCCAATATATAATCTAGCTGAAAATTAGTAGACACCCTATGAATTAACATTGGCATTGAATGAATCATTTATTATTACTATTTAATTAATCGTAAATTATTATTACCATTGAAGTAGTTCTATATTATCAAATTTGATTTGAATATCTTAACTTTTTCAAGTAATATCTTGTCCACATTTTCTTGCTCTCTCACACGCTGGCGCGCAAGAATGAAATTAAAGTTTTATAGCAAATCTATAACTACAGCACACAGTATAACTACAGCACACAGTAAAAAATAAGGGATAAACCGTTTTCGATGGCAAAAAGCAGCCTTTTGATCAGGACAAGCAACAAACTCTGTCACAAAGTCAAATATCTCAAGATATTTTGACGGCTTACCGATTAAAACCGGGTAAACGGCTTACCAATTAAAACCTAGGCACAGACATTCCAAGACTGATCCCTTCCTGTTAAAGTGTGTTAAAAATGTGAAAATTTACAAAATATGAGAGTGGAAATATTTTTAACCCATCACAATACTTTCTCTTTATATATAATAGATTTATTGTACGGAACAAGAAAATGATATTTCTCTCTCTATATATATTAAAGGAAAACCAGGTGCAGCCGCCGCTGATCAAATCCTTTTACAAATAGAGAGATTTTCTGTCAAAGCGTCACCTATGGTATCAAATGATTTGTAATTTTGCATGATGATTTAGAATGATTATTGCTATATGTCGCTTTCTATTTTGGTTACAATCGGAAAAAATTGCTATTTTTATACAATTGTGAAGTCAAAATTTATGTACCACATATTTGTATGAAAATTATATTTCCTTTCATTTATCTTCAAATCTAACATTTCATTGTTGAAAACACTGTTGCCATGTCAAAAGAATTAATAGATTACTAACTCCCTGATAAATTAATGGATCACTAACTCCCTGGTAAATTGATAGATCACTAACTTTATGGCAAAAATCACTAATTCAATGGTAAAGATCACTAACTCCATGGTAATAATACCGAAGCTAATGTTGAGATTTTCGTTTATACGTATTTGGCTATCGTTATAGTTAGATTTTAAATGTCTTATTTCTGAAAATATGTACCTAAGTATAAAAGCACATACGCATAAAACGCCCGAACATAAAAATACCCTTTAAATAAATAGAAAAAAAAACACTATGTAAGTCAAGTAAATAAACACTCTGTCTCTATCAAACATCCGATTGACATGCAATTTTCGCTCTTATTGAGAAGCACATCACGCCTGCTGCATTAATGCACATGGATTGCATAAGTGGACTGAGTAACTGAGTTCTTTTGAAGTTGATCCCTATAGCTACCTATCAGTTCTCTTCCGTGTTCAAAGACTAACATCACTCAGAAACTAGTTTAGCAGGCAAATTAGGTTCCGAGTACTCTCTCTTAGTTCTAATCTAAAGGTTTATTTTAATCAATAGCACTTATATTTTTTATATTTATGATGTTTATATCAAAATAAATGTTACTGCCTTATCTATGCAGAATGTCCGAAATTTCATTTTATACATCATGGAGATTTATCAAATTTCTTTTGAAGTTCAGCTCTAAAGCTACCTATTAGTTTTCTTCTGTGCTCAAAAACTAACAACACTCGGAAACTAGTTTTACAGGCAAACTACTTTCAGAATATTGTTTTAATTTTAGTCTAAAAGTTTATTTTAGTCAACATCTCCTATTTTTTCTTAACTTATGATGATTTAATACTTATCTAAAAGCTTATGTTAATCAATATCTCCTATCCTTTTTTTTTTTTTTTATATATATAAATCTTAGATGCTTTTATGAAAGTAAATTTCGGTACCTTGTTATCCATAATGTTCGAAATTTCAATTTATATACCTGGGAGGTTTGTCAAACTTCTTCTGCAGTTGAGCCTTAATGCAGCACATTAGTTCTCTTCAGTGCTCAAAGGCTAACATCACTCGGAAACTGGTTTTACAGGCAAACTAGGTTCTGAATATTGTTTTATTCTTGCCTAAAAAGATTATTTTATCAGTATCTCCTATCTTTTGTTGACATCTAATGAGTCTATCAAAGTAAACTTTAGTGCTTTATCTGTGTACAGTGTTTGAAATTCCAATTCAAACATGGGGAAGATGTGTCAAATTTTCTTTTAAAGTTGAGGCCTAAAACTGCCCATTAATTATATTTTATGCTCAAAGACTGATGTCAGTCGGAAACTAGTTTTACAGGCAAACTAGGTTCCGAGTATTATTTAATTCTAGTCTGAAAGTTTATTTTAATCAATATTTCTTATCCTCTTACTTTCCCTATATACATAGTATAATATATAGGGAAAGTATTGTAATGGAGTGGAACATTCGAATTCGAGTTCTCGACGGAAGAGCTCGTTTCAAACATCTCTGAACTCGAATTGAACGTTTTTAAGATGATGTCTGCGTATGCGTGCTTCCGTGACTCTATGTGGATGCGATATCTCACGAACGAATGAAGCGTCTCGAACTGAATTTTGTAAAAATATTACAATCAGTGAATACTGCGACCCTGTTGATTTTAAATGCAATTTAATATTCAAAAGCCTTCCAATTTTTGAATGAAATTTTGAGAAATCAATTGAAAAATCAGAACCTTCAATAATAAAATAATTATTTCTAAAAATAATAAATTATCATTTGCTATGCAACTTTTTAATTAGAAACCGAATTAAACAATCTTTAGGTCGGTGGCATGAACCGTACTTGAGATATTACCCATTTTTAAAATGGATTTATAAAACAAATCGCATAAAATTATAAAAGTGTTAACTATTGTGAAATATGTTCACTTTTCATATGTAATATTAAGCGATAAATTTGTTAACATTATTCTCGTGGATCTAGTTCGTTCCATTCACGAAAGAAGATATTTTGGGTAATAGTTCTGTATTTTCATGCCTAATAATTCTCCAATAGTTATTTAAAAATTAGAAAAGTTCTTCTGTCTGTTTATTTGTAACACACAGAGATAAATTTGTCGAATTTGTCGGCGATATTTCGTCCCAGATTGACAAAAATATCGTCAAAATTATAAATATGAAAAAAGGAGGACGATGCAAAGGAATTAAAAAAAATCCAAAACTACGTTTTACTATGGTTGAACACTTTCACTCGAGCCAGCATTTCTGTTTTAGTCTCATTTGAAACGTCTCAGCTTCCAGATCAGCGAAAAGAATCGAAAATTCGAATTAAAGCTGTCAATACAAAAGGATTTTCATAAAACTTATACCACTTTGCTTCTAAAAAACAATAAATACACAATTTAATAGCATTTTGCTGCCAAGAATTAAAACTGATTATCAACAACTTTCATTAAGTGGTATAAGTTAGTATGTACAATTAGTGACCCCAAGCCATTGAGAACGCGTGAAGTGAGTGTGAAATGGCTGGTTTCTTAATACCATGCAGTCCGCTTTTCATTTAAAATCGAATTGATTCGTTTTAAAATGTCCTTACGTGTAGTTATTATTCTATCATGTGAGTTGTGGGATTTTTCTTATAATTCGAGGTGGTTCAATCGCGGTTTGTCTCTAGATACAGAGATCAAAGTTTGTAGTCTCCTAAGCATGGCATCATTGTGCTTAAATTAAGGAAATTTGCCAAAAATACTGAAAAAAAGAACTTTTAAAAATGAAATTAGTTTCTTACCACATCTTCCTTGGAATTTGACCGCGATGTCTGTTTGAAGTCGACAAGCGGCTCGCCGCAACTCGCATACATTTGGATAGTCCTCCCCGTCCGTACCGCAAACAGGTCGTGAACCCCGGCTGTCTCCATAAGTTGGACACCTTCCTGGACACTGACATTGTCCCGCAGCACCGTCAGCAGACGGGCGGCACTCAGCTCCGTATTGGCATTCAACCGATAGGCAAGGATCAGCTATATCTGCCGGGAACTTGTAGCACCCAAGACTTAGGCCAGGAAGAAGCCAAAACAGGAAAGCCGGCAGAATTGCCATGCTTTGCCTTTCACACTCTATACATGTCACTTACTAACATGATCATACATTTTGAAGACAGCTGCTCTTGCATAGGTTACATATTCTCTTGAACTGATTGATAGGAAAAAGTTGCGTATTGCATAGAGTTTGGAAGATCTGTATGTCTTGCAACTTAGAGAAAAATCATTTTCAGAAATAGGACATATACAGCCATTATAAAGACTGTGTGACATCGTACTCACTGTATTCATCATTCTCCCTTATTGAGTTCTTAACAGATTATTATTTGCAAATAAGTGCAAATGCATAAGTCTTGCATGATTGATATGCTTTGATCTCCAACAGTATCAGTATTAGTTAATAAATGTCATAACTAATAGGTTACAGTTCATGAAAATCATTTCATCTATTTGTCATTTTCGCGTTTTATTAAATAACAAGTTCGTTTCACCAATTTTTTTTCAACGCCACACAGTTTAGTAAAACCCGCTTTGGTTTTCATCAAATATTTCCTCTCACATTCGCACTTCATACTCACTTTGTAAATAACATATTTTGCCATCTCGCTAAATATTAAAAATTTATATACCAAACCTAAATATAAGAGAAATTTAAAGTATCAATTATATTAAAAATTCTGACGTATTTTAAATCCACATTTATACAACTACTTATAAAATATGATCTCTGACGCATAAATTTGTGACAACTCAAATATTTTCAAATATAACTGGAAAAGATATGACGCTCATTGCCTCAGACAATTGATTCAATTTTTCCTTTAGTCTGAAAATGGGCAGAAAATGGGTGGGTATCTGCGACTGCCAGCCACCAATCTGATCTCACCAACTGGCTGATCTCACCAGCGCAGATTCTCGCAAATATTCATACGCAACGCGGAATCAAAACAAAATCCTAAACTTACTCTTACAAAAATCCTTTTTCTGAGGAGATATCTCACGACACTCTATGCATAAATCTTCCTTCGAGATCAAGTTGGTGTCGTTCCTTGTGTTGTGGAGTAAGCTTACAGTGCTTCAACTCTAAAATTTCCGATCGGTACTTCGTTTTCAAGTAGAATATTTCTTCCCATCAGATCCCTCGATATTGAGCAATGCGAAGTGAACTACCTCTCATTGAGATCCGTAGCTGGGTGTCGAAACCGTAAGCCATTGGAAATAAAGGGACGCGGTGTATCTGCGCATGCTCTGCGAACCGCAGTGCCCGCGGATCGATAAATGCAGTGACATCAGTATTTGGCCCTTACCCTGTTCATAGTCGAACGATAAGGTTTTACCACTAAATATATATTTACCCAGTATATAATACATAAAACATATGTTTAGCCAAGATACCTAAAAGATTTAAACAGTATATGCTATTTACTTAGTCTTCAAATAAAGAGGCTTATAACCATCAAAAGTATATATTTAATTAGTGGATAATGATTATTTAACCTTGCAAAAAATATAACTAGATGTAAGGTATAATAAGGTGAGGTATATATAAGGTATATATTAACTAGATGCAAGGTAATTCAAGGCAATTTCTTAGAAGGCTAGAGTGGTGCAACTGGTAGTATATCTGGGCGCAATTCATGAGGTTCGAATTCGAATCCCCGTTCCGGCTGATTTTTATTTTCAGGTAATATTAAAGTCGTATGTTCTACAATTGGTGCCCGATCTAAAAAATGATATGGGGAGGCCAAAGAGGTTTAGACCCTGTTTAGAAAGGGAATAATGTAAGGAATTCAGGGGAATTCCGAAATGGTGCAGCTGGTAACATAACTTTTATCTATCTAGGAGGAATTGATTCGATTCCTGGTTCTGACCTATTGGTATTTCGAGATATAATAAAGTCTTGCAATTGGCGCCTGAGCTATATAAATAGTATGGTGAAGATTGAACTGAAGAGGTTTAAGATCGCCCTCGACTATGTGTAGAAGAGGAAGAATCTAAAATAATTCTTTACATGGCGGGAGATATGTAACTTGTAGCATAACGATAGAAAGTCATATGTTCTACAGTTAAAGAATGTTACAAAACACCGAACTTGCTAATTTATTACTAGCAGAGGTACCCGATGCTGAGAAGGATTTAGATAATAGGAGAAATCTCATAACATTCAAAAATATTTATTTAAAAAATTTCCCTTATGCTATTAAAAATGTAAAATTAAAAACTTCTAAATAGAAAGTAAAATTTTCGAGTAAATTTACAAATTTAAGATTAAACAATTATTTTCCCCATTCCTAACAAATTTACTAAAATTTCCAAGTTTGGTCATGATGTGTCGAAACAACTGAAATAAGTAGAAGATATAAATAATGACAGTAATTTTATTCTTTTAACAAATAATAAGCACAATCCAAAAACGCAATTTCTGATGCCATTTCAAAATAGATAGAAAAATGATATCAATAATTTCTTCATCTTATTTTACTCCATTGCCGCAACAGCAAAATATCTGATGTGGGCAGCACATGACTTTCTCTGTAATGCAATCAAAGTAGTTGGAACATGGGTGTTCTGCTACGAAGGCTGTGCAATGCTGTGCAAAGCTGTGCAATGGCCGCCATCTTGAACTCCGTAATCCTGTACGGGGGTGTAAAAGGGGGGAAATGAAAAAAGGTGGGGGTGAAAATTTTTTAGAAACTTTTTTCGGGTGGCAATGATTTCATAGTCTTTTACGAGGGGTCAAGGGAGAAATAAATTTTTTGGAATGAGATTTTTTCTAAGTAGGGAAAACTTTTCTAGGGGTGGCAACACCAACGGTGGAGGTATGGAGCCATCAGCCCCTAGCGCCAGAAAGTGGAACTATAGGGAGGAAACTTCAGATTTTTCTAAGTATGGAAGAAACTTTTTGGGGGTGGCAACAGCTGAGGTTCTGCACAGAAGGCTGTGCAATGCCATCAGCGCCCCCTAGCGGCGAAAAACGGAACTATGGAGATAAAACTTCGGATTCCTTTTATTTGGGTTACCATAGCAACACCTGTAGGGAAGAAACGTTTTTGGGGGTGGCAAAACCGACGAAGAAGAAGCAGTACCCTCAGCGCCTCCTATCGGCGAAAAGCGGAATTAAAATTAAAACTTGGTAATTTTCTCCCTTAATGGAATTTTTTTTCTCAATGAGGATAATTAAATAAAGTGATTAAGTATACCAAGGGGTATGCCAGGAGCGTGTCAAGGCGTGCCAAAGGTATGCCAAATGTATGCCAAAGGTGTACCAAGGTACATCCGTCCACCTTCTAAGAAAAGAGTGCTTACCCTATATGGCGGTTACGAAGAGATACGTGAGAATGTCTTGTATTTCTTTATGGCAAATAATATATCTGAACCCACTTAAATTGAACCCACTTGAACACTTTTGCATTTTTGTAACGTTTTCTCACAAAACCACGATTTTTAATAACAGAATTTCGTAAATGCAAATTTTTTTCTTATATTTTTTCGCAAATGTAAGTTTTCTACTTTTCAAAAACCACACATGTGCTGTTTTCTCTATGGAAATTAACATAGGTTTTCGCACTTGTGCTTTTTTTTAACGTTTTTTCACAAAAACACAATTTTTACTTACAAAATTTCGTAAATGCAAGTTTTTTTCTTATATTTTTTCGCAAATGTAAGATTTATACTTTTCAAAAACCACACATGTGCTGTTTTCTTTATGGGAATTACCGTAGATATTCGCACTTGTGCTTTTTTTTAACGTTTTCTCATAAAAACGCGATTTTTATTAACAAAATTTTGTAAATGGAAGTTTTTTTCTTATATTTTTTCGCAAATGTAAGTTTTCTACTTTTCAAAAACCACACATGTGCTGTTTTCTCTATGGAAATTAACATAGGTTTTCGCACTTGTGCTTTTTTTTAACGTTTTTTCACAAAAACGCACTTTTACTTGTAAAAAACTAACAAAAACATGTTTTAAAGTAGTAGAATCGCGTGAATTAGTATTTTAAAGTAGCAGAATCGCATGAATTGGTGTTTTTAAAGTAGTAGAATCACACGAATTAGTGTTTTAAAGTAGCAGAATCGCGTGATCGACTATATTCGTTGAATGACTCTATTCGAGGAGGTGTACTCGTATATACCCAATGAGGGGACCCATAGACCGTTTATCAGCGATTCGAGAAACATTTAAGTGCTTAATGTTATGAATCCCACATCCATTTTAGTCTGAAAATCTAGAAAAACCCCAGAGAATATACCTATTTTAAAAATAAGTATTATAAGAAAAAGGGCTAGCCTGTCACTTTATACGCATAGTGTGTCTTATTTCCCTAAATCCCACCATTTTTTAAAATAAAAGTGCATACCAGAACCCTCCACGCTTAAGTCTCGTAAAAAATGATATAGCTATGAGCGCCCCCGCCCAACCCTTTTGTGCGGATGGATGGGAAATATTTAAGACATTCTCGCCATTAGGAGAAATACGTAGTGGGCGTTGACATGTGTTATATTATTGAATAAGAGATTGCTTAACCCGAAATACGAGCGAGTCTGTATTCAGGAGATATATAGCCGAAAATGGTTATCTTGTGATTTTTAACGTTTGAAATAGCAACATACACGCTAATTTCTCTACGGCGAATAACATATATTTTTTGTATGTTTACTAGTTTTAAGTGAAATTTAACACATATAGCTTTCTAAGGGAGGCAGAAACGCCTAAAGAGGTGATACATATGATACCCGCGCTCAACACAAATCGGCGGAAATAAATGGTGAGATAGTTTTTAAAGACGAGACTTTGAAATTTTTTTCGATAAATAAAGTATTTGAGGTTATTTAACGTGCCCCTATTTAACTAAAATATCCAAAGTTACGTACTTATAAATTATCCTTAGATCGCCATTTTACTGTTATATCGAGTATGTGTATCATACCTAGCCCATTAAAAGTTTCTGAACATGTACATTTACTTTGAAATTTGAAGTTCAGTCTTTAAACAATATATAGGTTTTCCTTTCGCTGTTATGTATCGACGTTGTATTAATTCCGAGTTATCTCGCTGGGCGTTTCCATTTCTTTAAAAGTTAATATAAATTGCCATTTATGTGAAACTTCTAAAGTCTTTACTTTAAAAATTTATCTTAGTTCATAATTTCACAGCTTCATAATTTCACAGATGTCTTGGGTAAGTACACCCCCATTCCACGTCATTAGATGTTTTCATCCTCTATAAATGTTTCTTGATATCTCATTTAGTTCCCAAATCTAAAGTCCTATCTTTAAAAAATTTTCTAATACCCCCTTCCTAATGTTATATGCTGCTTATGTGCATTATAGATACCCCCTCGGTAAGCGCTAGCACCCTCTAAGATTTAATAAATTTTCCACTTAATTGAAAAAAGTTAAAGTCACATCTTTAAAAACTGCTCCGGTATCACTTTTCCATCACTGTGATCGGGGCATGTGTATCGCACATAACCCATTAAAAATTTCCAAACACCTACATTTATTTAAAAATTTGAAGTTCGGTCTCTAAACAATACTAAAGTTTTCCTTTCGCTGTCCTATATTAGTTGTGTGTATTATGGATACTACCTTATCATATGTTTATATCGCTTTAAATGCCTCTAAATAACCCATTTACTTAAAAATTCCATGTCTTCTCCTAAAAATACTATCTTAGATCTGCATTCCACCGGTGGGTGTTGGTTATATGCATTATATATATACATAACCCCCTTTCACTATGCATTTCTCCCTTTGCAGTAGTTAGTAGAAATCATGTTTAATTATAAATTCAAGTTCTAACCCTAAAAAATCTTTGTTAATTTCCCATTTCATGGCTATGTATCGGCTATAAGTATCATGCATGCCGCCTCAGTAGGTGTTTCCAACCCTTTAAAAGCTACAAAGCATTGTATTTGGTTAGGATATTTTCTATCGTGGAAATAAATGTTCGTCTAGTTCGACACTTTGTAACTAGCTGCTGATGATGGGATCGTCTTATACTCACTCTGCAGGCGATATCATCTTATAAAATATTGGCACATATTACATTTAGCTAAAAACTTCAAAGTCCTATACTTGAAAACTTAGCCTAGTTCCTCATTTTATTACCATGTATCGATCATTCACACGTTAAATAACCTCAAATATCTTATTTATCGAAAAAAATTTCAAAGTCTCGTCTTTAAAAACTATCTCACCATTTATTTCCGCCGATTTGTGTTGAGCGCGTGTATCATATGTATCACCTCATTAGGCGTTTCTCCCTCCCTTAGAAAGCTATATGTGTTAAATTTCACTTAAAACTGGTATGCATACAAAAAATATATGTTATTCGCCGTAGAGAAATTAGCGTGTATGATGCTATTTCAAACGTTAAAAATCACAAGATAACCATTTTCGGCTATATATCTCCTGAATAAAGCCTCGTTAGTATTTCGGGTTAAGCAATTTCTTACTCAATAATATAACACGTGTCAGCGCCCACTACGTATTCTCCTAGTGCCGAGAATGTCTTAAATATCTCCCCTCCATCCGCACAAAAGGGTTGGGCGGGGGCGCTCATAGCTATATCATTTTTTACGAGACTTAAGCGTGGAGGGTTCTGGTATGCACTTTTATTTTAAAAAATGGTGGGATTTAGGGAAATAAGACACACTATGCGTATAAAGTGATACACTAACCCTTTTTCTTATAATACTTATTTTTAAAATAGGTATATTCTCTGGGGTTTTTCTAGATTTTCAGACTAAAATGGATGTGGGATTCATAACATTACGCACTTAAATGTTTCTCGGATCGCTGATAGCGTACAAATTGATCTTGGCTGGTTACATCCAATCAGCAAAAGACATCTTGAGACATCGGTGGACCATTGTAGAATTTATGGTACATACCCCCCCCCCCCCCCATCAGCTGTGAAACATGTGTTTATTAATCATTTTGTTTCACAAAAGATTCGTTCTGGGGTGAATCAGTGACAGTCTTGTACGTTTCAGTGAGAACGTCGAAAATCATTTTTCTTGCCGCAAAAAATAGTTTATCGTTTCTCTTTCTAAATGTTATACAGTTCAATTTGATATTATCTAAAATTGTCATCTAGCATTTTATGCAAAATTAATATTTATTGTAAGCAAGATATAATTATTTTATGATTGTTTAACATTGTTTCTATTAACATATAACATATTAGACCCCCATCAAGGGGATTCAGTTTATTCTAAATTCCAGATATAAAATTGGTATATTCTTTAAAGATTGTGATAGTTTTCGTTATAATGACTTATATACAGCATCTGTCGAGTCACTTTTTAGCTAAAAATATTTTTAATTTTACGCATGGATCAGTGTTTGTTTGCTCTTAAGATGCTATATCAAATTTAGCTCCTTGAAAGTCCTTAGAAATTGTTTTCTCGTTTTGCTCAATTTTTAGATTTATTTTTCTGTGTGTGTTTTCCTTACCTAATACTGCACCTAATACTTTTCGGCCGGTGGTGCTTCCGCTGGTGGTTGCTGGACTTGGGGGCATGTGCTGAGGGCGGCAGGATTGCGGTCGCGACAGCGTTTCTTCTTTTCCGTGTACCTTCGGGTGGGTCGGTATTTCTTTATGGATTACCTAATACTGCATTTTTCTTTTAAATTAAAGGTATATATCAATATTACTTACGCTATTTATGAGCAATTTCTATTTTCTTCGAATTATTCAAATTTTTGGTTATCAGGATTTCAGCTAAAGCTTCGTTTAATTTGAAAAGTAACTACAATAATTTAAATGAGGTAATTTTTAAAGCAAAGACAATATTCAACATATTCTCATCTCGCCGCTTTAGAACATCTGCTATCTTATAAACTTGAATTCTTTAAACGAATTATATCGGATCATAAAAATATCATTTATAATTCTGTGTTTAAGTTATGAAGTAAGAATTCTATAGAATATAACATTCTTTTGCATTTGAGTATTTACAACGAAAGTTAATAGGAAGGAATTTAGTTTTTACAATTAATTGGAAATCAATCAAAATTTATTTTCTGAGCCAACTTTCTCACATGTAGAGCTCCAAATTTTCTAATTTCTATTTTTCTCTATTTTAAGTAATCAGAAAAAAAAATGATGAACCTCAAAGAATTTTCGTTCTTTTTGGTAAATAAAAAGTAAAAGAAAAATACTGTAAATTTCTTAAACTTCCAAAATTATTTCAACTTTTGAGTATAATTGAAATTATGTTATTGGAATTTTTAAATTTTGCATTTTAAGCATGTACTTTTCTTATATTTTTTTTAATATTATGCTTGCAGTGTGGTGCATAGAAATGTCGTCTTAGAATATTTTTTCAAGCATATAACAAGCCATATCCTTTCAGAAAATTTTATTTCGGTCAGTTGAGTAGTAGTATTGTAATGTTGTGGAAACGACATTTTCTCAAATTTCGAATGACTAGTGAAAAATTAACAAAATAATAATAAATCGTGCCGTTATTCACTGTATCGAGTAAGAGTCTAACTATGTTCAAAATTTGCCTTCATTTGGTTCAGTAGTTTCGGAGAACATCAGGGTACCTCGATTTAGCGATAGACTGTCCGACAGACCGATCGACAACAAAAAACTAAAGAATATTTATTTTATGTTTTATAATCAGTCCCTTTAAAAACTTATAGATCTTTAAAAAAGATATGTGCAAATACTTACTTCTATTTAGCGAGGAAAGTGTAATAAATATCACAAGAGTTACAAAAATATCCTTTATATATTTATTTTCCTGCAACATATAGGAAAGGGAAAGTATTGTGATGGGGGTCAGACACCGGACGCTCAGATTTTGATAAATTTACCAGTGTTGCGCATCCTTGAATACTAATTAACCATATTTTCAATGATTTCTGTCTATTTGTGCAGCGTTTCTTTTAAAAAATTATCCAATATACTTCTGGCAAATTATCTAATATACTTTTAACTAACTCCTATACAGAAGTAATTACTATGCATATATATATATATATATATATATATATATATATATATATATATATATATATATATATATATATATATATATATATATATATATATATATATATATATATATATATATATATATATATATATATGGAAGTAATGACTATATACATAGCAAATACTTATTCAAACATTGCGAGAAAAACTTGCTCCGGCTAAACAAGAGGATGAAAAAATTTAAATAATGCAAATGAATTATAACTAGAAAATTTCATTCTGAAAATAGTCAATCATGAAATAAAATGATAATAATAATTGAAATGCTGCAGTGGAACTAGGTTAAAATTCACAAAAAGTATTTTGTGAGTTTCTGAATTTATTAGCATTTGGTCCGGTAACATAAAATGTATCGGGGAGTGGGGGGGGGGGAGGAGGGTTTCCAGAAGGGGCCTGCCCCCACCCCCAAATGTATTTCTGAAAGAAACATCGAGTCTTTGGCAATGATATCTCTACAACAAATCAATAAAATAGAATACAATTCGGTAATACTTCTTCAATCAATAAATATCAGACATTTATTAATTTTCGGGTAAATAAGACAGAAGAAAGCCATCAAGTTTTCGAACATTTAAAATCAAAAATGAGATGAGCATGAAAAGTATAATGTTTAAAAATGTTACAAAAATAAATATTTTAATTGAATTTTCACTTAAAAGCGAATTTTATCATTTATATAGAACCCTAATTTGCACCGTTTTCGAGATATTTTGTATTTTTTATTTGAAACAGGAAAAATAAAGAAAAAATTAAATACACTCAATATTATTAAGTTATTACACATTTTGCAATTACTTTTAACAGGAAATATATGAATAACATTGCTTAGAAGTTCTCATTAAAAATTTTACATTTCCACATGCAGCGATATATATATATCAAACAAATTAAGCAAATCAAATTATATTTGGTAGACAATCAACAACTGTCAACTTCTTAATTTTCTCTCTCTTTTTATATGCAATATTTTATTTTTTAAATTATACCATTTACAGGACAATAAAATGTGTGTTTTGAGGTACTGCACGATTTTGATTTAAAATAAACTTTTATCACTATTGTTGAAGGAGTAAATGATTTGTAGCTACTTCTAACCAGAAAGAAATGGACAACATTGTTTAGTAGTTATCACTAGTCGCTCTAGAGATATTAGAAAATTTTACTTTCCTACAGGTAGAGATACATATCTCGAAATAAGAAGTGAGTTACATAACAGAAGCATACTCAATCGGCATCAATAAAATCCTATTGATTTTCAGCCATATCTAGTTATGAGAAAGCTTTCATTGTTGAAGACCCAGACCGTCTGACTCACTGCGTTTGAGCAGCTATTTCATTCTTTAATTTGTGTAATTGTTTTCTAAAAACGAATAAATATAGAAACTTTGATTTTTGACTAAACGATTTTATTCATAACAGCTTCAATAGAGGTAAATCATAAGAAATATCTGAAAAATGGGAACTCTAAATAAAAATAAAATCATTTTAGTTCTACTGCAAAATACAAAAAACATTGAACTTAATTTATATAGTTAAACTTGGCAGTGCTATATATATATATTGGTATATATAGCTATGTTGAATATTGGACACTTTTGATGTATAATAACGTCTTTGACGGCACCTGATATGAGGGTTATGTCGGCAAATCGGGTGTGACGAAAAAGGAGTGAGATTTTGAAAGATTGTAGCTTAGCTTGTAATAGTCTGAGGGGGGGCGGCAGTGGTACCAAGTGTTAGGAAGAGGATGTACGCGTGTTGTGATGGGTGACACGCTCGAGAGATGAAAGCTATCGAACCTGAAATAAGATAAAAATTATCAAGCAATAATCAAATGGCTAAATATTATTTCTTTAATTCTGGTACTTAACTAACATTTCGTAATAAATAACTGAATAACTTATTAGACCACTGTTGGCAGTTTGTAGAAATAAATGAAATGTTTATGTAAACCGTTGCTTCTTTTACAAACACCCATGTGATAAAACGTATTCTACGTTGCGGGCGTATCTTCGGTATAGCTCCTCAAGTATTTTCTTTTTATCTATTTTACATTAATGGAATTTTTGAAGACCATTTCGTAGAAAACAATACCGGTTCTATTTTTTGAGGATGTAACAAACTTTAACAGATTAAAATGTTCTACTAGACTACACTATGTACCAAATATCAGCTCTCTAGGACATTTGGAAAGTATGTTGAAATGCCATTAAAGAAGTTGGAACAGACAGACACACATCATTCATGATGAGTTAAATAATAAAATATATTTAATAATCAAATGTATTAATATATATGGAAAGGCATGCATTATACAACAGATTTTTTTAAATTTAAAATTGAATAGCATCATTTATAGGATGCTAACATATTTCGTTCTTGAGATATTGCACAATTTTTTTTATTTAAAACGGAAAAAATCAAAAGATTTAATCCTACGAAAGATCCATTCACTTGAGAAACATTTGGAACAAAATTGACTAAAAACTGGCTATATAGCAGTGTTTCTCTATTCTATTGCATTTATAAAGGTTAACAGAGAAATGAATTTCAGGGAGGGGGCGGCCAAATTGCTTTTTGCTTGGGGCGGCAAAAAACCTGGAGCTGGGTATGCCTGTGCAGCAAATGTGCGGCCTCCCTACTACTCCCTATTTTACAAGTTATTAACCTCTATTTCATATATTGTTTATGCCGTCCGGGTCGTAACCTCCGAGAGTAGCCTGGGGTTGACGAGGCCAAACAAGAACGTGGAAATTTCTGCATCTTTCAATATTTTCAGATGAATTTATACTATTAAAGATGGAATTATTTATATTTCTTTCCTGGAAGAAGAGTATTCAACAAGTTTGCCAACATGGTATGAAGAATTAAGCCGATTTTGCTTCGCTTATCGAAGTAATATTTTATTTATTAAAAGTTTTAAACATGAGCTATTGGGATACACTATTAAACAGGCATGTTTTGTATATTTTTCGTTTATATTTTGTTGCATAATCATAAACTGACTTAAGACATGCTCATGATATTTAAATTCATAATAATGAACGCTTCTGGGATTATGCTAAACGTAAAGAATTCCTTTTGATGAGAAATAAACATATACTGCAATACTTCAGCTGATCTGTTTATTATATCAGATATGCTATTTTATTACTGAACGAACCCGTTATAGAAATTGCCTTATATAGTTAAAGTTTGATTTTAATTATCATATATTGTTCCTAAATTTTTCTTGTGTTTAAATAACATTTTGTTTACATTTTTGTTTCCATGTGATCTCCGAATTGTAATTTTAAAATGTTTGCAATTTACTTGAAGTTATACATGCAATACTGTTTAGTTATAAAGCTAATAACTAAAATATGAGCATTGTCTGTATATATGAGCACTGTCATTATGTAAGAAACATAATTTATGTATGGGTACAAGGGAGTTTAATAATCAAGAACAGTTGTTCACCTATGTATTTAACATTCAAAGTTTTGATGATTTTGAGGATAGCATTTAACATTTAAATTTTACTTCCTGTGCTGTGCTATTTTTTTAGATACAAAAACTTTGAACTTTGAAAATTAACGTAATTCGAATTTGATCAGAAATATAAATTTACGCTTTTAAATTTTAATATCATAAATTTGTACATGACAATGCATAACACTGTACTGATTAAAATATTTTCAAGGTCTGAATATCGGTTGTTAAATTGTAAACAATGTTTGAAAAAAAAATGTTCAAGACTCTGTAAATAATTTTAAGTTAAGCATCAAAAAAATTTTAAACACAAAAAAAGTATTTTATAGTAGTTGATTGCATAACGTGAACTACGAAGAATGATAATAATTGAAAGCAAACTAATCCATGGCTTAATGGTTCATATAAATTTAACAGCTCATTCAACTTAAAAGTATTTCATAAATATTCGATAATTGCTTATTTGTTTCCAATAGATATAGTGTTTGTTGTATAGAATGTGTCGATTACCTATCAATAAAAACTAATTTGTAGCCATTCAACAAGTAATTAAAATTACAACGTAGTATATATATTATATAAATACCTTTATATATATATATATATGGTTAAATACCTGCTATAAAATAATCCGAAACTCATAATTGGGCGAAAAATCAGGCCAAATTTAAATTTTATTGATTTCAATGCAAAATCGATGTCCATGTAATGTAAAACAGACGAATTGCTAAGCGGTAAACATGCCGCCGTAACCCTAATCACATTAGTAGGTATAAAAGGGGCGTTGAGGGCCACTTCGGCGAGGTGCAGCCAGGACTCCGGGAGGAAGGTTCCTCTTTTGGGTGGGTGAGGCGGTGCAGCACCGGATGCCTCTCGGAGGGATGACTCATAGCCTCCTTGAGAGGGGAGGAACTTTGATCGGAGTGCATTGCACAAAGAGGGGAGGAATTGCAAAAGAGCCCTCCGAAGGATGACCTTTGACCGGAGGGACTTGTAAACAGGATGTGGCAATTACTGATCGATAACCTTGGACCGGTGAGACTCGTAAACAGGATGTCGCAATCACCGATTGATAACCTTGGGGGTGACCCAGGGCCGATCCTAGGGTGTCGGCCGCCCGCGTGCAAAGACCTATAATGTGCCGCCCCTCTAGAGAATTTTTCATATTTTGACTAATACTTAACGTTGACATTATAAATTCATCTACCTGTATAAGAGTAAAAAGTAAAATATTAATAAAAATGCAAATAAAATTTGAAGTGCAAAACTTTATTTTTTGGCCAACTAATAGGTTATAATAGCGACAAAATACTTTAACAAAATTATAAACAAACAAAAATATTACCTTTGAAATAAAAATAGACATTTTATAATTAGAAATGCAAAACAACAGTATTTACTCTGAAAATATAATCTAATAAAAAAAAGTACTAAAGCATAAATCTCGTGAAACGAAAAGTATATAAATCAGTCCTTCTAGTACAAAGACTACCTAATAATTAACTATAAAATAACTTTTCTGGCTTTCTGATAAGAAAATTTTTCAATAATTTCGGTGAAATCAATTTTTTCAGAGATTTCGGATTCAATAGAGATGATGCCCAAATCTGACAGCCTTTCTTCTGTCATATTATTTCTCAAGTAATTTTTAATAATTTGTAATTTACTGAAACTTCTTTCACCTGAAGCCACAGAAACAGGTAAAGTTAAAAAAAATTTTATTGCTAGAGCAAAATTTGGAAAACAGGGAATGAGTTCATTTTTGACTATAATTTCTAATATCTTAATTGGCTGTTTTTTACCTGGAAAAATATCTTTGAATGAAGTTATTTCATTAAAGAGTTGTATACCGTCTATATCTTTCACAATACTTCCTTCCTCCTGTACCTGTAACTTAATATCTAAGTCCATGCAGGCTTTCATGAGATCATCATTAGAAATGTTGTGAAACTCATACAGAACGCAGAATATTGAATGGCACTCAGATAATAAGGTAAATCTTTCATTTACCGAAGAGATCGCGTGATCAAGAATTGCAAAATAGAAAGCAGTCTTGAATTGCTGGAAGGGATTTGAAACTGGTTCATCACTGCCCTCGTAATCAAATAAACGGACCTTTTTCCTGAGCTTCGACATGGGAAATTCGGGATCAATACCTAAATCTCTAGCAAGTGTTGTTGCTGAATCGACAAATAGTTTAAAATTATCGTCAGATCTTTGGGAAACTAAATATTTTTTAAGATTATCTAAGCCGTCAATGCATTCCGCGATGTTTAATTTAGGATTTTGAAGCATTTTACTCAATACATCAATTCTTGATAATAAATCATCTCAAATTAAAATTGAACACAAAAATTTAAATGTTTCAAGACTTTTAATTATTGATTCAGCACCCATTTTTGTTTTCATGTCTCTGGTGGTATCTTCAATTAAGGCATTTAATGCGATAATAATGTTTTTTAGGTCTTGTTTTAGAGGTCTAATAGCATTGATACGACTTTCCCACCTTGTTTCACTTAATGGTTTTAAAGTTAGACTTTTCACGTATTTTTTTAGTAAATCCCATCGATATGAGGACGCAGAAAAGTAATTATATACCTCTTGTACCATATAAAAAAACCAGAAATTTCACCACTGGAGCTGGCAGCGTCATTAACGACAAGATTTAATGTATGAGCCGCACATGGCACGTATAATGCTCTAGGATTGATATCGAGAATCCGTTTCTGAAGCCCTATATTTTTCCCCTTCATGTTCGATCCATTGTCGTAGCCCTGACCCCGTATATCTTTAACTTCGAGCTGCAGACTAGGTAATAGCTGCCACTAATAGATGGTGCTAAAATCGCGTACTCAGACGAGGAAAAAGCCGAGGCGCTCGCAAGCCATTATGAAAAACAATTCCAACCAAACCACGATCTAATGTGTCAGGACACCCTAAGAATGGTTAGTCAAACTTTAAATAACTTCAGGAATTCCCCGGTAACGGCTGAGATTGACCCAGCCACCCCGCAGGAGATAGTAGAAATTATTAAAAATCTCAAAAACCGTAAAAGCCCAGGGCACGACAAAATCAGAAATATTGCGGTTAAAAACCTACCCTTAAACGTAATATGTTACTTGACTATCTTA
Organism: Amaurobius ferox; assembly: GCA_951213105.1. Taxonomy (NCBI): domain Eukaryota; kingdom Metazoa; phylum Arthropoda; class Arachnida; order Araneae; family Amaurobiidae; genus Amaurobius; species Amaurobius ferox. Next base: position 108,735,344 of record OX578142.1, on the reverse strand, counting down.
ATAAATAAAATATTAAAACTAAACTATTTCCCCAAAGAATGGAAGGAAGCGATAATTATAACAATCCATAAGCCTGGTGAGGATGCCACAATTCCAGCCAACTACAGACCAATTAGCTTGCTACCGACACTTAGTAAAATTACTGAGAAAATTATTCTTAAGAGACTGAACACGCACCTTAGTGAGAATGACATTATCATTCCGGAGCAGTTTGGATTTCGGCCAAAGCACTCCACCACTCATCAATTGCTGAGAGTGGTAGAGCACATATCTTCTGGTCTCAATAACAAGACACCCACAGCTGCGATTTTTCTGGACATACAAAAAGCCTTTGATAAAGTATGGCACTGTGGATTAGCGTACAAATTGATCACTTTAAAAGTCCCTGACGCACTTGTCAAACTTTTAATCTCATACTTAAATAACAGACACTTTCAAGTCAGAGTAGGAGGTAACTTATCTACACCCAAGCTCATTAAAAGTAGTGTACCGCAAGGTTCTATCCTGGGCCCGACACTCTTTAACATATACCTGAACGACATCCCTAGGACTCCAAACACAGAGCTGGCACTCTATGCAGACGACAGTGCGATACTTGCAAAACACCCCTATGTCTCAGTAATGCACAGACAGCTACAACAACACTTAGACATACTCCAAACTTGGCTGGAAAGATGGCGAATAAAATTAAACCCCAATAAATGTCATTGGATTTATTTCTCTAGAAAACGTAAACCTCCGCCGCCTCTGTACATAAACAACCATGCCCTGAAAGCGGAAAAATCTACTAAATACCTAGGTGTAACGATAGATTCCCACCTAACCTGGAAACAGCACGTAACGAACTTAATCAAAAAAGCGTATATGGCCACAGGAGCCTTATATCCAATGATAGGAAACGGAAATCTAAGTTATCAAAATAAACTCCTAATTTATAAATCGGTCATCCGCCCGGGAATGCTGTATGCAGCACCCGTATGGGGATATGCCTGTAAAACTACAATAGACCTCCTAGAGACAAAACAAAACAAAATCCTACGGATTATCAGGAAAGCTCCCAGGTACTTAAGAAACTCGGTAATTAGGAATGACTTCAAAATAAAAACTGTTAGAGCCCAAATTAAAAAGCTAGCGCTTAAATTTTACAGAAATTTGCCATCCGTTCCAAACGAACTGTTATTCAATCTGCATGACTATGATCATCGCAAGGCCAAATCTCGTAAGAGACCCCGCGCTGTTCTAAACATCGATAATCGGAATTAAAAGATCCCACCTCAAACATCTGAGTTTTAAATAAAACTCGCGACTATTATTTTATAAAAAATATATATATATATATATATTCTAAACTCTAAACTGCCAAAACGCTAGGTAACCCTTAGATCTGCATCAACCCCCCAAACTGCTTAAACTCTAAATGTGCAACAAACTGCCACACTAGGAGCTAGGACAAATAATAAAAAGTAGTAAATAAAAACCTCGAACCTCCAATTAGGGTCACTGAATTAATGTCACAGTTTGACGATAAGAACCACATATTGAAACTGGAGATTAAAGGCGCTTCGCGCCTGGTGCTCTGTCTTGTACGACACTACGACTAGGTAATAGCTTCTCTAATAGAAAATTGCACAGACCTTCTCCAGTGGTATTAGTTACTGGAAAAATCTTTAAAAAAATGATAAAATATCTACCTTACCATCAGTAATGTTCACACATCTAATTACAAACATTATTTGTTCTGTGTGGCTAATATCTGGTGTAGAGTCGAGAATTATAGTGTAATATTTGGCTTTTTTGACAATACGTGTTATCTCATTACGAATAGATTCGGCTAAAATATTAATTATTTCATTTTGAAAATGCTGCCCTAAGTAGTGTAGAATACGTGTTTTGTTATCTTTGTATTTACTGACATTATTAAGGTGTTCTGAAATAACTGGATCAAATTTGGCCAACATCTCCACTGCCTTTAAAAAATTACCATTATCTCTATGATACAACTTCGTACTAGTTCCTCTGAATGCCAAATTTTGACTGGCTAAAAATTGTACTACAGCAATCATTCTTTCAATGATGGCGCGCCATCGCTTTTTCTCTCGATTGTAAACATTTTGTTGTTCCGCGTCAATAGTACAATTATTTTCCAGCCTCGTCTTTATTTCGCACCTCGATCTTATAAGAATTTACGTGTTTTAGAGTGTTTTCATGCTTATTAAGGTAATCCGAATAATGACGCCAATCAGAAAAGCCAGTACTTACAAGTTGTGTTGAACTATCTTTACCAAACAATTTACATGCAAAACAAAAAATACGATTTAGTTTTATGGAATATCAGAGCCACGCGCGATTTATTTTCTCCCCGTTCAGTAAAGTTTTATTATAATATGAACAGCTAAATTTTCTGCCACTCTCATCGACCGGAAATTTAAAATTTTCTACTTGTTTGGGACCATGGTTCTACCAATAAATCAATATTTTTTTCGTTAAAATGTTAGGCCAAGAATATTACGTTACCTTCATTTTACTTTTGATAGTAATGCCTAAATACTAGATAAATTGAAACCCGTTTTAGATGCATTAGTTTCAAAATTTAAATCTGTATACACTTCTGATTAACTGACAACTATTTTATTCAAGGTAAGTTATTTTTAATACGCTAAAATTTTTAATATTTTGATAAAAGAAAATTTGAAAGAAAAATATACATCAAATAGAAAATAAGAATTTCCTTTATTCCTGAAAATAGTAGAATGCTGTGTTGAACGGGTGATTTTTAGTGAATTTTTTTCGAGAGTTAGGCTTAGCGCAATAAAATTGCCGTCTCCTAGGAACAGTTCGAAAAAGAAGCGCTCCGTCCTTTGGGCCGACGCAGTTCCGGAATGCCGCCTTCGCGAAAGTGTTAACTTTGCCGAAATAATTCAGTTCTAATTTACAAAGGAGACCGCTAAAATAAAGTTTCTTTTGACCATTGATCTGCGAGCTGCGTGCCGACCGTGGTATGCATAAATAAGCCGCCGCACAGTGGAACGAAACATCCTTAGGCGTCTAAAAAATATGCCCCTTGGTTATATTTTTAGATAGAAATTTAAAATTTGGTATCCTTTTCTATGCCGTATTACCAGCTCTGCCACGAATTTCGCTATCAAATGAAGGATGTGTGTAAAGAGTAGACATTAATGGACAATGGACCAACACACTGTGCACTAACATTCTATTTTTCTTAAACTATGGGACTTATTTTGATTTTTCAATAACTATTTAAAATTCAGCATACTTATTCGACTTATAAGTTTTAAAAAATTTTGCTTGATTGATGGAACTATATGCGGCCGCCCGCGTGCGGTGCACGCGCTGCACACCTGCTAGGATCGGCCCTGGGGTGACCTTTGACAGGAGCTCTTAGCATACGTCCTTCCTCCACGATAGCTGATAACAAAGTGAACTCGCTTATCAGTGATGACGTAGTTAAAGCGCCCTCTGGCGAAAGTTGGTGAGGTGCTGCCATCTATCGGTATTTTTTTTAAATTTCCAAAGAATTTAATTTCTACTTGTCAGGAATGGATCCAGGGGCCGCTGGATTGGAAGACTGATGTCTTATCCGTTACGCCACAGCGCACATGTCTCGTAGAATCTTATCGTGAATCCCTAGCCTGCAAAAGTAAACGGGAGATTTATTTAAATTATTAGAGGGAATGTATCTAATAAAAGGGATACTTATTCATTTTTCGGTATGTTACCAATTGTTTTTCGGCGTGTTTAAAACACGAATTTAATATTAAGTTACGGATTTTCAGTGAACATAAAAATTGTGTTAAGAGGATTCGTGAACAAGATTCAATCATTTTAAGTGTTGCGAACACTATGGTGTTTTCTAGAATAGGATTCGATCGAAGCGATTTTAAGTGTATGTTTAAAAACGGATTTAATACTCAAGTATGGATTTCAAGTGTACACAAAATTGTGTTAAGCGGATTTTATATATTGAATGGGATTGAACCCTTTTAAGTGTGTGTATTTAAAAAAAAAGGGGTGTAACACTGCATTATACTTAGCTATTTTGCCATAAACAACCATGCCCTAAAAGCGGAAAAATCTACTAAATACCTAGGTGTAACGATAGATTCCCACCTAACCTGGAAACAGCACGTAACGAACTTAATCAAAAAAGCGTATATGGCCACAGGAGCCTTATACCCAATGATAGGAAACGGAAATCTAAGTTATCAAAATAAACTCCTAATTTATAAATCGGTCATCCGCCCGGGAATGCTGTATGCAGCACCCGTATGGGGATATGCCTGTAAAACTACTATAGACTTACTAGAGACAAAACAAAACAAAACCCTAAGGATTATAAGGAAAGCTCCTAGATACTTAAGAAACTCGGTAATTAGGAAAGACTTCAAAATAAAAACTGTTAGAGCCCAAATTAAAAAGCTAGCGCTTAAATTCTATAAAAATCTGCCATCTGTTCCAAATGAACTACTATTCAATCTGCATGACTATGATCACCGCAAAGCCAAATCACGTAAGAGACCACGCGCGGTACTTAATATTGACAATCGGAATTAGGTAAGTCCCAACTTAAATAGTTGATATTAAATTAAAACTCGATCAATGTTTTCTAAAAAATGTTCTTAAACCTTAAACTGCCAAATTGATAGGAAATCCTTAGAACTGCATCAACTCCCCAAAATTACTTAAACTCTAAATGTGCAACAAACTGCCACACTAGGAGCTAAGTCAAATAATAAAAACAGTAAATCAAAAACCTCGAACCTCCAACTATGGGCAAATGAAATAATGTCACAGTATGAAGATAAGAACCACACCTAGAGATTGGAGATTAAAGGCGCTTCGCGCCTGGTGCTCTTTTCTGGACGAAACCCACTCACTTAGCTATTTTCAAAAATTGTATTAAGTGAACAAGATTTGACTCTTTTAAATGGTATGTGTGTGCGTATTTAAGACACAAATATAATATAAAGTTACGGACTTCCAGTGAACACAAAATTGTGTTATGTGGGGATCATGAACAAGATTCAACCCTTTTAGGTGTGTGCGTATTTAAAGCACGAATGTAATATTAAGTTACGGGCTGAATATAAAATTGTGTTAAGTGGATTCAATCATTTTAAGTGTGTATTTAAAAAACAAAATGCAATATTCAATTATGAACTTCCACTGAATATAAAATTGTGTGTGAACACGATTCGACCCTTTTAAATGTGTGTATTTAAAAACAGAATCTAATAGTAAATTACGAACCGAATATAAAATTGTGTGTGAACAGGATTTAAGTGTGTATATGTATTTAACACTAAATGTTTTGCGACAGTGTAAACTTATTACTTACATTTTAACTAAATTTATTAATTACAATTCCAATTAAATAATTTTAATTAAGTTTTACAAATTAATTAAATAATTTATATTTAAACTTTTCAATTATACATGTTAATGCAGAGTATTACTAGTATATGATGAAAAGTCCTTCGTTTGTAATGATAGATGTCAAATTTTGGGAGCATTAGCAATACATTTAGCGACATTTGCGATACAGTTGGTGAGATTTACGACAAATGTTGACCTTAGCAACCAAATAGTTAACCGTGGCAATATATATGGTTACTCTGGTAACGTAATAGTTTACCATAGCAACGTATGTGGTTACCCTGCCAGTCACAATCGAAGACCGGGATGGAATCGCAAGGAGATTCCATTCACATCTGATAAGATTAGTGGTAACAATCTTGATGCAAAGAGTTGTGAACTCATTTGATAGTTTATTTTCGAGGAGGTATGTAATTATGTTTCGTTGAAAATATATGTATTATTTTGATTTGATCCTTCTGTTAATATATATATATATATATATATTATGTGCTTAGTAACATAATTAATAGGGATAAATTGTGATACATTTCACATCTGGTTTAAAGTATGCTCTTCCATAGCAAATCACTCTATGTTATATTGTAAGGAAAACGGGTTTTTAAATGTTTATCTTAATATTCAGAGACAAAACAATTTTAACTCAAGTTTAAAATTAAGGTCTTTGTATATACTGTTTTTCACATAAAGTGATCAAACATAATTGAAATTTTTTCTGGGTTTAAAACAGCATGTATGAATGACATATACATTTATTAAAATCTTAAAATGACATGAAATGTACAGCGTGTGTGTGTCATTTGGTTAGATCTCATTTAAGGTATTTGTTCTATATAATGATTGATTAAGCTGTGTTCGGATATTTTAAAATCGATTAGAATGATAATTTTTAAAAAATAGTCTGTGTCGTGCATATGGTGCAATTTCATTTCTATTTTTGGAAGAGTGTGTGATGAACAAGATGAAAGAATGCAGTCGTGTTTTGAAAATGTATGTTTACCAAAACTTTTAATCATGAGATGTACTAGATAAAAATTGGAATGAGATTTAAAAGTATACATATTTTTTTAAACTTTTAATTTTCCAAAATTTATTCAATGTGAAGTAACTTACTTGCGATTTATACCAATCAATTAATAAGAGAAACTATGCCATCTGTATGCGTTGCAACAGTCTTTAGGTTTTAAGACCATTATTTTATTTCGAGATTCACAATATGCGTTTCCAGACTCTAACTTTTCCCTCCTCATACAAACCATTTTCACTCATCTCCTCTTCGATAACTCATTTAACTCTATGACTCACTTTCTCTTCCAATCTCCTGGTGAACGCAGAGTTGCTCCGCATCTTCTGAGGAGACAATATAACCTCCTTCTCCGTTTACCAATGCTCCCACCACCCAAAGTACCTTATTTCCTCAAATCACCTCCTCCGTTGGCAGGTGAACTCTCTTTTCTTTACTAGTAACGGCGTTGCTCATGATGAGAGCCCGTATATTGCCTATTTTTCTCCTGATTATAGAATCGTAGGATTCTAAGACATATATCCATTTCTGGTTTTAAGGAGTAAATTGTCCAAATCTTATTGATTAGTGCTTATATATGCCTATTTTAAAGGTTTAACCCGTTGTTTACTTATTTTCCCCGCTTTTATTGGGAGTAAAAAGTTTGCTCTATAATTAAAAAAAAAATTAAGCATCTATTTCTCAGTATCTGCTATGGATAAAGCTTAGATAATGATTGATATGGATTCAGCATCAAATTCTGAAGGAGTTTTACTTCTGACTGTCTTCCCTCAGTTCTGGTTCAAAATTTTTCATTTTACTCCCCTAACAAAAGCATTCGATTTTTAGTAGAGATATGAAATTTCATCCCACGTTTTCCAAATTTTGCATAAAATACCGAGAATATTTAATAAATTAATTCGTTTTGTATAGTACCGAAATACCTTTTAATTTAGCTGAATTTGTGGTTATACTGATGATCAATTAATACACATTTTTAATTTAAAAATTAAATTAATTATTTAGGGTAGTTTTGTATTATTGCGGAGATCAATGTTATACATTAGTCAAAATCAAGTGATGAATAGTTAGAGTTAATATTATGCGCTAACTTGTATTATTTGTTAGAAATTTTCTACTATTAAAAGCTTCGTTACTACCTAATGCTTATATTAAAATCAATTGAACCTAATTATTATATATTAATATCATACCTGCCAACCCTCACTGAAGAAAATTCAGTAGATTTCTTAAAGCGTGTGTTGGTTGGTTGGTGTCGTGTCCTTAATATATCTATTAAAGAAGAATGTGTGCACTTAAAGCGTGTGTTTCAATGTTATAACAAACGTTGCAGTATAAAAATAACATACATTTAGGCAAAAATTGGGATTTTTCTCATCTCCATTCCCCCCCCCCCCCCCCCAAATGTGAATTATATACATATTTATAAATACACATATACACAAGAAATAAAGAAGACTAGTTTTATGACAGCTACATTTTATTTTTTATAAAAGTTGCAGATTTGGCTTTTAATAAAAATTTACTATCTAGTTGCTGCTCATAGCATTTACCATTTAAATAACATTTCATAACGATCAAGTTATCTAGGTTATCATCAGAAATTGAGGTGCGAAACCTAGTTTTAATTTTTCGTAGGTGGTTAAAAATACGTTCACACTCCGCATTACTTTTATTTGCCTAAATCATTGCTTTAATACTACTTTTTGGAAAATATCCCTTCCCAGAGTTCATACTACCCATTTTTCAAAATAGAAAAATTTGTATTATGCAAATATAATTAAAAAACTAACCTTAATAATTAACCATATGAAAATAAGCTAGTTTAGTCGATCGAAAATGAAATATGTAGAAGATTGAAATTGAAGACATTTAAATGATGGAGATGGATGGGAAAAGATACTAACGTACTCTCTGCAATTCAGGCGATGTAACTGAATTGCGCAATCGCACTGTTTATGCGAAAATAATTAAGAAATTAACAGTAATAATTAATCAGAATATGAAAATAAGCTAGTTTAGTCGATCTAATATGCAACATTTAAATGATGGAGATGGATGGAAAAAGATACTAACGTACTCTCGACAATTCATACGATGTAACTGAATTGCGCGATCGCACTGTTTATGCGAAAATAAGAAATAAACAGTAATAATTAATCAGAATATGAAAATAAGCTAGTTTAGTCAATCGAAAATGAAATATGTAGAAGATTGAAATGGATGGAAAAAGATACTATTGCACTCTCGGCGATTCATGAGAACAAAATGAATTGCGCAATCGCAGTCAGGGACGTAAGTACCGGGGGGGTGTCACCCCCCCCCCTGACTCAAAAAAGTCGGAAAATTTGGCAATCACTCGGAAAAGAAATCGGAATAAGTGTGAGTTTTGTTCACCATAAATTTCACTTCAAAAACTTATATTTTACTTTAATTTCTAAATGTTCACTACAAAATCACCGATTCTCTTGTGAAACAAAATCCTTGAAGTCCATGTTGAAGTAAAGCCATCTGATGAACGTCGGGCAAATGGTTTCTTTGCGGTGTCATAAATCTCATTTAAATATATTTGAGCCACCTGGAAGGACGATGACAACGAGGGCAGGAAGTCCCCAATCTTTTTCGGCCTTTTACTTGAGGAAATTGAAACAACGGCATCCCCTTATGAGCACTGCAAATCATGTCATATTAATTTCCTCTGAACAGCGTATATATGCATGCTATTATACACATCCCGTGTTTTACAAAGCTAATTCTTGGCCTAGAAACGCGTTTTTTCTTCTTTTTTGAGGAAATTGTTTGGAAATGTGCAAAGTGCATTCGGAAATTAGAAAAAAGTAATAAAGTTTTAATAATTTATAAAAACCTAACAAAAGACCCAATTTTATCAAAAGAAAGATGCATGTTCCGAAATTTACACAACCAATTATTGGTATAGAAACTTACGGGTTTTTAAGTACTAGACAACCATCTGGGAATGTGTCAAGTGCATTCGAAGAAAAATCCCAAAATGTACAAAATTTAATATTTTTCCAAATATATTTAAAATTCTACTAATTTTTGCCCTAGAAACTTGCCTTGTTTCAACTGGTAGCTAAAGATCTGGGCATTTGCATAACACATCCGATAATTAAACAAATGTACAATTATTTATAAAACAAAACCCTCAAAACCAAAAATTTGGTTTTGAGACATTTTCTTTTTTTAAATTGGGGTATGATTTGGACATATACATCAAACATTCGAAAATGAAAACAAATAATTGCTGTGTAGACTTTGAACTGCATAAAGGTCACTAGAACAGCAATGCACTCGCCCAAAAACAAAAGTTAACTCACTTGTTTGTAAAGTCGGAAATTTTCAATATTAGTCGGAAAAATTTCCTTCACACCCCCCCAGACAAGATTGGCCACTTACGTCCCTGATCGCAGTGTTTATGCGAAATTAATGAACAAAATAACATTTTAGCGATTTATGCTGAATTAGACAACCTTTGAAGAAGTATATTTATTACTTTCATAAAATAAGCGATCGAGATCTTAATTTACATTACACGCGGCCGTAAATCTATGTTAATTTGATTGGCATTACCCTGCATTTTATTATGGATTTGCTACGATCCAGGGAATGGTAGAAATCAGTGCTAAAAAAGTGGAAAATCGGCGTTTCCGAGGAATTATACCATGTCTGGTTAATTGATAAATTTCAAACAAAAGAAGCCGGAGAATTTCGTTAGTAATCCGGAGTCTCCGACCCAAATCCAGAGAGTTCTTCACGTCTGCATCTGTGATCTTATGGACGTACTTTTGATCAAATAAAGAAAAATTTCCCACTTAGCTAAAAAATCCTTTTTATAGGGAAAATTTTGACGATATTATCCCTAAACGTAGGGATTTTTTCAAAAAATCGTTAAAATCGGGAGAAACACTCAAATATCGGGAGTCTCTCGCCAAATTCAGTAGAGTTGGTACATATTAAATATTAATGTACAGTAGCTGTATGAATTTTCAGTCAAATCTTTGTTTACAAATATAGCTATACAATCAACTATTTGTCAATAATTTATATGGATTGAAATAGTATATAATAAAGTATTAGAGTTTACAGATGCTAATGATTGTAGATAAACTTTAACTCAATAACGAATAATAATAATGGTCCCCAATAATAAAAAGTACTGTATTTAGTTGTAATTAAACAATTTCTTTAAAGTAATTTATTTAAGACAAAAATTTAATATTTTGTGATATTATTAATTATATTTGTGATATATTTAATATTTTGTAAATTTAATATGTGTGATATTGAATATGAAAAAGTGGACCTTAACTATATACAATATAAATGTATGAAAAAGTCAAGGAGCCTAACACTCCAGATATTTTTTTATTCTTTATCCACAAAATCAAATGGTCTTAGTTTGTAGAAAAATAATGAAGTTTATGATCAATATATAATTTTAAAATTCAGAATTCATAATGCAACAACAAACTAGCATTTAAAGACATTATCTGAGTGAAGAATAACTTTGTAGGCTCTTGATTTTCTTTCAGAACAAATTTACTCAAGGGCCTATAAATTTTACTATGAATATCTGAGATGAAAAAGTTTTCTTTAAATAACTAAGATTATAACTGAAGTATAGGATACTCCAATCAATTATTTCTTTTTGAAGAATATTATCTTATTTATTTATTTTATACATTCTTTGTTAACTGTTTGAATCGAAATACACAATTTCTTTTATTCAATGTCATATACCAAGAATCAAATGCCGGTTATAAAACATGATTTAAGACTAATTTCCTTGACTTTTTCAAATTTCACCCTATATTATATACTAAAAACTGAACCTGGCACAGGATTAATTAAAATTAAATTATTAACTTTTTTCAAAAGGCTTAGTCGCCTACTGCGCAAGCACTAGCTTAAATTAAAAAAGACACAGGAGCATGTGCTCACCCTAAGTAGGTAATTGCACCATATTTTCTAAATAGCATGAAATCTAAGCATCCACTATCTTCTATATAATAAAAGGCAATGTCTGTGTGTGTGTGTGTCTTATACACTATACGTTTCGCGGCCGCGCGTCGGAGAGTTACGAAATTTGGCAATCGGAGACCCTGGGGGGTGAGAAGGGGACACGTGAAAACCGATTTTCAAAATTCTAATTATTTTTTTATTTATTTAATGTTTTATGCGATTTCGACCTTTTTTTGCCCTTTTTTCTCCACGATCCAGACGTCGTAGAAAAAAACAACTCACACCATCGGAAAGAGCAGACAATTGCGAGTAAAAATATATCAATTTCAAATCTCCATTTCGATTTCTAATATTTTTTAAAGATTTTAAAACAAAAGTCACTTTTGGCTCAAAAAAAAACGATTTTTGGTTTTTAAATTCTCGCATAGTAAAAAGTACTCATAATTTCGACTAATAATTTACATTTTTAGAAAGCTGAAATATCTGGCATTCTTACAAGTCTAATCTGGTCCAGAAATAATGAAAATTGCCTTCAGGATCGCAATTTTAAAGACGTCATGATTTTAAATTTCTCGGCGTTCCGCTTCGTTTCTCTCCCGCTGAAGCAGGGAAGGTGGTGGGTGGGGACGTCAAGGTGGAGGTGACGTCACGGTTCTGAATAGAGCTCCTTTGCTCTATATAAATTATTATATTTATATTTTAAATGATGGGACGATCTGGATTTTTTAAATGTATATTTTAACTTTTGGATATTTTAAATGATGGAACAATGAAACAATGGAATGAGGATGATGGAATTAAGCATATGGTCATTTTAAATTGCAAATTAGCGCGCGGGAAGTTAGCGGTAGGCCCGGGTTCGATTCCCGCCACTGCCAAAACTGCCGCCGTGTTTACGTGGAATACGATCACGTTAAATATGTGGGTCCGTAAGTCCTTCCGAGAGGTTGGTGGTAGGGGAAGGAGGATACGGCCCCTGTGGATGCCTCCCCCACTGGGTTCCCGTCTAAATTGGGTGAATATGTAGAAAGTTATGGAGATTGTCGCGGAGGGCGCGGCAGCCCAGTGGTTAGCGCGCGGGAATTGCACTCAGTAGGCCCGGGTTCGATTCCCGCCACTGCCAAAACTTACGCCACGTTCACGCAGAGTACGATCACGTTAAACATGTGGGTTCGTGAGTCCTTCCGAGAGGTTGGTGGTAGGGGAAGGAGGGTACGGTCTAAATTGGGTGAATAAAAAGAAAGTTATGGAGATTGTCGCGGAGGGCGAAGTAGCCCAGTGGTTAGCGCGCGGGAATTGCACGCGGTAGGCCCGGGTTCGATTTCCGCCACTGACATGGAGTACGATCACGTTAAACATATGGGTCCGTATGTTTTTCCGAGAGGTTGGTGGTAGGGGAAGGAGGGTACGTTCCCTGTGGATGCCTCCCCCACTGGGTTCCGGTCTAAATTGGGTGGCACATCCTGGCCGTCCAACCAGTTACCAGGCCCGGGTTCGATTCCCAAAATTGCCGCCGTGTTTACGTGGAGTACGAGCACGTTAAACATGTGGGTCCGTGAGTCCTTCCGAGAAGTTGGTGGTAGGGGAAGGAGGGTACGGTCTAAATTGGATGAATAAAAAGAAAGTTATGGAGATTGTCGCGTAGGGCAAAGTAGCCCAATGGTTAGCGCGCGGAAATTGCACTCGGTAGGCCCGGGTTCGATTCCCAAAATTGCCGCCGTGTTTACGCGGAGTACGATCACGTTAAACATGTGGGTCTGTAAGTCCTTCCGAGAGGTTGGTGGTAGGGGAAGAAGGGTACGGTCCCTGTGGATGCTTCTCCCACTTGGTTCCGGTCTAAATTGGGTGAATAAAAAGAAAGTTATGAAGAATATCGCGGAGGGTGAAGTACCCCAGTGGTTAGTGCGCGGGATTTGCACTTGGTAGGCCCGGGTTCGATTCCCAAAATTGCCGAATAAAAATAAAGTTATGGAGATTGTCGCGGATGGCACGGTAGTCCAGTGGTTAGCGCGCGGGAATTTCACTCGGTAGGCCCGGGTTCGATTCCCGCCATTGCCAAAACTGCAGCCGTGTTCACGCGGAGTACGATCACGTTAAACTTGTGGGACTGCAAGTCCTTCCGAGAGGTTTGTGGTAGGGGAAGGAGGGTACGGTCTCTTTGGATGCCTCCCCCATTGGGTTCCGGTCTAAATTGTGTGGCACTTCCTGGCCTTCCAAGCAGTTACCTTACACCTTTCTGGTAGGTCGCGCCAACGAGTTTGCCACGGTCAGAATTTTCAAGGGTAGCGAACAGGCTGGTCGCCAAAGGCGGCTAGTAAATAATAAAAGGCAATGTCTGTGGGTCTTATACACTATACGTTTCGCGACCGCGCGTCGGAGAGCTACGAAATTTGGCAATCGGAGACCCGGGGGGGGGGGGGGGGGAGGGAAGGGGACACGTGAAAACCGATTTTTAAAATTTTAATTATTTTTTTGTTATTTAATGTTTTATGCGATTTCGACCGTTTTTTGCCCCTTTTTTCCCACGATCCGGACATCGTAGGAAAAAACAAATCACACCATCGGAAAGAGCTGACAATTGCGAGTAAAAATATATCAATTTCAAATCTGAATTTCGATTTCTAATATTTTTTAAAGATTTTAAAACAAAAGTCACTTTTTGCTCAAGAAAAGTATTTTTGGTTTTTAAATTCTCGCATAGTAAAAAGTACTCATAATTTCGACTAATAATTTACATTTTTAGAAAGGTCAAACATCTGGCATTCTTACAAGTCCAATCTGGTCAGGAAATATTCCGTATTGCCCACAGGATCGGGATTTTAAAAGTTTCCGAATTTCAATTTCTCGGCGTTTCTCCCCCGCAGAAGGGAAGGTGGTGGGTGGTGACGTCACGGTTCTGAATAGAGCTCCTTTACTCCATATAAATTATTATATTTATATTTTAAATGATGGAACGATATGGATTTTTTAAATGTATATTTTAACTTTTGGATATTTTAATTTTATGGATATTTTAAATGATGGAACAATGAAACAATGGAATGAGGATGATGGAATTAAGCATATGGCCATTTTAAATTGCAAATTTGCGCGCGGGAAGTTAGCGGTAGGCCCGGTTTCGATTCCCGCCACTGCCAAAACTGCCGCCGTGTTTACGTGGAATACGATCACGTTAAATATGGGGGTCCGTAAGTCCTTCCGAGAGGTTGGTGGTAGGGGAAGGAGAATACGGCCCCTGTGGATGCCTCCCCCACTGGATTCCCGTCTAAATTGGGTGAATATATAGAAAGTTATGGAGATTGTCGCGGAGGGCGCGGCAGCCCAGTGGTTAACGCGCGGGAATTGCACTCAGTAGGCCCGGGTTCGATTCCCGTCACTGCCAAAACTTACGCCACGTTCACGCGGAGTACGATCACGTTAAACATGTGGGTTCGTGAGTCCTTCCGAGACGTTGGTGGTAGGGGAAGGAGGGTACGGTCTAAATTGGGTGAATAAAAAGAAAGTTATGGAGATTGTCGCGGAGGGCGAAGTAGCCCAGTGGTTAGCGCGCGGGAATTGCACGCGGTAGGCCCGGGTTCGATTTCCGCCACTGACACGGAGTCCGATCACGTTAAACATATGGGTCCGTATGTTTTTCCGAGAGGTTGGTGGTAGGGGAAGGAGGGTACGTTCCCTGTGGATGCCTCCCCCACTGGGTTCCGGTCTAAATTGGGTGGCACATCCTGGCCGTCCAACCAGTTACCTTACACCTTTCTGGTCGGTCGCGCCAACGAGTTTGCCACGGTTGGAATTTGCCACGATCAGCATTTTCAAGGGTTGCGAACAGGCTGGTCGCCAAAGGCGGCTAGTGTATAAATAATTAAATAAGTGCATGCTGTTTAAATAATACATTTTAACACAATGTTAAATGACTTTGATCCAAAACTGGTATAGCAAAAGCAAAAAAGATGAGAATCATAATTGACCATAAATTCAACACACCGCTCATGACAATGAGAAACACATATACCATCTCACCCAATCCCAAAATATCCATGCTCATACATACCAACATCAGAAAATAAAAATCCAGTAGACAGCATGGTGTGCATTTTTATGGTATTCAACAAGTCATTGTGTAACCTGTTCAATATCACTTAGGAAAAAAAATAAGAGATTTTTTTTTTAATCACACAAAAGACGTTTGCTTTTCAAAAAGTGAAAACTTACTATAATATTGAAAATGCCTGCTACATGAGAAAAATAATTTTACATAGTATTAGTGGCATAAATGCAGCCCTGACTTTGATCTTAAAAAAGAAAATTGTGCCTAGGACCAAGCTCTTATCTTTCTGATACCTCTTTGCACATGCCACTGAATAACATACATGTTAATTTTATATCATAAATTAAATATAATGTAGCTATAGCTGACACTTAAAGAATTTAAAACATTTTAATGGTAACATAAAGAAAACAAATTATAAGTAGTAAAATGTCAGTTTAGTTTTTAGAATTTGTAAAGTGTAATATAAAAAGTTTTTAATAATAAGGTTAACAATCTTAATATTTTTAAGATGCTGGTGTAAGCTGTCGGACACTGAAACATTTAATAAGGAAATAAAAAATGTGAAGTTCTCTAATTGTAATTATGTTCCAACATTACATGAGAATGCAATCTATATACATGAAATCACCCCTAGTTGAAATGGTACGTATCAATAAAGGAAAAATGATGCAACCTAGTGCTAAGCACATGCATGGAAGAAACAAAATGGCGGCAACAAGTTTGATCAACATTCTCTTTGACAAAGATTTATTGAAAAATCCTTGAGGGAATTCTAAAAAAAATTGGAAAAAACAGAAAATTCTCATTAAAAATCAGGAAAACAGAATCATCAAAAACTGGGAGTTTTCCGAGAAAAAGCAGCTGTGCACTCCCCTAGTCTGGTCCATTTATCTGTATGTTTCAACCTCCAGTTGGGCCTGAAGACTAGATTCATTTAAAAAATCAAAGGCATGCTTCGGATAAAATATTTATAATTAATCAATGGATTGGTTTATGAAATAATTTTCTTTTTCTAGAGTCAGTGGTCTGTCATATTTTAAGCAGTTGCTGAAAAAAAATGAATGTTGGATGGCACGTCAATTTTTATATATCTTAATATAAAAATCAGAGAGGTTTAAAATGCACAAAAAGTATATCTTTTAAAAAAAATTTTTAAATTTGCATATGGACTCTGTTCAAAGTTTGTTTGAAAGAGAATTTTTCAGTCTTTCCGATGGTGTCAAAATTGTGAAACAAAATTGAATTTTGAAGATAATGTTTTAGGTTGCTAAAGAATCAATTTGTGTGAATATCGCCCTAAAACATAAAATAACTAAAAAATTTAATTCAAAATTTATATAAAAGAAAAAAAAAACGTCGATGCACCTGCTGAAAACCCAGACAGCCTGAATCACCTGAGGGTTTCGAGTTGTTAAGGTGCACCTGTATACCAGAGATGCAGATTCACAGTGACCAACCAGGTTGCCATTGGCAACCAAGTTTGCTGTCATGGTGACTAAAATTTCTTCAGAATCTTATCAATCCCACAGCATTGGCTAGATCAGGCCGATTGCCTCGCAGTTTCAGACCATGATCCATGTGCAAATTGCATTCAATTGCAATTTTTCGACCTTTCCGATGGTGTCAAAATTGAATTTTGAAGATAATGATTTAGGTTGCTAAGGAATCAATTTGTGTGAATATCGCTCTAAAACATAAAATAACTAAAAAACTAATTCAAAATTTATAAAAAAAACCCGTCAAGATGCACCTGCTGAAAACCCAGACAGCCTGAATCACCCGAGGGTTTCGAGTTGTTAATGTGCACCTGTATACCAGAGATGCAGATTCACAGTGACCAACCAGGTTGCCATTGGCAACCAAGTTTGCTGTCATGGTGACCAAAATTTCTTCAGAATCTTATCAATCCCACAGCATTGGCTAGATCAGGCCGATTGCCTCGCAGTTTCAGACCATGATCCATGTGCAAATTGCACTCAATTGCAATTTTTCGACCTTTCACGATGGTGTTAAAATTGAATTTTGAAGATAATATTTTAGGTTGCTAAGGAATCAATTTGTGTGAATATCGCCCAAAAACATAAAATAACTAAAAAACTAATTCCAAATTTATATAAAAAAAAAGCAATGTCAAGACGCACCTGCTGAAAACCCAGACAGCCTGACTCACCCAAGGGTTTAGAGTTGTTAAGGTGTACCTGTGTACCAGAGATGCAGATTCACAGTGACCAGGTTGCCATTGGCGACCAAGTTTGCTGTCATGGTGACCAAAATTTCTCCAGAATCTTATGAATCCCACAGCATTGGCTAGATCAGGCCGATTGCCTTGCAGTTTCAGACCATGATCCATGTGCAAATTGCACTCAATCACAATTTCACCAGATTGAGGGGACAAAGTTCGTAGCTTCACTTAGTAGTCTCTGTTCAACCTTGCTCTTCTCTAAACGTATTGCTCGGATTGCTTAGTCACATACCACATGTTCCTAAATTAGAAGTATATTTTAAAGAAACTTTAAATGTGTCTCCTGTGCATGTGCGGGTCAAAAATTTGACCAAATAGAACTTTATTTTTACAGGATTCTTCTGCAGATTGCAATTTTCCACTTTTTTACATTTTCAAATGCTATCATGTTTTTTCTGTTTTTGGCATGAGGAATTTTCTTCTTTTTGCAAGGGAAAATCCTTTCCTTGGTTCACAGGATTTGTATAAGTCACAAAAATCCCCAAAAAGTCAAGAAATCTGTCAAAAATGTCCTAAAACTGGAACAAAGTCACAAATTTTGAGATCAAAGTTTTCCCTTTCTTATATCTCAAAGCTGTTTCTCAGCAATTGTAAAATCGGTGTTCGAATGCAGCGATTCCCACTGTGTCTGAAGAGAGATGACCAATGATTATCTTTCTGCCATATTTACAATCTATTTGCATTGACTAAAACTTTTACAATTATTTTGCTTTATATAGGAAAAAACTATTTATCAAATGTATGATTAATAAAATAAAGGGCTATTTTGTAGCAGTAGCAGCACAAAAAACTACATTTATATGCGATCCTTGGCATACCTCATTTAATAGGGAAAATATTTTTCACTTTTGTATTCTGTTTGCAACGACTACAATTTTTGCAATTATTTCATGTTTATACAGAAAAACTACTTTCAAATGTATTATTTATGAAATGAAAGACTATTTTACCGCAACATCACAAAAAAATTGCATTTGCATGCAATCCTCGGTATATTTCATTTCATTTGGGAAATATTTTCCATTTTTGCAATCTGTTTGCATAGGCTACAATTCCTTTAATTAATTTGTGTTTTATACAGAAAAACTATTTTTCAAATGTATTATTAATGAAATAAAGGACTATTTGCAGCAGAATCCCAAAAAAGAAGCATTTGAGTATGATCCTTTGTATATTTTGTTTAATTAGAAAAATATTTTCCACTTACTCTATCTGTTTGCATAGACAAATATTCACAAATGCATTCTCTTTGTAGTAGGATTTATCACCCCTTAAAGTTTGGCCCAAGAGTGAGCTCTTGGGCCAAACTTTAAGGGGTGATAAATCCCATCTAAACAAGCAATTTTTGTCATATAAAGCAGAGTTGTAACACAAGAGGTGAACCGGTTGGACGGTCTGGGTTTCAACAACAACAAGAGGTGAACCGCTAGAGGATGGCAGAACATACCTCCTATTTTTACAGGAGGTATTACCACAGTTACTGCACCATGTTCCTGCCAACATTAAAGCATGTATGTGGTTCCAACACGACGGAGCACCACCTCATTTCAGCATGGATGTGTCGAAAACCCAGACTGTCCGGCTCATCCGAAGACATAGAGCAGCAAGGTGGGCGGACGGGGCATGGATGTGTGGCACACCTATTCCCAGAGCAATGGAGAGGTTGGGGTGGTCCCATAGTTTGGCTGGCACGATCGCCTGATCTCTCCTGTCTCAACCTTTTCTTACGGGGCCATATGAAAAGTCTCATCTACAATAGCTCCATCGACTCTGACGAGGACCTTGTTGCTAGGATTGCTGTTGTTGCCGGCGCTGTCCAAGATATGTCAGGTGTTTCTGCTAACATGCGCCGCTCGCTACGTCGCAGGTGTGAAGCCTGCATTACTGCTGGAGGTCGCACTTTTGAGCAGTTTCTGTAACTTTGTCCATGTATTCTGCAATTTCTGTCAGTAAAATGTACTTTGTGCCTACTCTGTCATTTTGGTGTTTCCTCTTTTCATGAGCGAGTCATTTCCTCATTTCAAGAGCTACCACCTAGGGGTTCACCTCTTGCTTTACGACCCTGCTTTGTATGACAAAAATTGCTTGTTCAGATGTGATTTATCACCCCTTAAAGTTTGTTCCAAGAGTTCTGACTCATCCTGTATATATGTGTATATTAGCATATTTCAATTGCACATGAGCATTTTAATCAACGTACCAGAGGTCGTATGCATGATATATTATAGATTTTTTTTATGCTATTATTAATTTGTCTCTCACTATATTTATTTGCATCTTGCATCATAAAAAAAACTAGTTTCAAATTAAAAAAAAATCCAGCTGAAATTTAAATAAACCAGTCTGTTTGCAAAATTCATTTCATTGTAAGAAAATTTGTTTTTAAATAAGATTTCTTTTTCTGAGAAAAAATCACTATATCAACTATTCCTAAGGCTGTTGCTGCTAAGGAGCCCTGTTAAAAAATCCTTCCTCATCCATCTTCAAATTATTCTACCTTGGAGCATCTGAATTATATCAAATTTTTGTTCTTAATATTCAGGTGAAATATTTTGTTTAGAAGAGTGAACATTCTTATTATACATTTCCAAGCTGCATATATTTTGTATCTGAAGGCATTTATATTGCTGAAGCAAATCGAATTTAAACCAAGGATAAGAGCTAGAAAATTCAGCAGAAAACAGCTCTCTTAACATCTTTATTTTTTTTAAAAACGAATCTTTTTTTTTCTATTTTTAGAGTTATTGGTCAATCTTTTATAACTCTTATTTATCAGTTCATAACTTGGGAATTTTGTTATGTTTTATGTATTTCTCAGCCATGGCAACCCTATTGAATCTTTATTTGTTATTAATATTTTCAAGTTTTTCTGTGACTTTTATTTTATATTCAAATTTTAAAGATGGAAATTATCATTTTTTGATTATTGCCTTCATTTTAAAAACATATTAGTTTTTATATGCTGCTGCTTTATGGCTAGTGAATGAAATTAAATGAATTGAAATTTATCCGTTTCTTTTGTGTTGCTCCTTTTCTCTAAATAGGGTGTCTCCAGCCTAGACTACTGTCCACAAAACATAACAATATAAAAGTATATAACTACATAATTTTAAGTATTTTCAATCCATCAATTTACCTCAACAGTGAGATGTATAACATATCAATATAAACTTGATTATAGACACATGTCATCACTGAAAATTCTTTGGTCACCAACTTATATTGGTTGGCAACTAAAAATTTTGTTCTTAATGGCCAGTGGCCACTATTAAAAAATCTGAACTGAATTATTACTCTATGTTGATAAGTACCTGTGTTCCAAATTTCATGGTTGTACGATGCTTGGATTTTTTGCTAAAGACTGCATACACACACAGACATCTTCCTTTATTATGTGCAATTTAAAGAAATTCGGAATATGTATTAAAATGCTAGGTAAAATTTTAAAATATAAATGTTTGCAGGTTGCAGCATTTTAAAAGTTCCTACTGCTAATTGTTTTGACATTTTTTAGATTTCATAATGATCAAAGGTTTTTCCTATTTTCTAGTAAATAGGAAGTGGCTACCATGTAATTAATTTTTAAATGCAAAATACAGAGACAACTGCTGTAATCTATGAAGTGATGCAACATTCTTCTGTTCAAGAACAACTTAATATAGCAAACAGCTCAACCCAATCATAGACTTAATTTTATGCAAGATGTTGCTAGTTACAAACTTTCTATCAATACTTGAACAACTGTACTGATACAAATCTTTGCATTTTGACAAGAGTTCAATAGTCAAAATCTATCAAAAAGTTTATTTATCTTTTGAGAACATTACCAAACCTTTTTTTGTGTGTGAATAAAATACAACTCCATAAAAATCTGAATGCTCGTTATGTCATTTATCTGTTAGTTGAAATGAAGAAGGAGCATATTTATATTAGTACTCTCAAATTCTACTAAAATTAATCAGGTTTTAATAGAATATATTACATAAAACTAATCAGCTTTTTACAGAATTTTTTTTTTTTTTTTTTTGCATTTAGTGTAAGCTATTGAAATAACTCTGAACATACATAACATTTTTTTTAATGAAGAAACAAATACTGGTTCTAACATTTAAAAGGCAAATAAAAAAAATAAAAGTAGAAATGTTATAAAATTTAGTTTCCAAGAACTGGTGCTGCAGAAATGATTTCAAAAGTAGTGACATCTAAAACTCTTATTAAATATATATAGAAAACATGCTTCAAGTAACTCTTTGTGTTATGTTACTTGTACATTGCTTCACAACAAATAAAAAATTTAGCTGCATCTGAAGCTAATTACAAAATCAATAGATTGTATAAAAATTCATAACAAATTAAGTTTTAAACACTGAAGTTGTTTTATCACAAAGAATTCCGGTTCTTTGAAATTTTGTTATATAAAATAAGGTTCTAATGAATGTTTTTAGAAACCTAACAAAAACTTGACTAGGATCACTGGAACTCATGCTTTGGTTGCATATCACAGTTTAATATTCTTTCTAATTTTCACTTAGTTTATAATTCTAGTACCGATATTTAAAATAGGCAGCAATTCCACCATAAAAAAAATATTCCACATAAAAGCAAAGCTGCCTTGGCAAACCTGACAATCTTGAACTTGCTTTTCCGGCAGCCAATTAGATCACTCTTTTGATGTCATTTTTTAAACATGTCATTTAAACATCCAAAAAAAATATAAAACTCCAACTGATAAAGCCACAGTACAGATTAAATGTTCAAAGTTTAAATAAGTTCAGCTTCTTCATAGAATAAATTTTATCTTCATTTTTCTAAAAATGAGGCAAATTAGAAGCATTCATATTCAGTGCAATTTTACATCTCAAACAGTAATGTAAAAAGCCCCTTAAATGGATTCAGACTATCTTCACTGGCAAGCTATGTTAGCAGAGTGAACAAGCATTAGCTTGCATTATGAAATATGAAAAACAAACTAACAAAATTTTCAGAAATAAGGAAAAAGCCTCATATTTTAAAACTGATGTCTCACATGGAGTAATCTGACAGATCCCATTAGATAGTTTTTTTTTTTTTTTAATATTTATTTTTGATGATTAAAGAATCCTATTTTAGAATTAAGTGTAGTTTAATCACTAAATTTTAAAAGGATTTTTCAGAGTTTAATTAGCACTAAGGAAGTGATAGGCAACAAATGCTATTTCAGCAGACTACAATTTAGCATGAATACTAAAAAATCTATATAAAAACTTGTAAGCTAATGTTAATACCTTCCTTAGTAAAATTATGATTCTATACATGAGCTTTGTATTTTACATGTCTTTACAAGATATAATGAAATCAAGTAAAAAAACATATAATCTCCAAAAGAAACATCTACCACACAAAAATCTTTTAACCCTTAAGCTTAAATATTAGTACCACCAAAACAGCCTGGTTTAATTATACTGAGAATGCACAAAAATTGACCTACAATCACTGGGTTAATTTGATGAAATTTAAACTGAAGAGTATAGGATAACAAATTTACAAATCTATACATTCTTTACTTTATACTAAAGCAGTCCATCAAAATCAACAAATACAATTCAAATGTCCAAAAGGCACCTGTATTATCAGGTACTGTATCATGTTTTTAAAATAGCTTGGCATGCTTTTCTACTGTATAAGTGAGTTTTGATGACAAATTCAAAATGTTCAAGTTGTGTTATACTGGTGGAGAACCATTGCTCTAACAGACAAATGATGGTGCATATGGATTTATCAAATTTGATTGACTTCATTTTGCTTAGCAAAAATCACAATCCTTATTATAAGTATAACAATTATAGAACTCAATAACCTGGCCCATAATAGGTATATAATATTAAGATTCCTACCATAATTGCAAAAATCTTCTATTTTTAGTTTTCTGAGAGATATGAATATGTATATATATATATATATATATATATATATATATACATATATATAGAGAAAGAGATGCCAACCCCTGAACGGTCAAATTTATTAACAAGTAAAAACACTTAGTGCAAAGGCTAAGGAAAATTTAAGCTACATATTCAAGAACAAAAAAATATTTCTTTTTTTTTCAACTCAAATTTCGTCTTGTGGCATTTTTGCCAGAATATTTTTCATAAGCAAATTTTTTGCGATTGGTAGGAGCAATAGGCAGGTTATGCCTTCATTGGAAAAGTCACAAATAGAAGTTCTGTGCATGTTGAATCATCTTCATTGAGAGAACTAAAATGTTTTACTTTAGTTTCTTAAAATCTTTGTCAAGGCATGATGACGGTAATCATCATGTCCACCATGTTGTAGCTGACGCTTAAGTTGCAACCTCATGTTATAAAACTTGTGGTCGGAATTTTTCAATGGGGCACAAAATGGCCACTCTTTAGAATAAATGTTGCAGTAACATTGAAGATAATTCTTGCTGAATTCTACATCACTACTAACATGAGCGTACTTCATGATAAAAAATGGCTTAATAACAATTTACTAAAAACCATCGACTGTACTTAGACAATATAGCAATCAGAACAAAAACAAAAATATCATGCCATGCTACAGAGTTCCGTCTTCAACTTATCATTTAGAAATATTTTGTCATATCGATCCGTGACATAGGCATGGTCATAACTCTAAGGCTTTCAATTCTTTGGATTGGCTAATTCTTCCCCAGTCATGAGGATGGGTATAAAACCTATTCCATGAATGATGCACATCAAGAAGCATCACTGTTCCTGAAAAGAGTTACAGATTTGAAGTACGACAGATTTTCACTAAATATTGCCAGAAATAAAAAAAAGAGTGTCATTTCTGTAACATTTTAAGGGGTCTCCATAACAAACAGGAGGAAATCAGTAACTGTTATGAAAAATCTAAAACAGTTGGTATCTCTGTGTATATATATGTATATAAATTCAGTTTGTTTCAGACTTCTAGCCATATGGCACTTGTAAAGGTTAAATAGAAAATTGTGAATGAGAATTAACTTCAGAATTTGACTTATCTGAATTATTCAGATATTCTATACATAAGTCATTTAACTTCTGAAATTATTAAATAGTCTAAGATGTATGAAGAAATATGAGCAAATTAAACATACCTTAGATCAAACTTTTCAATTTGTGCATAATTTACAACAAAATGTACTTTTTAATAGAGAAATATAAGAGATTAGAAAATTGGTAATAACAGGATAAAAGTATTTTCATATGAGTATAATAGACAATTTCAGTCTACAAATTTAGAACAAGTTTTAAGTGGAATTATCAGATATTAATAATCTATATTACAAAGTTCATTTAATCTACTATAAGACAGAACAACAGTTCTATATTCTTTGAATAATGAGTATGAAGTAATTTATAAAAACTTTTTCATACAGGAAAACTGATATGTATTAAACTTTGGATAATACAATTTTAGAAAGAGTTAACAGTTTTAAAACAAATTTCCAGAAAAAAGACAAAAAGGTATCAAAAGTTCAAAATCATAAGAACATAAAGTACTTTACATATTAAGAATGTAAAATTTTTCTCGCAGACACACAAACTTCCTATTTCATAAGGATACCTGCCAAAATTTTGATAACCATATACACTCATGCACTGATGTGAAAGCTAAAATGAATTATATCCAAAGAATAATTAATATAAATAGATATCATGTTAGGCAAAATAAAAGAAATTTGACAAATAGTAAAATTAAATTTTTATACACTTTTTATGAAAAAATAGAGAAAAGTAACATGAACTATGCAAGATATTTAATTCATTCTGCAATTTTTCTGTAACTTGATAATCTTTGGCTGGCAAAGTCAAAGCTACAGAACCAAGAGATATTTCAAAAACTTAACACTTTTTTTATAAATCCAAGAAGGATGTTACACTGTAACTTCACTGAACATTCTACTCACTGATAATTCTAATATGACCAATGATTAATATAATACATATTAAGGTTTATGTTGCGCTCCTTGCTTATGCATTATCTTTGATGAACCATTAAAGACTGTATGGATAGGGTACAAATATTTTTGCCTATATGAAGTATTGCAAGGATCTGCAGTAATCCTTGATTGCAAAAGCTTTCTTTGTACAGAAGTTATCAAATAAGGATTTGTCAAACACCACAGTTGCAAACTTGAACTTAATCTACAACTTTTTGGCTGGATTTAAACTGTAACCAAAGATGGAAAATCATTCCAATCATCAACACGAGGAGCTGACTGTTGACCAGATTTGCTACCTTTGGAACTACCACGGCCAAAGCTACGGCCAACAACATTAGATCCAGTTCCATCTTCTCTACGCTCAGGACGTGGGACATCTTTGTTTCCAACAGGTCCTCCACTTCTGGGACCAATGCCACGTACACCACGTCCTCTTCCACGACCACGACGAGAATCATTAAAATTAATTTGGATGTCAACAAGTTGCCTCTGTCGACCTCGACGTGCAAATTCTTCATCCTGCAATGAAATATATCAAAATTAGGATGCATAATTTAATGTAATATGTACATAGATAAAGCTACTGTATAATCAAGAGGAAAGAAAATAGATAAAAATTTTTAAAATAAAGACAAAATTGCAAATTTATGTAAACAAAAAAATCTCAACTCTACTTACAAAAGCATTTTTTTTTTCACTTTTTATAAGTAATTTATGGCTTCGATGAAATTTTCTGATTCTTTATGACAAGAATTTGTAACTTAGTTATATGAGGGTTTGACTGTATGCTAATATATGATCACAATACTTTACATATATTTTTAGGCATTTTTGTACATGTGGTATTCTGAAAATGCTAGATATAAAATCCCAATCTTAAAAGATTTGTGTCATATAAACTAAATAAAGAATTGAGCAAAGTACTTAATCACAAACAGAATAACAATGCAGCATACGGCTGTTTCACGGATTTATTAGAGAAAGTAAAAAATTACAGGGCACCCTGTCAGATCTTGAACAAAAATGGAGTACTGGACAAGTTATTAACTAAATTCCAAAAACGTTTCTGAATATGAAAGGCTTTTAAAAAGTCAAGATCATACAGAGACAGTCAGTAACTAAATATCATATTTTCAGTACCATTTCAGTAACAACTGTTAAATTTTGTAAAAACAATATAAATTTCCTAATTTATAAATAAAATATAACAGTAGCTGACACTTTAAAAGTTTTTAATAGTAACACATACACAAAAACATTAATAAGTTGCAAAATGTTGGTTGAGTTCAGAATTTAAAGCTGTAAAAAGCAATGTAAAATAACTTCAAAAAGTGAAAATACTTTAATGTATTTTAAGATGCTCATTTACTCATGCTTTTGGAACTCTTCATTACCAAGAAAATAAGCAGAAAAGACAATGTGCAATACCACATTTTGAGTATTTCTTTTCAAGAAAATAATCATTCATTTTTCTTCAAATTGTAAAACTATGAAAGTTCTTTTTATATAAATTAAGATTCTAAGAAATGTAAAATGGATGGAATTGGATGTTTCAGCTATACTCATGAAATTACATAGAACAGGGTGCGTACACTTTTTTGAAAGTGAAATTCAAGGACTTAAAAAAATCAAGGACCTATTTTACCGTTGCACAAAACTGAGTATAAAAATTGCATTTTTAAGTTTTTTTTTAAATTAATGAATTTGT
The DNA here is from genome assembly GCA_951213105.1 of Amaurobius ferox. Classification (NCBI taxonomy): domain Eukaryota; kingdom Metazoa; phylum Arthropoda; class Arachnida; order Araneae; family Amaurobiidae; genus Amaurobius; species Amaurobius ferox. Next base: position 108,707,991 of record OX578142.1, on the reverse strand, counting down.
ATTGTAAGAAGTTTTAAATATAAAAATATATTGCTAAACAGAAAAGATGTAACCATATGTAATTGACATAATGCATGAATTATCTGTTATCACCGAAATTCTTGAAAAAATCTGAATGTATTTACGATCCCAAAAAACCATCCTTATAATACCTCTTACAGTTTAAAAATATGTTTACATATTATATTAAAGGGGTAATAAATATAAAAAATTCTTAAGTTTGTATTTATAGTACAATTTAAAAACCTTAATTTTGGAATTATTTTATTTTAACACAAAATATTTGTAAAAATTTCAAAACACAAGCAAAATAGATTCTAGTGTAATATATTTTTAACCAATAGTTAGAAACTATTGTAAAAGTTGAAATTAAAATCAAAGCTATAATTATCAAATTTTATTATTGAACAGCTGCAACAAAATTTGATATCAACATTTTCAAAAATTTATGAAAATAAAAAACATTAAATTAAATATTTATGTCACACTTATCCCATACCTCACCTCTGAATTAGATAGAAAAATGAATCAGTAATAAACCATAACAAATGTTATTATATTACCTGGTATTGTTAGCTACATCTAATTTTTTATTCAATTATTTTTTTAAATCATGTAATGTGCAATCAATGTGCAACAATATAGAGATGGAAAAGAATAATTGTGTACTCTCGGAAACGCCCGCGAAAAAAAAAAAAATAATTTCACGATCGTACTATCTATGTGAAAATAATTAAAAAATTAACCTTTATAATCAACCAAAATATGAAAATAATCTTGTTTAGTCAAGTTAATGTGCAACAATAGGGAGATGGAGATGGATGGAAAAGGATAATTACGTACTCTTGGCAACGCTCGCGAAAAAAAACTGAATTTCATGATCGTACAATTTATGTAAAAATTAACCTTCATAATCAACCAAAATATGAAAATAGGCCAGTTTAGTCAAGTTAATGTGCAACAATATGGAGATGGATGGAAAAGAATAATTACGTACTCTCGGCAACGCCAGCGAATAAAAAAAACTGAATTTCATGACCGTACAATTTATGCGAAAATTAACCTTTATAATCGACCAAAATATGAAAATAAGCTAGTTTAGTCAAGTTAATGTGCAGCAATAGGGAGATGGAGATCAATGTAAAAGGATAATTGTGTACTCGCGGAAACGCCCACGAAAAAAAAACTGAATTTCACGATCGTACTATTTATGTGAAATTAATTAAAAAAAAAACAGTCTTTTTAATCAACCAAAATATGCAAATAAGTTAGTTTAGTCAAGTTAATATTGCGTAATTCAAGTTAATATTGCGGATGATTGCGTAATCGCGGCAACGGCCGCAAAGAAAACAAAAAACTCAATTTCATGACCATACTATTTATATGAAAATAATTAAAAAGTTAACCTTTATAATCAATCAAAATATGAAAATATGCTAGTTTAGTCAAGTTAATGTGCAATAATAAGGAGACAGAGATAGATGGAAAAAGTATGTGACAGAAAAAGGCAATTGTGTGCTTTCAGCAAAGTCCAAAAAAAAAAAAAAAAAAAAAAAACTGAATTGTGCAAACTTATAATTTAAGTGAAATATAATTTGTTTAGTAAAATATTTCTTTATTTTTACTAGCACTATAAAAATAAATTAGGTCTATTGTTCGGATATGAAATCATTAGAAGAAAATGGATGCAAACTGATAATTTTGGACTCTCAGCAAAGCAGGGAATATGAATTGAATGGTGGGATGCATGAATTTCACGGAATTTTTTGTCGTTTTGGGAGTAATGTCCGTAAAACCATAAGATGAAGTAAAAATCTGTACAAACTATAGAAAATCCAAAAAAATTGGCATTTCTGAGAATGGGGAGAGACGTAGAGCAAACATAAAACAAAACAGGATATCGGAAACGCGACACGCCGGCGCCGTTCAAAATGCAAACCACGTGTTAATGACGAAACGAACAGCCACCATTCGCGGAAAACAAGTAATGGGAGGAACCAATTCAACTGTGATTGACAGCCCCGGGTAAAAGAGAACTGGTTTGAAATTGTGACGTAATACGTGACGTAGGAATTCTAGTACAACCGGAATTTTGCGGTTTTTGAATTGGAAATGAGAAATTCAAGGATTTTCCAGACCTTTTTGGAAATAATCCCAATTTTCCAGGCTATTCAAGGCCTTGAAAAAAAATAATGAAATTCAAGGACTTTCAAGGTTTTCCAGGCCGCGTACGCACCCTGATAGAAATAATTATTGTTTTATGAAAATAAAAATTAATAAAGAAACAATGTGATGAAATGAATGTTACGCCTCTTTTAATTAAAATAATATAGAACTAAGAATAGATGGCAATAAATGTTTTTGGATGTTTCAATATTATACAGAAGAGTAATCGATACTTGTGAAATTGTAAATAAGAAATAACCAATCTATACTATTAAATATTTATGAAAATATAAATTAAAAATTAAACACAATATGTGGAAATGAATCTTATGCATCATTTAATTGAAATCATTTGAAACTAAACATAAATAGAAGTGTTTAGATGTTTCAACAATACATGAGCATGTCTATAAATAATTTGAAGCCAAACATGGATGGAAATAGATGCTTTTGGATGTTTCAATATTATACAGGAAAGTAATCTATACAGGCAAAATTGCACTTACAAAAAAAAAAAATGCTGTGCTCTTTTAAATTGAAACTAAACAGGGATGGAAATGGAGGCTTTTAAATAACAATACAACAGATTGCAGATATGAAAAATCGTCAGCAAATACAAAATCGAGATGCATAAAAAGCTTTGGATCATTTCAGTCACCAATGATCAAATTTCATGGAAATAACATTAAAAAGTTTTGATTTGGGTATCTTTGAATCATGGTGGAAGTTTTTTGATATGTTTTTCAACATTTCTCTGTGAATGTAATCGCAACTGAAAATTGACTAATCAGATGATAAATGAAAGATTTAAATATCTGCAGTGTCAGCAAAGTGAAAATAGCACAACTTTATGCAGGTGCAAGGTGAATATACAGAGATATCAAAATGGTGTCAGTATATTTTCAAATATTGCCGGAAATCCAAAATGCAGTCATTTTCAGGGGTCTCCATAACAAACTAGGGAAATTAGTAACTGTTATGGAAACTTCGTAACAGGTGGCATCTCTGATTATAGATCAACATGTACTTTAGAAAAACTTTGTAGAAGAAAACTCAATACGGTGGACAAAATTAAAGACATGTTGAGCAATTGAAGGGTTATTACTTTCCTGTTTTGACATAGTTTTTATGTTCCTTAATGTGAAACTTAAAAGCATGTTTAGTTTATCCAATACAATAAAAACCACACTCGCAAATAATACTATAAATTTCTACAGGATCTTTATGATTAGAAAACATAAGTTAATTAGTAGGTGTAAACACAGTGTTAAAATTGAAGTTTTAAAAGATTTTAGCAATTTGCTGACTGATTTTTGAAAAAAAAATGGTAAAATGATGGTGTTGTTCAAATCCATTTTAGAAACAAGTTTACGGAAAAGTTTAGAAAAAATGTAATAGCACAATTAACAATACTAGACCATGATCGACAACAGCAGCTTTCAGATAATTTATCTCAGAATTGAACAAATCTATAATAGAACAAATGTTCAAAGCAGCAATTTTCTGGTTAGGCAGGTCGCAGGATTTTTTATGTAAGGATAAAGAGACCAAAAAAAGATTTATGAAAAACAGTAGTGAGAAATTTCTTCAGCATTGCAGATGACCAAGATATTCACCAGAGTTTCCCCCAGGATTAAAAAAGGGCAGGGTGCTGTTACCAGAAAAAGGGCACATAATTTTTATGTGAATAACATTTATACTTGGAATTTATATGACGAAAATCAGAGCGTTGTAAAAAAATGTAAACACTTTGGATGCTTATACCTACAAGTCTAATAGACAAAAATGTAAATATATTTTCTTGTTTTGTAGGAAATACGATCCAGATTGTGAATATATAAAATTAATTTCAATTTTTAAATATTTTGAACAACTTAAAGTATCTGTCTGAGCAAGTTTTTTTTTTTCATTTTGTTTATTTTCACTCAAAATATCTTCGTATCCATAAAAGACATATATAAATAGTAAGCAACAAAAATGTTCATTAGGAAATTCAGTTGCTAAATCTATATTTATATTTTAAAAATGCGCTAAGAGTTTTCGAGTAATAGTTTTGTGTGAAAATTTCCCCGTTTTCAAGTTTGTAATGAAATCGCAAAAACTAAAAGTGCTACCTATTAACAATATGCAAGAATATAGCTGTGTGAAATCCCTACAAGTGTATATAATCGGATTTTGGATGAGCTCTTTGTTTTCAAAATATAGTGGTTATAATTTTGCTAGTTTAGTATTTTAACTTGGATTTTCCAATGAGTGGGAAAGCTATAATTTACTTAAAATGTCATGATTGTTGCAAATTAATCTGTTACTCCTTTGTGAAATATTTCTGCATAAGTATGAGATAATCTTATTTTATTTTAAAAATTAGGGTATTAAATGAACTTGGAGATTCTAAAAATGTTTAATAATTGGCTCGGTTTGAACAAAAAAATGAAAATATACATATTCAAGTACAGGCCGCGGTAGCCCATTGGTTAGCGCGCTGGAGTTGCATTCGGTAGGCCCGGGTTCGATTCCAGCCACTGCCAAAACTGCCGCCGTGTTCATGCGGAGTACGATCACGTTAAACATGTGGGTCCGAAAGTCCTTCCGAGAGGTTGGTGGTAGGGGAAGGAGGGTACGGTCCCTGTGGATGCCTCCCCCACTGGGTTCCGGTCTAAATTGGGTGGCACTTCCCGACCGTCCAAACAGTTACCTTACACCTTTCTGGTAGGTCGGACGGTCTGGGTTTCAACAACAACAACAACATATTCAAGTACATATTTATGTGCCGCCATTCAAGTTTACAGATTATAGCTCAGATTGATTTCAGGTCAGATAAGTTATATTTATATACCGAAAAGCAAATTAATAAAATAATTTTATATTTTAATCTGAAGTCTATGGCCAAAGTATCCAGATAAAATCTGGGTGTAAACTAAAGTACTAGCTAGCTATAAACAGTTAGCGAGTAATTTGTAGCACTTTGAAATTCTGTAAACAATATAAATGAATCTGAAAAAATCGAATAGCTTTATTGAACTTTACTGAAGTTTTATTTCACAAATTGTTATTTATGCAAAACCATTTTGGCTTCATTGAGCTGGAGCCACCACCACTAAGTTTGGAATGACAAAATCGGTTATTGATATCTTCCAATTAATTAACTAAAGTAATGTACTTTTAAGTAATATCTTCTTTTACAAAAAATATTCAATTTGTTATTAAAAGCTAACAAATCAAAACTTTTTGAGGGATCCACCCCTGATCCTCATTTGGGTCCAGAATGCTTACCCCTGCTTCTAAGATTTCCTCAAACCTGAGGTTACTAGTTTCAAGGACTTTTGTTTCTCCTTTAATTAGTACCCGATAGCCTTTAGTACTCTGATGTATATTTTTCATACAAATCTCAATACAAAATACTCGTTAGTTGCTTTTATTATGAATTCTACTAGCTCACCGAAAAATATGCTAAAAAAATCAATTTCCTTATCTGAATTAGGCGGCATAATATTGTGATTGATTCCAGGTAAGCTAAAAAATTCAAAAGAATTCAGATCTTTCAAATCTCTTGTCCAAACATCATTCACAGAAACAGCTACTAAAGCTGGTGGCATTGCAATAATAGTATGTTCAGAATCTGAACAATCACTTACATTTTCAGATTCATCATCAGAAATACTACAGTTGCACGAATCTTCACTATCTACATCACTTTCATTACTGTCTGGTTCGTTTATCATACAAGTATATTCTTCCACAGAAAGATAATGCCTTGGCCCAGCCATTCTTTTATCCAAAATAACCTAATAATTTCATTACCGCACATTCCTCTGAAACCCAAACTTAAAAAAATACTCTATATTCCTATGATTCACCAATGAAATCATTAAGTTAAAATCAAAACGAAAACCAAAACTCAATTATAAAATAGCAGAGGCTATGTGAAATGCTCTGTTTATATTACAAAACCATGTTTCACCACTCCAGATGGAGAAATGATTCATTGGATTCCCCCTATGCGAAGGTCAAGTATCTGTAAAATACATTGGAGTTGTTCGCATGGACATTTAATGCCATCTAGTACACAAATAAATTCAAATAAAAATGTTTCATATGAAAACGCACATTAGTGACGGCAGTCCTTTAGGTAAATTTTTCCTTGATGCGAATATATGAGTCCTGTCTTTGAATGCAAGTTCGCAGTCGACACACTGGCTTGTCTACTGTTTGCAAAGGGTTAATAGAGAGTGAAACAAGGAGCAAAACTGTTACTAGTATAACTAGCGCAAAACACAAACTGGATAATTAAAATTCCTTCAAGATAATATATATATATGTTACTGAGAACTGGGGTAAGGAATTAGCCAAACTAAGTATTTCATCCGATTTAATTCGATAATTACAAGTTTTTTTATAGAGCATTTCAAGCGATACAACAAAACACATGCATTCAATATTATGAAAAGGGAAAGCTTTAATTTGGAAGTATAACAATGCAAAAAATGTATTAGCATTCATTCTTTTATATGATTATCATTCTTTTATCTAATGATTCAATGCAACAGTGGTAAGACCAAATTAAAAACAGGTTACATGGACTAAAACCAAAAGCCCCACTGAGAAGAAAGACACCAGGTTAACACCAACTCCTGTCATCAAGTTATCCATGATTTTGTTATCTTCTGTGTGTAAATTCGTTACTTTATTCCTGATTTAAAAATTTCTCAGAATCTTAGATTTGCAATTTTACTTCTGGGTTTTCAAGTTTGAAAAAGGAATATATCAAAGAATTATGGCATAAAAATAATAAAATACTTAACATTAAAATGTATTTTTAATTATTACGTTACAGATGTCGTAGTTACGAAAAGAGCCTTTAATGCAGGGGTCGCCAAACTTTTTTGATCATCGACCCCTATATAATTTAAAAAACCAAACTTTTTTGATCATCGACCCCTATATAATTTAAAAAACCAAACTTTTTTGATCATCGACCCCTATATAATTTAAAAAACCTTAATATTTATTAATTTATGTTCTATAAAGAAACTGATATTAAGTCAATTATAAAAAAATTCACAAATTTTACGATCATCGCGATTACGTATGTGTGATTTTCGTATTAAGAACTGTTTTTTCTTCGACCCCCAATCGACCCCCTGGCTCAGATCGACCCCCGCTTTTGTTAAATAGACCCCTGGGGGTCTATATAGACCACTTTGGCGACCTCTGCTTTAATGCTTTCAGGCACTATACGTTCATCCTCAGAAAGCATAAAATAAAAAAGCCCCATATGTAAGATGTAATAAGCAAATGTAGTAACAAATGCAAATATAGCGAAAATTTGCATAAGACAAGAAATATGGTATATTTGATTTCAGTTTCTAATGTTTAGTGTTCAGTTTTTACTGTTATAATACAAAAAATAATTAAATTATTTTTCTATATACATAGTATAGCTAAATAGTATATGCATTTTTAGGAGTTGTAAATTCAAATTGAGTCCTTGGCAGATTTACATGTTTTGAATATTCCTAGTAACAAATTAAATGCCTTCAAATTGGTATCTGTAAGGGGTAATACAAACAAGACCTTCAAACTGAGCTGAATAATTTGAACAATTGGAAACGCAGTTTGATACTAAAAAAATAATAATGCTAATGTTAAAAATGTCATTTAAAATCTGGAACTGTAAGGTTTTGAGAGATTAAACCTTAGAATGGCTCCTTATTTTTCAATTTATTTTTGAAAAATATTGATAACCAATGATGGTATACAATTATTGGAATGTAGTTTGATAAAAAAAAACCTGAATAATGCTAATTTAAAAATGCCATTTAAAATATTGCACGTGTTTATATAAATTTACATAAAATTTAAAATGTACTAAATTTGATTAATTCAGAACTTTTTCAGATGAAGTACAATACAACAAATTGATATCACTTGTGAGAAAATACGCCGTCCAAATGCTTGCTCGTGTCCTTTGGATGAGTCGGACGGTCTGGGTCTTCTACACTATTATATTACATGGTAGCATCAACAAAATGTCCAAAACCACAAAATTTGAATTAGCGTGAAATAGATTCAAGATAAATAACATTATGCTATGGGTTTATATGTAGATATAATTAAGTAGATATAAACGGTTTCGGAATTTATTAGTATATCGTAGGGTAAGTGATGACCTACTTATCTAAAATAAAATTATTTAATTTATCATAGTAGATCGTTTTCTACCATATGCATTGGTAGTTTGGTGTGCGTTGCCAACTGGCAAATATGTTACTTTCCCTATATACATAGTATAATGTATAAAGTATTGAGACGGGAGTTAAAAATCCAAATTTGAATTTTAGACAGAAGAACATGTTTCAAGCATCCCTGAACTTGAATTGTACATTTTTGAGATGATGTCTGCATGCTCTCAAGTTTGTGGATAAGATATCTCACAATCGAATGGAGCATTTCAAACAAAATGTTGTACAAATATTATAATCAGTGAATACTGGAACCCTATTGATTTTAAACACAAGCAAATGTTCAGAAGACTCTCCCCCCCACCCCAAATTTTAAAATGAAATTTTGAAAAATCATTAAAAAATCAGAACCTTCAATAATTCTACATAAATGATGATTTCTTATGTAATTTTTCATTAGAAAATTAATGTCAAAAGCTTTAGACTACTAGCATGAACTGTTATCGAGATACTGCCGATCGAGATCTAATTCGCTCCATTCACAAGAGAAGATACTTTGGGTAATAGTTTGTATTTTGATGTCTAACAATTTTCCAAGTCATTTATAAGCTCTTCTCTCCATTTGTTTGTAACACTTGCTGATAAATTTGGTGAACTTTGTACTAATTTAACGAAATATAGTCAACTTTGTAATATTTTGCCCCAGATTGATGAAAATATCAGCAAAATTATAAAAATGAAGCTAAAATAATGAAAATGATGCCAAATTGATGAATTTATTAAAATATTTTAATATATGGTTTATATAGATTATTGCAGATGCTATCAATATCGATAATTGTTTATTCAAAGTTGCATGAAATATACATTAATTGGGTACTTCAAGATAGTTTTGCATGCTGTCATTCAAAAAGGCACCAAGTGTACAATTTAACATTAAAAACATTGTGCAATGTAAATATACATGATTTTTTCACTGTGAAAGAAGTGTGTTCATTGCACAAAATAGAGAAAGTCATATGCTGCCCACATCAGATTTTTTATTATCACTTTACTACAATGAACCTAATTGGTATTTTTGACTCGATCCGGGCATGCACAGAGTGGAGTATGTAGGGAGGTTATCATTATCAGTGACAATCTGCCATCATTTTTTGTTAGGGGGGGGGGGGGTACATCTGAATAATGCCGACTGCAAATTGAAATTATCCGACTCATTTTGCAAATAAATAGTATTAAACTAATTATAATAAACTAATGCATAAAAAATAGGAAAAATTCATTATATCCTCAAATTCGTTATAAAAAAGGACACGAGCGGATAGCAGTGATGTGATTACAAAAAACTTTTTGGGAGCAGCAAATTTCTGGAATCGTAGCAGGCAATATTTCGAAAATGTAGCAGTTCGTAGTTCATAGCAGACAATTATTCGAAATTGTAGCAGTTTGTAGCAAGAGATCTTTCGACATTGTAGCAGTTCAGTGCAACATATTTTTTTATTTTAACAGTTTGTCGTATATATCAAGTACATTCAAGACAATAAAGTTTTAAAAATCTAATTAACAGAATTTAAGTATAAACATTTTGAATTTTCAATTAAATTTTAATAAACTAAAATAGTATATAAATTACATTAATAAAAAATGCTTATTTTTTATTAAAATAATCTATTTTCAATAAATATTCTTTAACATAAAAAAACTACAATAAATAATTTTTGAAAAAATATAAAAAAATAATTGAAAAAATAATTTTACAGATCTAAATAAATTTTATTACATTAAATAATTAGAAAAAAATCTAAATTAAAAAAAATTGCAATAAAGAACTTTAAAACATATTTTAAAAATTAAAATAAATAACTTAAGATCTAAAAATATTTTATTGCAGTAAAATTTTTAAAAAAGATCTAACACAATGAAATAAAATATTTTTGGGGGAAAAATCATATAATTTTAGGAAAGATCTACAAAATTAAAAACTTAAATAAATAATTTTTAAAAAGATCTAAAATAATTTAAGGGAAAATCTAAAGAAACGCAAAACATTTAAAATATGCGATATTTTTCAAAAAGGATACTGGTCTTTTATATTGCGCTAAAAAAAGAAATAACGCAAGAAAAAAAATTAAAATCATAAAATTAAAAATAAATATAGTGCAATAAAAAATAATAATAAGAGAAATCCCCCATTAAGTCAAAACGGAAATTTTATAAGTTAATCAAGCTAAAGCAAATAAATATTTCCTCAAAACTTTAATAAAATATTAAAAAATTCAGTAAACTTCTGTTAATACGGCTTGAAATTCCACGAGTTTTCCCCGCTGTCTGCATTACAATTCTAGGTACTGCATACTGCTATTTTTAAAAAATAACTTTAGATTTAATTGATACCGTGAATATATGACAGTGTAAAAAAGCCATTCAAAATAACTTGAAATGTTTTATACAATTTTGTTTACATATACCGTACAACTTGGAAAATAAGGACCAGTCCGGATTTTCCGATTCCGGAATTTTTCGAATTATAGAATTTGGATTTTTTTTTTATTTTCAAATTTCATACGAAAATTTTGAAAAATCTGCATTGTTCCAAATGATCCAAATTATAGAATATTACCCTCCAATTTAAAGGGTTTTAAAAAATATTTCGATTCATAGCAAGTTTGATAATGTTCCCTTGTGTGGGGTCCCACTCTAGTTGGAAAACTAATTAACCAAATTTCACAAAATTTGGTAGATACGTCACCTGTGGGATATCCTGGTGCTGATTAGATTTTGGTACGATTCGGTGAAGAAGAACTCGCCTCTTTTAATGGCCCGCAAAAATTGCCAAAATCTAAAATAAAAGACTACATATGTTCAAATGAATGAATTAAATGCTTGCTTTATACGTAATTTTAGACAACAAAAAGAATAAGACCCACCCCATTACTCTAAAATGAACTGTTCTCGAGATATTATTTAAATGTTTAATTTTGAGGAAATGAGGACGATTTTCACTGTAGTTAAAAAACCATTTAATATAATTTCTTAAAATGTTGTAGTTAAGTCCCCTGATGGTTATCCTGATGCTGATTAGATATTGATATTATTCAGAAAAGTATAACAGACTCACTTTTGTGAAATGGCCCATAAAGATAATGAAAATCTGAAATAAATTACTAAAATGAATACATATATATATGTTGAAATATAGTGATTAAGTACTTGTTCTTCAGGTAAATTTTGGCAACTAAGCAAATAAGACTAACCCCATGACTGTAGGATGAACCATTCTCGAGATATTTAAAAAAAAAAAAAAATTAGGACCCGAAGAATGTGAAGTGAATTGAATTGCCAGATTTATCGAAGATGCAATAAAAAGGCAAATTGGATATAATATCAGAAACATATCAATGTTATTTTCAGCAATTAAACTCAATTTAGTGCACAATAAAATAAGAAATGACAAAATGAATTTGACTCGGCAGGGAAAGTCATGTGCTGCGCACATCAGATTTTAAAAATTGGATCTGGAAACCCTAGATCTGATGCATGCTTTTTATTCTGGTGAGGGTTCACACTTTGTTTTGTCTTCAAATCTCGTCTAATAAATACGAATTTTAGGATACACTCTTCATGTCCAAAGTTTTCATACAGCGACCATTTATCACTTTGTAATTCCTAATTACAAAGGTTGAATAGAATAGTGTTCGCACATTCCCGAAGTACTGTTCCTGTTTCAATCTGTCATGATTGTAGTTTGATATTTGTAGTTATAATTGGCGGCTTTCTTTTTCTTTGATAAGTGAATTGAAATGAAGAAAAAAAAATTGAGGTTTTTTTTGTACGTAAAATTGTTCAGACAATCAAACAAAAGATCAAATATTGTTTTTAATGTGATGATTTGCCGACTCAGAAATTAGTGGGGGTTGACGCACCTCCTTATACCCCCATAGGATCGTCCCTGATCATGATTCCAGAAGTGAGAGCATACGCACACAACTCTTCTATACGTGCTTTTACTGACCATCTAGTAGATACATTGCCTTGCTCATAGAATTGTACTGAGATTGTCATTTTTTGTATGTGTAATGACAAAATGATTGCTAAAAAATGAATCTGTTTCAAAATTGGGAAATTGATATTAATTCAAAAAACTTAGTTGTATAAAAATGGCAGACACTTCTCCAGAGCAGTACAATTATTTTCATGCTATGAAAATATTTTTCAAAAAACCGTGATAAACCATAACCACACAAAAAATAATCAAGCTTGAATTAATAAATGAGTCAATTACAAAATACGTCATTTTTCATGCATTTTCTTGACTTTAAATTAATATTTAAATTTAATTGTTTGATAAGATGGCAAAATTTCAGATTTTGAAAACTTTTATTCAAACAACCATTTGTTGCATTAGATTACCAAGAAAATTGCAAATTGCAATGATATTTGTGATATTCACATAAAACATTCATATAGTTAATACCTATTGTACCTAACTGCAATTATTTATTAGTACCTTATACTGTAGCAGAGTTCATACTCAATATTGGAAATTATATCATCAGAGTTTTCCAGAAGGATTTTCACAAATTTTCAGAGCCACATAATTCACATTTTGTAATTCATCATTTTATTAAGAGAAATACACTTAAATTTAATAACTGATAATACTAATAAAGAATCAACAAGAAAATAAAACCAATTTCAGGATAATACTCAGGTGAGAAATCCCATTTTGGCTTTAAATACATTATGAAAAAATAATCTGTACTAAAAGTTATAATTGTTCAAGACAACAAAATTTCCATATTTTTGACAAAAAAGCAATATTTTATTAATATTCCCTAAAATTATGAGCTATAATTTGAATTCCTCTAAGATTAAATGTTTGCCCACCTCTCCTCTCCTATAGGCATATGAACCCAGTGTGCAATATTGACAATATAAGGATTTGGGCCATATAGATAATTTTATGAACATTAGTCTAGAAATCAAATGATTTAGTCAACTTCTGCAGAAGCAAACATTTAATTAAGATTTAATCATATACCATACAATGCAATTCATGATAAAAAAAAATGAATTTAGGTGGCTGCAAGTGATAAAAATCAAAATAGTTTGTGAATTTATTACAGCAAATTTCATTTTGATCTAAGGGTGTTCTTATTAAGAACTCAAAACATATGCAAATATATCTTATTTGGCCCCACCAAAAATAGTTAAATATATCTATCTCTGAAGAATGTTTTAAAGTATGCAAGTCCTTGCAATTAAAGATTCAGTTAAAAAAATATTAAAAAAACCCATACATTTAGAATTTTAAAATAATTACAAAACTGCTATACAGAAAATGTATTGAAAGGAAGAGTATTACATCAACATCCTCATCATCTTCTTCTTCTTCATCGTCATCCTCCTCCTTAGCTTTCTTCTTAAGCATGTATAACTTCTTCCACTGATTTCCATCTTCCCCTTCCCCAGGTTTCCTTAAGTTATATTTTGGAACAGCTCTCTTTGCTTCCTGTTCACGTTTCCATTCATCCAGGGTCATTTCTTTAACACTTTCTTCTGTGCGCTCCTCTGAAACAGGCTCATTTTCCCTGAATTCAAAAGATTAAGACTTAACATTCAAAATCAATATATATATATATATATATATATATATATATATATATATATATATATACACACACACACAGGGATGAGATTGCCAAAAAAGCTGGAAACAAAAATTTGAGAAATTATACGCGACAGACATTTTAAGTGTTGAAAAATTTGAGAATTTTTGCATAACTTACGAGGGGAAAAAATGGAAAAATGGTTTAATTCATATTATATTTCGTATACAGCAAACCTGGCAGTTGCGTTTAAAAACAGGGTTGTTTAAATACATGAGCAAATTTAATTTTAAAGCATACTTTCATATTAATTCTAAACTATGCTTTTGTTATCTATAATAACTCATGCTTTTATTTTGTAAGTTTTGCAGAAAATAAATCATTACAATAATAATCAGGATTTAAGAACTTAAAAAAAAAAAAATCCTATAATTCACAAAACACAAAGTTTTCACAATTGACAAGACAAATTTTTTTTTTAAAGTGCAGTATTTTTTGACGCAATTATAAAATTATCATGTGTTGTTAAAATGTGCATTGTCTAGTGTCTACACATAAATGAAATTTGGTGGCAGTATCTTATGCTTTAAACAAAATGTTTCTTTTGTTCAAAAATATCTTTTTATAAAAATGCGGCAGAAAAGGCTTTAAATATTTTAATAAGTTTACTTCAAAGAATATTTAAAAATAGTTCCACTGATCGTATCTTTAAAAATAATATACTGTTATGAAATGGGTAAAAGTAAAACAAAGATTGTAATTCAATAAAAACAAAAGAATTTTCTTTTTTTCATTTTAACTTCACTAGGGGTTCCAGTTAAAGCAGAGATCATGAGAATGTTGCACAATTACAATTGCTGCGTGAAGTTTTCTCCTGGCATGAAGTAAGATACTAACTTCACTGTCCCTCTGTTTCACTTTTGAGTCCAGAGACAGCATATATATTAATGACATATGCAGGGATCATAGCAGATTTTCTAAAAATTTAAGGTAGGAATTTAAGGAATTTTTTTCAAAATTTTAGGAAAATTTTAGGAGCTAATTTTTATTATTTCTATTATTAGTACTGTTTAATTACCGTTCTTTTCATTAAAGGAGAATTGATACAAAAAACAAACATCATTGAAAGAAAAGGGTAATCTTTTGAATATTTTTCCTATTTCATTTTTCATTTTAATGCTCTGTAGACTTGAAAATTCAAATTATCACTCAGTATCCAGTGGCCACTTTATCACAGGTATTTTTTGTGTAAATATATACATACATACACACTATATATATGTATGTTAGAAAAATGTCAGTTTAGTTTTCAAACAACTTTGTATAAACAGAAAAAGAAAATCTTAATATAATTAACAAAAAATGAATCCAAAAAGCTCAAAATCACATTTAAAATTTTTAAAGAATTGTAAACTAAAATATGGCCATAAGAGCAAAAATCTTGCTGGTAAGTTAGTAGTTATTGCATGTAACGTACAAGGATTGCATGCACCCGCGCAGCGGGTGGGCTTAAAGCAAATAATGCTAATAAAAGCCAAATTATTTTGGGAAAAGTGTTTATCTGTTAGCCTTGAACCCTTGTAGTGGGCTGGAATGCGATTGACAGCTATTTCAAATCTATGCAGATTGCATGTGCCCGCGCAGCGTGTATATCGTTATTGTTGGAAACTTGGTTTTGTTTACATCGCGATTCTCGTTTCGCGGGAGTGTGAGGTCATTATTAAAATGATTATTCCGTTCTCGTGAACGAATCGCGATGTGGACAAAACTTGGCTGATCATGCAAATCACCTTTCTCACCGCTCACGCATCCTGTTTTGCATATCCAGAGGGCGTTGCCGGCAACGGTTATGTTCCGGAACGCACCCATCTTCGGATATAAAGGCTAGACACTTTTCTGGTTTTATGTGAGATCGCTTTGTCAGTAGATCGCTCTGGTTTAAGGTAGATCGTTTTGATCGACGGATCGATCGCTTGGAAAGCTCGTTGGATAGCTTGCTTATACTGATCGATGGAAGGATCTAGAAGGATCTAGATCGGGCAGACGGATCTTCGTAAAGTCATGTTTCGATGTTGTCGAAAGTTACGATAAAGTGTTTATCGGTGAACGCGGATATTTAAACTAAACTTAGTAGTTTTGATGGTTCTCAGTTAAGGAGACCATGTTTCCCGTGTTGTGGACTTTATAGTGCTGATCCGGAAAGTTTAAAGTTTTTGCCATAGCATGTGCCCAGCTAGTGGTGGCGTCGGAAAGTGCACGTGGTCACGTAAGTGTGAAATGCTTTTATTCCACTTACTTGTGTAAATAATACTTAAACCAGAAACGTGTCTAAGCATGGAACTATAACTGAAAACCACCTGTGCTCATGTTTTGTAAATAGTATGCTTTGGTTTTTGCTTACCTGTTCTCATGATATATATTGTAAGCAAATACAATGGATTCACTCTTCAATAAAAGTGATTTTGAATTAAACTGGAACTGTTCTCATTTAACACTTCTACTGCTACTTGTATTCCTACAACTACTATCTAACGTTTGTTATAGCTGCAACACTCTGTTTTAAATATTTCAACGAAGTTGTGTAACCAGAATTTCGTGGCTCATAGTTATTCTATCACCAGCTTCAGAAATTTAATTATACGTTAATTTTCAATATATAACTTATGGATATGATACATAATTCCGTCAGTTATTACATGCAGTAGAATTGTCGTTATTGCATATATCGTACGTGGATTGTATGCACCCGCTAATAAAAGACGATTCATTATATACGCAGCAGCTGTATCATTACCTGGTTGCCCTCATTGTGGTCGGAAACGCGATTGACACCTACTTAATGAGTTAGCCGTAACTTTTGCGCGTAGCGCGCTAAGGTGTGTGATCGACAGTAACTTCATAAACTGCATCATTAGCCGTGAATTGCACATGTTGCTACATCGTTAGCCATAACTTGCACACGTAACTGTGGTGTGCGATTGACAGCTACTTCATGAACTGCACAGTTAGTCATAACTTGCGCGCGTAACGAAAACGTGCGATCAACAGCCACTTGATGAACTATATTGTTATCCGTAACTTGTGCGCGTAGCTGAGATAAATAGCTACTTCATTAACAGTACCGTTAGCCGTGACTTTGCCGCGTAGCTGAGGTGTGCAATTAACAACTGCTATATCAACTGCACCGTTAGCAATGACTTGCGTGCGTAACGAAGGCGTGCAATCAACAGCTACTTCACAAACTACATCGTTAGCCGTAATTTGCGCACGTAGCTGAGATAGACAGCTACTTCATTAAATGTACCGTTAGCCGTGACTTGCCCGCGTAGCTGAGGTGTGTGAATGACAGCTACTTCATTAACTGCACTGTTAGCCATGACTTGTGTGAGTAACGAAGGTGTGCGATCGACATCTATTCCATGAAATGCACCGCTAGCCACGATTTATGCATGTAGCTGAGGTGTGCGATAGACAGCTACTTCATGAACTGAACCATTAGGCATGACTTAGCGTGTAACGGAGACGTGCGATCGACAGCTACTTCATGAACTACATCGTTAGCCGTAACTTGCACGCGTAGCTGAGGTACAAGATCAACACTTCATAAACTGCACACTTGCCGTGACTTGCGCACGTAACGTAGGTGTGCGATCGACAGTTACTTTATGAACTGCCCCGTTATTTATGGCTTGCGTGGTGCACGGTCGACAGCTACTGCAAGAAAGGTATTGCAAGTTTAAAAACTTTTTCAAAAACAATAGGGCTGGTCGCCAAAGGCAGTAATTAAATAATATGAGGGAAATAAGTTATCCTATATTTCAAAGCTACTGCAACGCGTTAATCTAGACACAGCTATTTCCCTTCAATCATCCTCTGTTTTGATAGAATCAACAAAAACATATACACAAGTTCCTGCGGCTCAAAAGAACTCTAGTCCAGAAAACTATATTTTTAAATATTGGTTTTTGAGCAAAAATTCTTACAGAGTTCAAATCCTTGGTACTTTTCATCCCAGATGCATACTAAACATGGAATAATTTGACAAAATTTTAAGTTTGAAAAGAAAGGAAAACTGTTTAAAAGTTTTATCTGTTGGAAGCGGGAATGTGTTTATTTAACATTCTTCACATTTCTGCTCTTTCATTGTTTTTTATTTATTTTTTATGGGGAGCGTGGCGATCCAATTGCGGGACCTCCCTACTATGCCGTATTTTATTTTATCCATTGCTTTTCTTCATAAACTGCTATGTGATCCAGGCCCCTACGCAATGCATCCTTTTGAAGAGATATCCTTTAATATCATCAATGCCTAGAGGTTGCTAACAGCAGACAAAAATTCCTTCTCTACTCTCCTGTTTTGACATGATGTTGATCAAATATTACGTAATGAGGGGCATAAGAGAATCATAATCCGACTAACTATATTTGTATTATTGGATTTAGACCTAAAATTCTTCAAAATTTTTGCACACAATTGATTCCCAACAAAGAATAGTTGAGCAAAATTTTAACTTTGCAAAAAAAGAGAAACTTTGTGATTTATCTAGTAAATATGAGGAAGCACACTATTCAACAATCGAACCAGTCTTTTTCTATTTTATTTCTTTGAGAGGTTAAAGGCTTCTGGAGATTCCTAAGATATCCTGTGGAGATTTCCACTCCCACAAACAAAAGAATCTCCCTCAAACTCCGGTCGTAAACAATCACGTGGGTCGCCATTCGTCTTGCGATCGTATTTCACTAAAACCGCCCGCGGAGGGAGAGGATTTAACCATTGAGAATCGGCGATTTTATCGTGATTGACACTTTTGTCGTCTTTGACTTTGTAAAAGATGAGTGCTATTTTGAACAACATTTTAATTTCTGAAGTCTCTTTTAACATCGATTGCCGTATGAATGGAATGTATTCGGGCGATAGTAGAGGAAATTTGACGCTGCAGCAAAACATTACAAAATTTTAGGATGATTTAAAAATTTTAGGTTAATTTTAGGAATTCAAGGGAAGTTTCAAACTTTTAGGAATTTTAGGACGAATGCGATCCCTGCATATGTATACACATCTCGGTGATTATGGAACAGGATAAAAATTTACGACTTGCTTTTGATTCCCTTTCTGTGGGGGATTTTATGTACTTTCGGGTTAAACAGACGAGTGCATCCACATTCTCGTGTGACAAGCTCCATTTATTCTATAACCCTCAGCACACAGGGACTAAAAAATGGACGGCAGACAACACTCATCTGTCGCAGGACGAAGCTGAATTAAGATATTAAGAGCTCTGGTTAAAACCAAGGCTAACTAGACCCTTTTTATTTCACCTCCCCGCCTTTCTTGAATCACCTTTCATTCAGAGATAATTGCAATCCGAGGAGTTAACCGACCTTGACCTCATCCTCTAGTAATTCATCTCCCATGAGGAATGTTCAATCTAGCATCGTCCTCAGCATCTATACCAAGCACTTGGAGTAAGCACTTTTGTCTATACCATACACACTTCTTTCTCCTCCTCTCTTTATAAATATTTTATCTGCCCCCTTAGAGTTAAAAACTACTACTAGTACAGGGGGATTAGGACGAATTTATCAAACTTTGATTGCGAAACTTCATCTTCCTTTGACAGCATCTCCATCCGTTTTTGTTAACCACTGAAGTGTAGAACCCATAGCTAACTAGGCAAGAATGAAATGATTGAAAAGAAAAGGGTAGAATGAGGAAGTGGTTTTCCCAGAAGCCCCCTGTGTACTCACTCCGAAAAGGGCGCCGAAATGATTACAGGGGATAAGAATAAAACTGAAGAAATTCCACATTCCCTCATTCGGCAGGGATTATCTTACCAATGTAGGGTGTACGGTACTTAAATTTACAAATGAAGGGCTTTGTAGGCAAAAAGAGTGTGCCGATTTCTCGGAGATTTTCTTTGAAAAGTGAAACTTTGTCTGAGGAGAAACATTTATTTAAAAAAAAAAAACTGAATTTTTCAGAAAAAGCGAATTTTTTAGGACAAAAGCAAAACAAAATGGATATTTGGGGGAAAAGCAAAAAAATTAAATTCTGCCGAAAAGCGGAAGAATCTCATGTCTGTATATATAATATGTCTAGCATAATAATAAGAATAAATCATTCTTTAACATAATAAAAATAAAACCACTTTCAAAAACAATATTGCACAATAATTTATTCCCATATTACTATGAAGATTATGAATCTTAAGCTTCAGACTTCAGAGATCCAGTTTTACAGGATCTTTCTCTGCATAAAGGAATCATGCATTATATAAGCAGAGATGCCAACCTCCCAATTATAGTTTCAGTAATCTAGAGAGGAAATTTTTGGCAATCTTTCAGTAATGAAATGAATCTTTTAGAACATTTCAACATGTGGTTCGATTTGCAATGACAATCAGGATAATATTCGATCAAGCATTTCAAATTCTTCATATTTTTATAGCATTTGACATATTCTTTATTTTAAGTAGTTGGTTGGTTGATTATGGTTTTTTGGCACAAGATCCAAAGAGGATATGCTACGCCAGACATATGGTACTGAGATACATAAATTAGTATGGATTAAAACACGTGTATAATTTAAAAGAGTAATAAAGTGTGAAAAAACCATGACAATGGAACATGTACAACAATGCAAACGAGATGAAAAATGGCTAAAAGGTTATAAAAGGTAAAGTTAAAAATGATGGAAAAAACCAATGTCCAAAAGGAATGGGAAAAGCCAGTGCCGTTCCTGGGGTGGCGAACGCCTGCGTGCAAGAATAATTTTGTGCGCCCCTATATACTATGCTTAAATTTTGATGATAAGGCCAATTTTCATATACATTTTTAGTTTGAGGTTTAAACTGAATAGTTTCCTTATAGACTAAAGTCACTTTAGTGTAAGTGTTTGATTATGAAAATGGGCGTAATAAAATAAAACAACGATAAATGCATAAAAAACAATAACATGTATATTATTTGTCGAGCGAGCCGCCAAAGGCGAGCGGCATGCTTTGAAGATACGCCGCCGCCCGTAAGCCGAGTGCCGACACGCCGACAACAGATTTTTTGCATGTAAATTCCAGTGTAGAAGCAAAGTGTAGAAGTTACTTCTTATATTAGTTTACTGTTTCTTCCTGTAATCAAAGTTTACAGCTTTGCTATAATTTGATTTTTAATACCTTTAATGCCGATTTTTCTTCCAATTAGAAGTGCGTTTTTGCAAGAGTAGCGAATAGTTGAATTTGGTGCCCCTTAAATTGGGCGCCTGCGTGCGGGGCATTCGCTGCATACCCGCCAGGAACGGCACTGGGAAAAGCTCCAAGTGAGGATTTTCTCCAATCAATTCTACCAAATGTATAGTATAAATCTTGAAATGCTTAAAACGAAATTGTTTATATTTCGTACACTCAATTAAAATATGTTTGATACTTGCTGAGGTCTGACAACTATTACAAAAGGGTTCAATTTCTCATAACAGTAAGTGTCTATGTGTAAAACGAGTATGACCAATGTGCAAACGAGTTAAAAGTACTTCAAGTTTCCTACATTGGAAACTAATCCACTTTTGTATTAAGGGCTTTATCTCATACAACTTATTATGAGACTGCTGGTTTCAGGAATACTGCCATTTGTCATAAATATTTTTCAAAATGAATTGTTTGATGTCAGTTAAAGGGATGGTCAGGTTTAAAGTTTGTGCGGCAGCAAAGACATCTGATCAAAGATGCTTGGAACCTGTACCCGAATTATGAGAACAGAGCCGAAGCTAGCTTTTGCTCAGTGATTATAATGTCGGTCTACGAAGCAAAGGGTCCCTGGTTCGGGGCCTGGTGACTCTCAATCGCCACAATGATGACTGGACGTTCGAAACATGCAACCTTCCTCTCCAACGATCTCCCCTCTCAACACGAGATGGCAGCACCACATGGAGTCAGAAGCCTTGACACCCCCTTCCTGGTTGACCACGATTGACCGACATGCCTCCCGGCCCACTTCAGCCCCTCAACTGCATTTCGGGGGGACACGCGGGGGTTTTCTCAGTGGCCCCCCTCTCCGGCGAAATTAGACCGGGGCCTTTCTCATCAGGTGAGGGAGTGTGCGGCAGCAAAGACATCTGATCAAAGATGCTTGGAACCTGTACCCGAATTATGAGAACAGAGTCGAAGCTAGCTTTTGCTCAGTGATTATAATGTCGGTCTACGAAGCAAAGGGTCCCTGGTTCGGGGCCCGGCGACTCTCAATCGCCACAGTGAAAAACGAGTATGACCAATGCGCAAACGAGTTAAAAGTACTTCAAGTTTCCTACATTGGAAACTAGTCCACTTTTGTATTAAGGGCTTTATCTCATACAACTTATTATGAGACTGCTGGTTTCAGGAATACTGCCATTTGTCATAAATATTTTTCAAAATGAATTGTTTGATGTCAGTAAAGGGATGGTCAGGTTTAAAGTTTGAGTAGCTGATTTATCAGCAATATCTGCCAACTCATTTTTTCTGATACCAACATGTCCTGGCACCCAACAAAATTCAGTACGGTATCTGCCAACTCATTTCTTCTGATACCAACATGTCCTGGCACCCAACAAAATTCAGTATGGTATCCTTGTACCTTCAGACGATGTTCATACGTAAGGATATCAGAGGCAATAGGGTAATTCATAGCCATCCTAGATGATAAGAGTTAGAGCGAACTCAATGAATCGATATAAATGATGTGCTTTTGGGAAATTTGATGAGATATAAATATAAGACTCTGGTAAACTGCCATAATCTCAGCAGTAAAAATAGAGCACGATGCATGCAGTTTAAAAGACTTTATAGTATTATTATATACATAAGCCAAACCAACGTAATTGCCTACTTTTGAACCATCTGTGAAAATAGGAGTAAACTCCTTATGAAGATTTTTATGTTCAGCAAACAGTTGCAGGTAAATAGTCTGATGTGTGTTTCTCTTACTAAAATTACTAAATGGGTTGAGATATATAAAATCTGGAACATGCCATGGAGGTGTTTCAAAACATTTTGTTTTCCTTACATTAAGATCTACTTGTGGGGTTCTTGATCATATATTGCATATCCGCTTTCCAAAAGAAGGAATGCATGAGGGTCTGTGGTCGTAGAGTCGATCATAATGCCCATCTAGTATTAGTCATTGCAGAGGGTGGTTCTGTAAGGACATGACCCGGTGGTAGTAATTCAGTATCAACTGTTCACGCCTGAATTCTAGAGGTGGCTCATTGCAGTACACATATAAGCTTTGAACAGGGGATGTTCTAAAGGCACCTGAACATATACGTAAAGCTTTATTATGTATTGTGTCAAGTTTCTGGAGAACAGATGTTCGTGCACTCCCATAAACATAGCATCCATAATCAATCTTGGAACAAATAACTGCCCTATATATACGTAGCATTGTAGTTGTATCTGCACCCCATTTTGTATTTGACAGAACTTTTAGAATGTTAATGGCTCTCTCACATTTCTTTCTCAGTTTCTGAACATGGGGCTTTATTTTAAGTAATAAAAAATCTCATGTGCCTACATTCAAATTTAGCCTAAATTCAGTCCTATATTTTCTAACAATACAGAATATACATTCTATCACAGCATTATTATAGGGAACAAATAATATTACTTTCATCACTAGATTATCTTAAATTTAAATTCCTCTGGGCAAATTAAATTATGCAATTTGCACTATTTAGGTAAGAATAATTAAAAAATTAACCTTAACAATTAACTAAAATGTGAAAATAAGCTAGTTTAGTCAATCCAATGATTAATATTTAGAGGACAGAGATGGATGGGAAAGCAGATTTGTAGACTCCCAGGACTACACGAAAATTTACTGAATTGTGCAATCATACTGAATATGCTAAAATAATTAAAAAATTAATATGAATGATAAACCAAAATATAAAGGTTAGCAAGTTTTGTCCATTTAATGTGCAAAAATTAAAGGGTGGAGATGGATAAAAAAAGAAAAAAATATATTTTCCGTGGTCCATAATTTTGTCCAGAAATCCGTAAGAATTAAGGAAAATTTATAATGGTTGGCATCTCTATAAGTAATTTTGTATTTCTATTTCAAATTTCCAGTTTACTAACTGACAATCAATGATGTTTTTTGCATAACAATATAGTCTTATAATTTGAATTTTTCTTATAATTTTAATAAGCATTCTAGTCTTTGCAAAAGGATGATTTTGTTTATTAACCTGGAATTTGGAAATAAAATTAATTTTCTAATAGAGTAACAAATGCTTTTTTCTTCAATAGCAGTGTTCCACAGATTGAAAAATTCTGAAAAGGACACCAAACATGATTGTGTCAACTTTGCCTCTTGAGTTCAAGTTAACAGTAGAAAATTTACTATATCGGGAACCTTAAATGGTAATAAGTTTGTGGGTCTCATATTATCAGGGTGAGTACACTTTCCTTAAAAACAATTTCAAGCACTTTTCAAGGACTTTCAAGTACCATGCAATTATTTTTCAAGGACATCATTTCTTTCATATTATGAAGCTCTATGCATTTCTTGGAGGAAAAATCATAGCAAACTAATATTGTTTAATGTTGAAGCCATTGAGGAAATTTTTTGGGATAAAGCAATGTTGTTTAGGAAAATTTCAGCCACAGTATAACTGTTAGGAAAATTTCCAGAGAAAGCAGAACTTGTCAGAAAAAACACAATACTGTAAATCTGAAGAACACTTTCAATCCTGCCCTTTTCAAGCACTTTCAAGGACTTAACCAAGAAAATGGGAATTTTCAAGTACTTTCAAGGCCTTGAAAATGCTAAACTAAAATTCAAGTACTTTTCCAATTTTCAAGCATCCGTATGCACCCTGTATTATATATGTTTTATAAGTTCAAAAGTTTTGGTAGCCCCTATCAATACTCGGGTCCTAGAGATGAATATACATGTTCACCCAGTCACCTCTGACAAAATTAAAGGGTAATATATTCTGGAATCCTTAAAAACAGCTATCTTCCAGTCTTTCCCCAGAGAACATCATAATGGCAATCAACACAGCTAAGAAGCAAACTTGCAATGCTGTGTGGGCTATGTTATTATTCAAAGCAACAGTTATATTTTTGACCAGGGCCTCCACAAAGGAATGGGGGGAATCAGTTTGGTCCATGGTACTGGCAACCTATGAAGGTATCCAGGAAATTATGTATCTTATAAAAGTGAAATAAACTTTTTTTCAACAAATAGCATTTTGTATCAAGCAGAATACCTTAAAAAGATTCAGTTTTGATTTAAGAAAATTATATGAAAGAAAATATTAAAAAACTAACTTAGAATCCATATTCTCTGTAGGCACATCTTCAGCAGCAGTTTTCTCATGGACTGTTTCATCTCTATTAGGAGATTGGATTCTGCGAATAAGTAAAAAAGAAGACTAAAAATTTATCCCAGTTCACATGTCCTACTGTATATATTCTAAGACATTAGGCATTTATACATGGTCTGATCAAAAAGTATCCATCCACTTTTTTTCTGTTGTGGCAACTCTTTGCACTGTGCGAACAGGACCATTTGAACTTGCATCCTATTGAGCATGTGCGATTTTTTTCTGTGACCACTTTGCCATTCAGCTATTGTCAGGCAGTTGTGATACAGTACAGGATCTATTACCCGGACTGTTTGGGACTTCAGGCATTCTGGATAAGGGGTTTTTACGTAATTCGGAACACTTTTTCTAAAACTTATAGGAATGGTCTAAAATGTTATAGACAATTATAATTCATTTTAAAAACATGTATTAAATACAGAGTTTTTACAATCCATATGAAAAGATATACTTGGTTAACTAAAATGCAAATCACATGTAATTATAGTATCAAATTTAGTGATTAAGAAAATTTTTGAAAGAAAAAAATGTCTGAAAAAAGTTGATTATTCAGGGTAGTTATTAGTCTTTTTTTTTTTTTTTTTTGGAACATTTCAACTAAAGTGGGCCCTCACCATATTCATCTAATATTTTAGCAGAAGCATCTTTGTTCATATGTTTCAAAATATTTTAAAGTATTTTCAATAAAATTAACATGAGAAGGATGTTCATTTTTAAATGAAATCAGAAATTCAATTATGGGTGCAAATATATCAAATTCTAATTTATGCTCTTCAAATGTATTTCTAATAAGCCTTATAATTCTAAATGCTTGAATAAATAAAAAAAATTAATTTCATTATCCTAAACATATATCTCAATTTCATCAATAATTATGTTTAAAAATAATATCCCAGCATAAGAAACACAAAAAATATAACAATATTAGTGGATGGAAACAGATTGAAAAAATGGAAAATATTTAAAAATAAAACGAAATATACCAGCGATCATGTTTACATAAAAAAATTTTGCGATATTGCTAAACTGTCTTTTGTAAAATACTAATTAATAAATGTAACACATTAAAACTCCATAAATATATACTGCAATGGAACTTTTTGCTAGGGTAAATTTTCGGTTCAAAATAGCCATTTTCATCCAAATAATAGAATTTAATTGAAAAATGATTTTGATATTGGAATTCTATCAACGTTTTTTAAAATATTAAAGATGTGTATATTTCCACGGAGATGAAACAAAAGGTGAAGTATTTAAAGAGATCAATCAGAAGGCCCTGAATGACATTTTATAGCTGCTATATTTTTCTTCGCATTTCGGAAAAAGTTAACTCTCATTAATTTCGGGAATTCCTTACTTAAACTCTATCATCTCGAAAATGAGCTGATGACTTTTTTTTTTCAATCTTTTCTAATAAATGTTTATTAAATTGTACAAAATAGTGTGAATTCTGTGCGGCACAGAGCGTTTGAAAGGCGTGGACAAAGCAAATAGGATTTCTTTAGCGATATCGGAATATTTCTAGCAAAAAAGTTGGAATACTTTTACCGAAAATCAAAGTCCTGGAACAAAGAGCAGAAAAGAAAATGTAACGAATTCAGAAAAATCGAAACCTTTGTGCCTAGTGTGCTCTGCCCTATATACCCAGAAAAAAATGAAATGCCATTAAAAAAAGCACCTTGCTGCGACTTGTCCGTAACTAAGGCTCCTATATATACAGGAGCCATATCGGTAACTAGTGAATAATGGAATGGCACGTTTCGCCATGAAGACTAGATAGATCCTTTTAGCCTTCATGCGTCTCGCCCATGCCGGATGCAGCCGCTTCGGAAATTTTTGGGCAAAATGGTGCTACTTCGGATGTTTTCCAGAAAAGAGGAGTTGCGGAACTTCCCGGAAAAACACGATCCACGGAATATTTTCACTCCTGCTTTTCATTCATTCTCGCGAGAATTCTTCGCATTCGTTTTCGAAATATAAGAAGGATCGGCGGCGGCGAGTGCATGCGAATTCCCACGCGAGATTTTTTAATTTTGTGCGTGGTTCGTGCCTACCCTAGAAAAATGTAGGTTTCAACACATCAATTTTTTTTTATTATTATTGATATTGCTAATTAAGGCAAAAAAGCATTTGGCGTGATTTTAAACAAAAAATCGCTATTTGGCGCAATATTTGACAAATAATCGCTTGTTGGCGCAGAATTTGGCATTATTTTACCGAATTCCGGTTTTGGGAGCGTCCGGATATTGGAACGCCGGATAAGAGGTTGTGTACTGCAATAGTATGTGTAGCATGCATTCATCGCAATCATATTTGGAGTGAAAATGGTGGAATGTGTTGATCAAAGGATCTGCATTACATTCTGCCAGAAACTTTGTGATATGCAATTGGAGACAATTAATGAAACTATGGGTGTTACGCAGATTAAAAAGTGGTATCATCACTTCAAAGATGGCCGAACATCAGTAAAGAGACCTTACATTCTATTGCACGTGTGATTTTTTCTGTGACCGCTTTGCCATTCAGTTGCTGTCAGGCAGTTGTGATAATAGTATGTAAAGTTCATATTCTATTGCAAGAACCCATTTCCAGGAGTTTTTAAGGAGTTTTGCAGGAGGGTTCGAGCATTTTCCCAGGAGTTTTTCTAAACATTAAAGCAGGAGCGAAATCAAGACTCTTCAGATGTTTCCCTTTGAGCCATATCACTTGGATTTGTACCAACTACACCACTCTGGCTATACAAAACATTGCCTTGAATTACATTATAATGCACCAATAATGGAAACATTTGCCAATTTCCACTCCATAATTTATTAAATATGAGTGATCGAACAGGATTTATTAAACAATTTCTTCTTAACCAAGTTTTTTATAATTTTTTAAATGAATCCAACATCAACTTGGTTGGCATGGTTGGTAACCAAATATTTTACTTTCCATTTCTCCATATATAATTTCTTTGAAATTCAATGGGTTCTTGGGGAGGGAGGGTATGGCCCCCAAAACCTCCCCCCTTAGAAATGCCACTGTCACATTTGCTTTGTATTGCTGTATATTACTGCTTTGTATTTTCACAAAATTTATATGAATAATGGCTGTTTATAGTTGCAGTAATCTGGACAGGAAATTTTCAGTAATCTTTCAGTAATGACTAAAATGGTTCAATTTGCAATAAAAAAATTGTTTGCAATGATAATCAGAAAAATATTTGATCAAACATTTCACATTTTTTATATACGTTTTTATATGAAATGTTCAAATTTTTAAACTAAATATCCATAATATGAATATATTAGTCTTCATTACTAAACAAAAAAGAAATTTCAAAATCCTTAAGAAAACAGAATATGCTTAGCTTCAACTAAATGTAGTTTATTTATTTAATAATTTTTTCCTAAAACATGAAAAATAAAGAACATTTGACATGTTCTTTATTTTTTTAAGTAATAAAAAATGCACTCAAATTTAACTTAAAATCAGCCCCATATTTTCTAACAACAATAGAATATACATTTTGAGACAGCATTATTATAGGGAACAAATAATATTGCTTTCATCACCAGATAATAGTAACTATTTATGTAAAAAAAATTAAATTAACCTTAATAATTGGTCAATCTAATGATTAAGGATGGAGATGGATATAAAAGGATACTTGTGGACGCACAGGATCACATGAGAATTCCCTGAATTGTGCAATCGTACTGAATATGTCAAAATAATTATAAAATTAACATGAATAATAAACCAAAACATAAAGATAAGTAAATTTTGTTAATTTAATGTGCAATAATTACAGGATGGAGATGGATGGAAAAAAAATACTAGTCAATACTCGGCAATGTACATACTACCTGAATTAAGCAATCCCTCTATTTATAAGAAAATAATTAAAAAATTATTCTTTATAATTCACTAAAATGTGAAAATAATATAGCTTACTTCATCTAATATTTAGAACATGGGGATTGATGGAAAAGGATACTTGTAGTAGTACTACATGATACTTGTAGTAGTACCCAGTACTACACAAGTTTCCTGAATTGTGCAATCATACCAAATGTGTTAAAATAATTAACACATTTACATGAATAATAAACCAACATATAGAAACATGCAAATTTTGTCTTTAATGTGCAATAATTACAGGATGGAGACGGATATATCCATAATTTTACGGGTCGGGTCTTTTACGTAGTCCGTAATTTTATGAGTTTTTTCCCGTAGTCCGTAATTTTGTTCAGAAATCCATAAGAATTATGGAAAATTCGTATTTGTTGGCATCTCTGTATTTCCAACATCAGTATTTGTGCACTATTGTTATTTTGGTGGCACCACCTATTGATCATATTAAGAAATAAAAGATCGTGATGTCAATTTACCAGGAGTATTTTCTGATTTTCAGGAGTTTAGGCCTACAATGAATAAAATAAGCAGGGTGTCTACAGGATTTCTAAAAGTCAATTTCATGACTTTTTGGGGACTTACCAAAATAAATTCCTGACTTTACTTAATTATGTCTGTCAATTATATGTAATTATACTTCAAAATATCTTTTGAAAAACACTATTCTTTTACTTATACATTGCTTATAGTCAAGTCTGGAAAATTAATTAAAAGACTACTGAAGTATCAAATTTTAGGTTTAATCAATAAACAATTTTCAAAATGACAATTTTCAATGATGTTTCTTGTGATATAAGTCAGATCACAAGAAACTTAAATTGTAATTATTATTGATTTCCTTTAGGAAAAAAAAAAAACAAATAAAAACTTCAGTTCACTAACTTATATTGAAATTATTTTGCTGGCCTAAACAAACAAATTATTGATATACAAATGCCATTTCTGAGTGAGAAATTAGAGGTGTAACAATATAAAATTATAATATCTTAAAAATGGCAACCTCTGATATTAAAATATATAGAACAATTAACACTTTGTATAAAACACCATAACTCCCAACACTCTCATGTATTTACTTTCTTATAAAAAGTGAACTAGATTTTTTGCTAATGACACAGTTCTTGGGAATTTATAAGTAAAACAACACAATGTGCAAAGGATAAGGAAAACTTGAGCAACATATTCAAGCACAAATAAATTAATAATAAAGTAAACAACTGTTTCGAGGATATGCTGGATACCTCATCGTCAGTGCTAAAGAATCAACAAACTCGATGTAAAGAAAAATGAAATGGGCACATGAAACCAAGGGAATCAATGAGTAAAAAACACTTGCAAAAGGTAAGTAAATTAGTTTTCCTAGTACTCACGAAGGAGCTCCAGCATATCAACAGCGGTATGCTGCATTACTTTATTTGTGCTTAAATACATTGCTCAAATTTTCCATATCTTTTGGGAATTACCTGAACTTTTATGGTGTTTTATCCAAAGTATTACTTGTTTTATTCATTAAATACATTTCTTTATTTTCTTTTCAGTTAGCCCAATTTTTTTTTCTAATTGTTCAATTTCTTTATTTGCAATTTTCTTTTCTTCATGTCTTTAAGTTTAACTTCTGCCATCTTTTGTTCAAGTTCCTCAGAATTCAGCTTCAATTTCTTTTGCTGCACAACCTCATTCCTTTTTCCAGAAGCACTGTGAGCTGCTGTAATCATTCCTGTGGTTATAGGAATACTTTCCACACCACCATAGTGAAGAACAGCAGAATGAACTGAACGTTGAGTGACCAATGAATTTTCTTCTAAATTTTCAACAATGCACTTTTTGTTGATTGAAAAACTTCACTCAACGGCAGCATTGCCATGGAACATGGTCAATACCTTGTTAGCAAATGTTACTAATGGGTTACCCTCATCCACAGTTCTCAAAAGATCCAACAGAAACTCATCTAGTTTGTCATTTTTTTATATTGTAAACCCTCAATTTTGTTTTTACTGTAGGATCTTCACAAAGCATGTGCATTTAACACAATCAGCCTGAATTGGAGTTAAATGTTTTTTCTCTACAAACTCATTTAATGCTATAGACACTCGATTTGACCCAATTGATTCCGATGATAACATTACCTGTGGTGAAAAACATGATAGCCCTTTGACCAGTTTTTTACACAAAGGAGACTTAATTTTCAGTTTCTTTAAAAGATTTATTAGAAAATCTCTGCATTCTGTTTGAAAGATCATTTTGTTATTTTCTGTCACATTTAAGATAGCAGTTGGAGAGCCAAACCCAACATCAATTTTTTTAATGGGTACATTATAATCCTTGTTGTTGATGTCGACAAGCACAATGTCACGAAGATTTTTTACTGATACTATGTATTCAAGAAAACGTGAAGCTACACTTTTAAACAACAACAATGCTAATTCATCATATAGATGTGGTAATAAGAGCTTATCTGATTGAAAGTAAATCAAGAATGTCTCCAATTTTGAGGTAATTGACTGTAAGGAGTTCATCTCTAAGGAATTTAGACACAGTCTCAAAGTTTTTTGTAACTCGAGGGTGAGCTTTCACGCCTTCTAACGTTAGGAACAGTAATATTTTATTTGCCCTTTCAATTACATTTGAATTTTCAATCCATCTGATTGCACATAATTTTAATGGAAATAGTGATGAGCCAGAATAATGCTGATAATCTGCTCTTCTAGAAGGAAAGTCCTTGAATAAATAATAAGCTGCACGTAAGAAATTATTTATGTCCCATTTTGATTTCATGAGCGCTGTCTTGTAGCATCCATGAAGCACATGAAGAGAACAAATTCCAACATCTAAGCGTGTGTTACCCTGTTCTATTTTAAGATGTTCATCAAAATCCTTCAAAAATTTTAAGTTCACATTTGGGCCATCAGTTTCTATTTGCAGGATTTTCTCTAATGGCAAACTTAATATTTGAGGCAGGTAGTAAAGGAATAAAGTAAATCAGCAGCTAGAATGGCCTAAAAACATAGAAGATAAGTAACGTGTATTAACCAAGTTCTGGGAATCATTCCAGAAACAAACAAGAATATCCATTTGACCCTTCTGGGCCAAAGACTTTCATCTATAGAAAAGCAAAAGTAATCACATTTTTGAATGCCATTTACTAGTTGATCTTGGGAAGAAGGTCCCAAACCATATGTAATAACATAAGCTAGTTTATCTTTGTGCATTTTAAATTTCTCAGCTATGATACTATCTGGGAACATGATCTTAAAAAGGTTGAAAACATCCTAACGATTGTAAAGTTAACCACCGTGCTAAACACTTCTTCGTAAGTTTGCCCCTTTTCCTGGTTAAATCCCTGAGCTACAAGTCTAGCTTTATACCTGCTAACTTCACCCCTTTCGTCTTTTTTGACTGTATACACCCAATGGCAACCGATTACTTTGTCGGAAACAGGTGCAGGCACTAAGTCCCAGACACCTCTTTCCTTCATGACACCTAATTCGTCTGCCATGGCTGCATTCCATTCTTTGGATCGGGGCAAGTTAGCCGCTTCCTTGTAGTTCCTAGGAATTTGGACCTCTACAAAGTTGGCTTCTGGCCGATCCCATGATCTCCCTTAATCCCCTTAAAATTGAAAAACTTATCAAATTTTATTTTATTTTTCTCACAAAAATTTTCTATATCTTTTAGTGATCTCAACCTAGGTCCCTTTCCTTTGTAATAGTAATAAACATCCTTTCTTGTTCCAGTCATTCTCGGAATGACTTTTCTGATTCAAGTAGTATCTGGATCGGGAACTTGACGATCATCACCAGAGGACTCAGTTTCTTCATTACTTTCAGTAATGTCTTGATCTTCCTCTGATGAATCGACCTTATCCCTCTCTACATACTCCTCGTCAGACGAGTCTGGATAGGTGGGTTCGTGAGGTGAAAAAGTAAAATTTTCTTTAGGTTTCTGATTTACATTGGGTCCCAGACAGCCTTCCTCTGCATTGCACTCTTCATTAAATCTAACATTTTTAGTTTCTACTATTTTCCCCTCGTTCAAGAGCCATATCCTATACCCCCGAGTTTTCAGTGCGTATTCCACCATAATGCCCTCATATCAAGTTTCCCCCTAAGTTGCTTAGGCTTGCCTACAAAAATTTGGCATTCAAACACTCTGAGGTGAGCAACTGATGGCTTTTTGCCGCTGTACAACTCGATCGGAGCCATATTCTTAAACTTGTGGCATATCCGATTTTTAATGTATGCAAAACAGAGCAAAGCTTCTGCCCAAAAATCCCCCTTTAGATTGCTATCGTTTAACATTGCCCTAACACAATCCATAGCAGTTAAGTTAAACCTCTCGGAAACCCCATTTTGTTTGGGTGTGTACCTGTTTGTTCTTTCTGCTTTGATTCCCTGTGTTTCTAAAAACTTTTCAAACTCAGTGTTACAAAATTCCATACCGTTGTCAGTCCTGACACTTAAAATTTTGGTATTTAGAAATCTCTCTGCTCGATGTTGAAATTGTTTGAACTTATCAAAAACTTCAGATTTTCGTTTCATAGGATACACAGTTACTTTGCGTGAAAAATCATCGGTTATGCTAAGAAAATATTTAGCACCTCCACTCGATGGTTTTGGCATTGGCCCGTATACGTCCATATGGATTAGTTCCAATGGTTTTTCTGATCTTATTCTGCCTATGGGTTTGAACGAAATTCTTTTTGTTTTTGCCAATTTACAACATTTACAGTTGATTTTCCGAACACTGATTTTAGGCAATCCTTTAACAGCTGACACTTTTCATGTGAGATGTAAATATTCAAAATTGATGTGATAAAACCTTTTATGCCATAACCTTGTATTTCCCCCGACTTCAATGGGTGATTTTACATTGCTTGAACTTTTAAAAACATCAAACTTACAAGGCTTGCTAGGTTTAAAAATACTAGTATTAGAGTTTACAATTTTACGTTTAAAAACTTTACTGGCATGTCTATTTACATTATTACTTTGATCATTATCACAATTTTTAATTTTACAAGTTTTAAACTCACTTTTGTTACTTTGATTTTTAAAAGCATGAGTATTATTTTTATTTTTACTTCTAAAATCACTAGACTTTTTAGAATTTTCATTTTTAGGCTTAGGTTTAGCATTTCCTTTAGACTTCTCTTACATTAAAATTTTTAGATTTTTTCTCATATTGAGGTCGAAGGAAATACAAGCAGTTATGTCTTTTGGCATAAAACCATTTACTGCCGTCAAGCTTGTAAAAAGTAAGGAAACCATTTTTCCCGGTGAAATTACATTGTTGCTCTTCTAGAATTGAAGCAGCAATTAAGTTTCTCCTCAATCTAGGTGAATACATTACATCTGTCAAATGAATGAAATTTTTCACATTATTTATTTTAACATACATACTGATCGATCTGACACCTTCGATTGGGCTTTCTTGATCACCGGCAGCTAAGGACATTGTAGTTCCTTTAAGCTCTTTAAATTTATTGAACAATTCCAAATTAGTGCAAAAATGCTTAGTTGCTGCCGTATCAACAACCCAACCGAATTTGTCGGTCAATTCAGTATTACAATTTAAGATACTAGACTGTATTTCACTTAATTTTGCATGGTTTAGTTTACAGTTTGCCTTAAGATGACCATAAGCCTTGCATACATGGCAAGGTCCTATCCGTTGATTTACACAGGGTTGCCACTCTCCAGAGAATATGAAATTCCCTGACTTTTCCAGGTTTTCCAGATAAATTCCAGGTTTATAAAAAACAGCGCGATAAACTATTCAGTTAATCTAGGCTTACACATATACCTTTTCTCTGTGTTTTAACATAGAGAATATAATATTATAATTGGAAATATATTAATTGGAGTGTAAATATTAAAATATTTACACTTCAATTAAAAATTTGTTACAAATTGGGACAAATAAATAATATTTGACATACATATACAAATAAAAAAAATCAATTGCTTTGGTAAATTAGACAAATCATGTACACTTGTTATAATAAATGTGGTAAAATAAATTAACACCAAAAATGTTAATATACAAGTTATGTGATAGTGAGTGAATATAGTATGTAGAAAAAATATTATTTTTGGAGATTTCTTATTTTGTCTTCAATTAGTGCAGCCTCTTTTTGAGCATCCACCATTATTTTGCTTTTCTTCCATTCTAAACTTTTCAGTTCTAAAGCAACACATTTTCGACTGTCTTCCAATTGTTTTTTATTACTTTCTGCTTCTTTCTTTCTTTGCATAGTATCAATGTACCTGGAATGTGCATATTTTACTGACTGAATCATGGCCTTTGTTATATCAATTGCTTCAACTCCCCCAGCATTGTTTATTGCCCCATAAACTTGTCTTAATGCTTTTAAGGCTTTCTTCTGTTTGGTTATCAATAATGCATTCTGCATTAATGGAAAATCCCCTTTCAAGAAATGAATTACCATGTGATAAAATGGAAAGCAATTTTATAAAAAAGGTCAAATCATTAGAAACTTGTTTTAGATGCAGTATACTAATCCAATGATCGTCAAGCCTAGTATCACTTCTTTTGTAAGATTTCATCATGTTTACTACTGAAGGCTCATTGAATAATTTTTGGAACTCTTGATGAATGTTGTCAGCTTTTAATCCAGATATCCATATTTTAGAAACCAATATTTCTAGACATGCTGACAAACGCTCAATCGCCAAATCAGTTTGAAGAAAAACTGCAGGATTAAGAAACGATATTGCTTTAGTCAATGGAAATCGTACAGGTGAACGCTCAAAAAGTTTATGCACAAATCTTTGATATGCTTTAAGACATGAATTGTCGCATTTTCAAAATGTCTATATTGTTTTTATTCTTTATCTTTCTCAATTCATCTTTTAAAGGAAAACTAAGCGTCACTTCAGAGGCTGGGATCAAGTTATCTTTTTCAAGACCATCAATTTTGTAAAGACATGAAGCATTTTTGTCTAAAACACAAGGCTTTACAAATCTCTGCAAAATTGACTGTGCTATAGTTATCACAGATTCATAAAGAAATGGTGCAAGTGGTTCATCAAATTTCAGGACAATAAATTATAAAACAAAAAATATATAAAGGTTTTATCCCATGAAAATCACTTTACAATGAAAACAAATATTTATGTTTGGTAAAACACAGGTTTTCACTAAAGAAAGTAATAAATATTGATCTTTAATAAATATATATATATATATATAGAATTATATTCCTGCTAAAATGGTTTCCTTTTTATTTGCCTAAATTATTGCTTTAATACCACTTTTTGGGAAATATCCCTTCAGAGAGTGAGTTCATGCTACCCATTTTTCAAAATAGAAAAATTTGTATTATGCAAATATAAATAAAAAACTAACCTTAATAATTAGCCATAATAAGAAAATAAACTAGTTTAGTCGATCTAATATGCAACATTTAAATGATGGAGATGGATAGAAAAAGATACTAACGTACTCTCGGCAATTCACGCGATGTAACTGAATTGCGCAATCGCACTGTTTATCCGAAAATAATTAAGAAATTAACCATAATAATTAATCAGAATATGAAAATAAGCTAGTTAAGTTAATCAAAAATGCAATATTTAGAAGATTGAGATGGATGGGAAAAGATACTAACAACGTACTCTCGGCAATTCACGCGAAGCAACTGAATTGCGCAATCGCTCTGTTTATGCGAAAATAATTAAGAAATCTACCATAATAATTAATCTGAATAAGAAAATAAGCTAGTTTAGTCAATCAAAAATGCAATATTTAGAAGATTGAAACGGATGGAAAAAGATATCATTGTACTCTCGCCGATTCATGACAACAAACTGAATTGCGCAATCGAAGTGTTTATGAGAAATTAATGAACAAAATAACATGTTAGCGATTTATGCTGAATTAGACAACCTTTGAAGAAGTATATTTATTACTTTCATAAAATAAGCGACCGAGATTTTTTTATCGAGATTTACATTACACGCGGCCGTAAATCTCCGTTAATTTGATTGGCTTTACCCTGCATTTTATTATGGATTTACTACGATCCCGGGAATGGTAGAAATCAATGCTAAAAAAGTGGAAAATCGGTGTTTCCGAGGAATTATAGTATGTCTGGTTAATTGATAAATTTCAAACAAAAAAAGCCGGAGAATTTCGTTAGTAATCCGGAGGCCGGAGAAGTAATGAAAAATCTGGAGTCTCCGGCCCCGGAGAGTTGGCACGTCTACAATACTCTGAAGCTAGCAAAATGCACGGTACTACGCAGCGCCGGCGCCGCGCCGTCAAAAGTTGGATGGTTGGTTTATTGGGATGAAATACACGTTACGCGTAGCCTAGACGGCGGCCAGAAATGTTTGCGTTCGTCGAGCTAATAACTGGTTTTTCCGATCCTTGATCTTTCGAACAATCGTTCTTAGTATACATCGTGAATTTTATTTGCATTATTTAAATTTTTAAAAAAATTCCAGGTTTCCCGCGAAATTCCCTGACTTTTCCCGGTTTTCCCTGACTGTTTTCAAATTCCCTGACATTTCCCGGTTTCCAGGTTGAGTGGCAACCCTGTTTACATTTACACTTTTAGTAATTAAACTTTTAGATTTAGATACATTTTTAGATTTAAGTACATTGAAAGCAAAAGTCTTACTTCCATTTTGTTGTTCATCACGCTTTTGCTGAGCTATCCTGTCCTCCTAAGTGAGCAACTCCCCTTCGATGTACTTCAAGGTAAACTGGTCATCTGGTAGTCTATACAACATCTGCACTATCCCTCTAAAATCGTCATCAAGATGTCGGATTGTCTGAAATGCAACCAGGACCTCAGCCATTGGGTGTCCGGCATCCTTCAACTTTGCCACTAACCTCTTGATATGTGATATAAAAAGTCCCACTGGTTCACCTGGTGCTGGCTTTTCACTGAAAAAGTCGTCAAACAGCCTCATGAGACCTGCTCTTGACTTTGGCTCAAACTGTTCTGTCAATATTTTCCATGCTGTCACTGGTTCGTCGATTGCAGAAATCAAATCCCGGTATTCAGTTTCCAGGTTATAATAGATTATTGACAAGGTTTTCTCTTTACGCCTTTGATAATCTAATCTTTCTTTTCTTGTTGCATCCTCACTCGGTTTCTCTTCAGTTCCAGTTATGAAGCCATATAATCTGTCGCTCATAAGTGCAAACTTTAAGTCGATACTCCATGTTGAGAAATTTTCCCGACCTCCATATCTGGTGCCATCTCTTTTTCTCCATATCTGGTGCCGTCACCATACTTTGTTGAATGCTGCTGCGGCCCCCGTCTCGGAGCTCGTTCGTTATTTGCTGATGTTTGCAAACTACTTCACCATTGACTAGGACGCTGTACTAGGGCTGCTTGGGGAATTTTATTCTTTTAGCATTGGTGAAAAATTAAAAAAAAAACAGTTGAGTAGCAGAGCGTCACAGTGGAGAAAATGAAAGTAGTCAGCGTAAACGAAAAATCACTTTATTTCTGCGAATTTAAAACATCATAACGAACAAAAACATATCCATTTCCGTAACTTCAGAAAATGGTAATATCGTAAAGTTTAGTCAAACAAAGTCTCGTCAATTTAATCATAAGACTTCAGTTAGGCCTAACAGCATCAGCCAAAAACATCACCATAACCAGCGTACATGAAGATAATGATCATACGTGATCATGAATGCATATCACGAAGACAAAGTTAGATCGAGATACATCAAAAAGCATCAACATAATCAAGATACATCAAGAAGCATCAAGATAATCAACTGATACAAGCACTAGCTTAAATAGCCCAGTATCATTAAAGTTGTAGTTAATGTTTTCCTTCCGGAGTATGCTAATCTCTAATCGGTTGAAGTAGAAATTAGCATAAACCGGAAGTTGACGTCTCAATTTGCAGGACCACAGACCATGGGGATAAAACTTCTAAACAAGCGATTAGCCAATTAGAACGAAGTATCTTTTGGATTTAGACCGTACATCGACCGATTCACATACGTGCTTGTTTACAACCGAAGTTTTTCTAACAGCCTTGAACCCTTGTATTGGGCTGGAATGCGATTGACAGCTATTTCAAATCTATGCAGATTGCATGCGCCCACGCAGCGTGTATATTGTTATTACATGCAATAGAATTGTCGTTATTGCATATATCGTACGTGGATTGCATGCACCCGCTAATAAAAGAAGATTCATTTTATACACAGCAGCTGTATCATAACTGTGTGCCCACATTGCGGTTGGAAACGCGATTGACAGCTACTTAATGAGTTAGCCGTAACTTCCGCACGTAGCTGAGGTGTGTGATCGCCAGTAACTTCATAAACTGCATCATTAGCCATGAATTGTGCATGTTGCTACATCATTAGCAATAACTTGTGTGCGTACTGAGGTGTGCGATTGACAGCTACTTCATGAACTGCACCGTTAGTCATAACTTGCGCACGTAACAGAAACATGCGATCTGTTGGAAAATTTAAAATTTGAAGATAGCAAAGCACGCACTGTCAGAGTCAATAAGTGTTGGCTGGGTTATGAAAGTACACAAGTCCAGTTTTAAAGAAAAACTTCGTTCACTTTATTTGGTGAAAAACACAACTCGGCATATTACACGTACCTGGTAATTTTCCATGCCGTAAAACATCAAAAATATACTATTTTAAAAATATACAAGATTTTTAGTTGTAAATGACTAGACAGAGATTCCTTGAAGCATTTGGTAGTAAGTTACTATACTACCTCTATCACTTGCGTGTATTTCAGCCACCATCACTTGGCAAAGGGAAACCAAAGGATAGAACATCAGGAAAATATTTAAAGCGGCTTCCGAACGTTTGTAAGTAAATTTAACGTTCAATACATGCTGGTCCAAACTGACCACATCTGCATCCGTTTCGACTATTCACCGTCGTCAAACGATATTCCGCAGTACTTCAGTCAAAAACATTTCTGTCTGCCTGCATCAGACCATCAGTGTCTATCTCGTCTGACTTCTTCAGACGTCGGATCTGATCTCATCGATCTGTCTGATCTCGATCGACTCTTTCGACCTTCTCATTTGCTTCAAGAAACCTCTGCCCTATATATCCGAGAATGGACAGTTCCGGAAACGCCCCCGGATATGCAAATCAGATGCGTACGCATTGAGAACTGATTTGCATGAAACCTCATGTTGAAAAACGTCACGGTTCACGCCGGTGAACGGGAAGAGTCGTTCATATTAAATTTGCATAAACGCCCGTTCACTGGAACGTGAATCGCGATGTATTGATTATTTCCAACAATCGGCCCCCTCATGCAAATCCTTAAGTCTCAATGCATATGCAAAAGAAAACTTACTCTGAGAAACCAAGGTATATCAATAAACACCAAGGCCCCCAGTATCCTATCAAACATATAATGAAGGAAAAAATTTAAAGTATTATATCATTATTAAATTTAAAATAAAATGCATAAGTACTTATAGCATCTGAAAAATAGTTACGTATTGTCGACAATATTGTAACAACAACATTTCACATCAAGTAGAAATTTATATACAACACAACTTCAATGCTTAAGTATCAGCATTCAAAAATTGAAATTTTAGTTTAAATTTAATTATAAGTATCCAAAATTTAAGTATAAGCACATTATCATATTAAACAAGTCAACTTTAAAAGATTAAGATTTTGTATAAGCATAGAATTTAAGTTTACTTTAAATTTGAGTATAAACACTATAATTCAAAAAGCTTAAAAAAATTTAGTCTATTAACACAATATAAGTATACATAATTAATACTATTAGACTGCATTGATATACCAAATATTTAAAAATACATGATGCAAGTAATTAGATAATAAAATTCCTTTATCAAAACTTTCAACACATACTTTTTACCAAGTTGAAAAATACAAAATTTTATACACATAAGCTATTATTTAGCATCATGCGGGTCATGGAAAATGGATGTATATACAAAGGTGTAAAGTGAAAAAGATTCAATATCACAAAAATTTATACTCAAGATATACTATCTTATATCAATGAGGTTTAAGATAAACAATAATGTATATATATGACATCTTCTAAAAAAAATTCCCAAGTTGTAAATTCAATTTAGTATTTAAAATTTTCTTTAGACTAAACATTTAATCTCAAAAAGTTTTGATTTAGTTTTTAAAAATTTTATTACAAAATTTAAGTATTATTTCCTTAGTCATTGGTTTAGTAAAGTGATCTGCTAAGTTATCTTTACTATTTACAAATTTAACATTAAAAGATTCATTGACTATTAAATTTCTTAGGAAATGATATCTAACATCAATATGCTTAGTTCTATTGTTTTCAATTGGAGAGTTAGAAAAATTAATGGCTGCTTGGTTGTCGCTAAAAATAACACTGTTACTTTTATTAAAGTTTAACCCAAGTAAATGACATTCTTCAATTATGTTTTGTACCCATACCATTTCCTTAGCGGCTTCAGTTAGTGATACGTATTCAGCTTCCATGGTTGATAAGCTGACACACTTATGTTTAAAGGTACGCCAAGAAATAGGTACATTGTCAATAAAGAGTATCATGCCTCCAAGTGAAACACGGTCATCTCGGTTTGCAGCAAAGTCAGAATCTGAATAACCATTCAATTTTAACTCCTGAATGTTAGATAAATTCAACATATAGTTTTTAGTCTTTTCAACATATCCTAAAAGTCTTAACAATGCATCCCAATGCTTAATTCCAGGGTTTTCTTGAAATTGATATAATATATTGATGGCGTAACAAATATCAGGTCTAGTCCTACTAGATATAAAAGCCAAACACCCAATTAAGCTCCTGTAAGGAAAACTTTGCATTTGCTTTATTTCTTCACTTGTCTTTGGACAATCTATTTTACTTAGAATATTCCCTTTAGAAATGGGAAGTGAAGTAACTGGATATTTATACTGTTGAAACATTTGACATACTTTATCTATATACTGACTTTGATGTATAAAAAATTTATTGTCACACTCTTTAAATTCCACGCCTAAATGTTTTCTAATTTTTCCTAATACCTTGATATCAAATTCTATGCTAAGTAATGAAACAATGTGGTCTATATCCCTTTGATACTTTGAGAAGAGAATTATGTCATCCACATAGACTAGCATAAGAACTTTGCTATTGTAAATATATGCACAATTACACCATTGAAGTTTTAAAAAATTTAATTCTTTTAATTTGGTGTCAAGTTCATTAAACCATTCTCTTCCACTTTGATGAAGACCGTAAATGGCTTTCTTCAACAAACAAACATAATCAGGCTGTTCCTGATTGACATAACCTTGAGGCTGTTTCATATATACCTTTTGACTCAATTTAGCATAGAGATAGGCAGATTTGATATCTAATTGGAAATGCATCCAGCCAAGCATGCATACGAAAATTGAGAAGAATGCTCTAATTAAGTTGAAGTTAACAACAGGGCTAAAAACTTCATCGTATGATTCTCCCTTTTTCTGACCATACCCCTGGGCTACCAAACGAGCTTTAAACCTCTTGATTTTCCCTTTCTCGTCTTTCTTAATAGTGTAGACCCATCTATTGCCTATATGCTTTTGTGAGGTGGATGCAGGAACTAGTTCCCAGACACCCCTCTCTTGCATTACGGCTATTTCTTCATCCATAGCATTACACCATTTTTCGGACTGGGAAGATTTAATAGCAGCGTTGTACCCTTTTGGTATATTTATTTCAATATTGCTTGCTTCTGGTCTGCCTCTGACCCTTTTAAGACCTTTATTTTCCCGAAAATTAAACAGTTGCTGATCAAATTGTATATTCCTTTTATCACAATATTTCTTAACATCATTGTGCGACCTCAGCCTTTTATTATCTCCTTGAGCGTAATAATACACATCGGTTCTACTCCCATCGGGTCTTGGAACCGTCTTTCGCTGCCAAGCAATATCCGAGCAAGGAGTCATACTGGAGTCAGCAGGAGAGTCCGTTTCCTCACTGGATTCAGACGGATCGTCACCAGTGTCTTCACTCTCTCCTGCCCCCCCATCAGACTGCTCTCTCGGATATTCCCCGTCGGAGTATTCTGAAAGGTTATCTCTTGATATCCCTGAGGAGATATTTCTGGGACAAATTGGGTCCAGGATGCCTTCCACTACATCACCCTCATCAAACCTCACATTGCAGGTCTCAATTGTTCGTTTCTCCCCTGACAAGAATATCCTATAGCCCTTAGTTTTAGTAGCATAGCCTACCATCACCCCTTCTGTAGCTTTCATGTCTAACTTCTTTCTGAGCTGACTGGGTTTGCCTACATATGCTCTACAACCAAAGGTTCTAAGATGTTTGACTGAAGGTTTTCTACCACTGTAGAGTTCATGTGGAGTTTTTGTCTTAAATTTGTGACATATTCGATTTTTAGTGTATGCAAAACACAATATAGCTTCCGCCCAGAATCTGTCATGCAATTTGCTGTCGTTCAACATGGCTCTAACACAGTCAAATGCGGTTAAGTTGAATCGCTCTGATACTCCATTTTGCTGTGGGGTATATGTGTTAGTCCTCTCAGCCTTAATACCGATATCCTTCAGGTAATTTTTGAACTTATCATGGCAGAATTCCATCCCATTATCCGTCCGGATACATAGAATTTTAGTACCTAACTGCCTTTCTTCTCTGGCCTGAAACTCTTTAAAATGTGAAAATACTTCTGACTTCTGTTTCATGAGGTAAACAAAAACTTTTCTACTATAATCATCTGTTATAGTTAAGACATACTTGTTCCCACCATATGAGGCTGTGGGTAAGGGACCACACACATCCATGTGTAACAATTGCAATGGTTTAGTGGACCTTATCCTACCGGTGGGTTTATACGATACTCTCCTAGACTTAGCCAATTTACACGATTTACAATTTAACTTTTTGTATTTAAGCCTAGGAAGTCCGTTTACGGCAGAAACTTTGCTGGTTTGGAGGAGATATTCAGCGTTTATGTGGCAATATCGTTTATGCCAAAGACAGTTTGTACTATTAAGTTCAGTTACTGAACTGCTAGGCTTAGATATTGAACTATTCACATTTTTATTCTGCTTAGTTTTTGTTTTGTCAGATTTAAATTTAGTTTCTTTAAGATTAGGTGCTATTTTTACTTTGTCTATTTTTCTGGAAGCACTAGGATCCCTATCCTTGGATTTCTTATCCTTTTTGTGTTTCTTGTCTCCATCTCGATCCCTATCTTTAGATTGACGGTTTTCTACGTTATGTTGTTCCTGGGTACTATACTTAGGTTTTAAAAAATATAACCCATCCTTTATTTTTGCATAAAAGAATTTCTCCCCTTTAGGTGTAAAAAACCATAGAACCCCATTAGCT
Source organism: Amaurobius ferox (assembly GCA_951213105.1). Taxonomy (NCBI): domain Eukaryota; kingdom Metazoa; phylum Arthropoda; class Arachnida; order Araneae; family Amaurobiidae; genus Amaurobius; species Amaurobius ferox. The sequence goes on along the minus strand of OX578142.1, from coordinate 108,663,414 downwards.
CCATTAAAACTAAAATTTTGTTCCTCAAGAACAGATGCAGCTAATAATTTTCTCCTAAGTTTAGGAGAATACATAACATTTTCCAATTTGATAATACTTTGCTTATCCTTAAATTGGACATACATTTCCACCGTCCCGATAGCCTCAACTGGACTTTCGACATCCCCTACTGCTAGCGACATTGAAGTGCCTTTGCACTCATTAAATTTTGAAAATAACTTAATGTTATTACAGAAATGTCGCGTAGCAGCAGTGTCTACTACCCAGCTGAGTCTATCGCTAGGATCGATTACAGTATTAGCCTCAATCTGTGGAGACCCAAGAAATTCCACAATACTAGATCCATTATTTCTACTACAATTAGATTTAGTATGACCTAGTTTGTTACACTTAAAACACTTAATTTTACTTTTAGAAATATTTACATTATGACTAGAAGTATTTACATTAGACACATTATAAGATACATTTGGAAGTTTAGACATTTTTACTCTATTTACAAATTTCTTAGAAGTAAAATATGCAGAATTTGAACTCACAGTTTTGGAAAAGTCACTTGCTTGCTGCCTCAGCCGGCTCTCCTCCGCTGCTAGCTCTGCTTGTATTTTGCTGAGCTTGAAGTCCGAGTCATTCCATCGATATATAATTTGAACGATACCTCGGAATTCTTCCGGAAGGTACCGAATCGACTGGAATGCTACATATAGGTCTTCAATGGGGTGTTTCGCGTCTTTAAGCCTCGTCACGGCCTTCCGCAGTCTTGAGCAAAAAATGTCAACAGGCTCGTCTGGCTCCGGCCGAACGTCGAAGAACACATCTAGTAATCTAACCAGGTTGGCTCGGGAAGGCGCTTGAAAATGTTCTTTCAAGGTATTCCATACTTGACTAGGTTCGTCGGTGACGTTTATCAACTCCTTGTATTCCGAGGATAAACTTTGATAAATGATGGCTAATGCTCGGTCTTTCCGGCGATAAAAATCATCGTAGTCGCGGCGACTTGCATCTTCCTCGATAGGCTTAGCACTTCCATCTACGTGTCCGAAACATCCTTCTCCCTTGAGGACGAATGAGATGTCGGTACGCCAGGTGACGTAGTTGTCCCGCGTCAGCAACTCCGTTCTACTTGCCTCCATGGCCACTCGTAGTTTTGAAGAAGCAGAAGTAAAAGTTCTTGTACACTGTTTACGTTTACACTGTTGCGTTTCGTTGTTCACACGAACTTCAAAATGGTGCCAGGTGCGGCCCCCATCTGAACACTGGAACGATTTCTTTAAAGATACTTGCACTTATGACTCTATTGGGCGTTGAACTGGCCCCGTAACCGTTTCTGTTGGAAAATTTAAAATTTGAAGATAGCAAAGCACGCACTGTCAGAGTCAATAAGTGTTGGCTGGGTTATGAAAGTACACAAGTCCAGTTTTAAAGAAAAACTTCGTTCACTTTATTTGGTGAAAAACACAACTCGGCATATTACACGTACCTGGTAATTTTCCATGCCGTAAAACATCAAAAATATACTATGTACAAAAGATTTTTAGTTGTAAATGACTAGACAGAGATTCCTTGAAGCATTTGGTAGTAAGTTACTATACTACCTCTATCACTTGCGTGTATTTCAGCCACCATCACTTGGCAAAGGGAAACCAAAGGATAGAACATCAGGAAAATATTTAAAGCGGCTTCCGAACGTTTGTAAGTAAATTTAACGTTCAATACATGCTGGTCCAAACTGACCACATTTGCATCCGTTTCGACTATTCACCGTCGTCAAACGATATTCCGCAGTACTTCAGTCAAAAACATTTCTGTCTGCCTGCATCAGACCATCAGTGTCTATCTCGTCTGACTTCTTCAGACGTCGGATCTGATCTCATCGATCTGTCTGATCTCGATCGACTCTTTCGACCTTCTCATTTGCTTCAAGAAACCTCTGCCCTATATATCCGAGAATGGACAGTTCCGGAAACGCCCCTGGATATGCAAATCAGATGCGTACGCATTGAGAACTGATTTGCATGAAACCTCATGTTGAAAAACGTCACGGTTCACGCCGGTGAACGGGAAGAGTCGTTCATATTAAATTTGCATAAACGCCCGTTCACGGGAACGTGAATCGCGATGTATTGATTATTTCCAACACGATCAACAGCCACTTGATGAACTATATCATTAGCCGTAACTTGCGCGCGTAGCTGAGATAGATAGCTACTTCATCAACTGTACCGTTAGCCGTGACTTGGCCACATAGCTGAGGTGTGCAATTGACAACTGCTATATCAACTGCACCGTTAGCCATGACTTGCGCGAGTAACGAAGGCGTGCGATCAACATCTATTCCATGAAATGCACCGCTAGCCACGATTTATGCATGTAGCTGAAGTGTGCGATAGACAGCTACTTCATGAACTGAACCATTAGTCATGACTTGAACACGTAACGGAGACTTGCGATCGACAGCTACTTCATGAACAACATCGTTAGCCGTAACTTGCGAGTGTAGCTGAGATACAAGATCAACACTTCATAAACTGCACAGTTAGCTGTAACTTGCGCCCATAACGTCAGTGTGCAATCGACAATTACTTTATGAACTGCCCCGTTATTTATGGCTTGCAACGCAGAGGTGCACGATTGACAGCTACTGCAAGAAAGCTATTGCAAGTTTAAAAACTTTCAAAAACAATAGGGCTGGTCGCCGAAGGCAGTAACTAAATAATATGAGGGAAATAAGTTATCCTATATTTCATCAAAGCTACTGCAACGCGTTAATCTAGACACAGCTATTTCCCTTCAATCATCCTCTGTTTTGATAGAATCAACAAAAACACATACACAAGTTCCTGCGGCTCAAAAGAACTCTAGTCCAGAAAACTATATTTTTAAATATTGGTTTTTGAGCAAAAATTCTTACAGAGTTCAAATCTTTGGTACTTTTCATTCCAGATGCATACTAAACATGGAATAATTTGACAAAATTTTAAGTTTAAAAAGAAATGAAAACTGTTTAAAAGTTTTATCTGTTGGAAGCGGGAATGTGTTTATTTAACATTCTTCACATTTCTGCTCTTTCATTGTTTTTTATTTATTTTTTATGGGGAGAGTAGCGATCCAATTGCGGGACCTCCCTACTATGCCGTATTTTATTTTATCCATTGCTTTTCTTCATAAACTGCTATGTGGTCCAGGCCCCTACGCAATGCATTCTTTTTTTTTTTTTTTTATCCTTTAATATCATCAATGCCTAGAGAGGTTGCTAACAGCAGACAAAAATTCCTTCTCATACTCTCCTGTTTTGACATGATGTTGATCAAATATTACGTAATGCGGGGCATAAGAAAATCATAATCCGACTAACTATATTTGTATTATTGGATTTAGACCTAAAATTCTTCAAAATTTTTGCACACAATTGATTCCCAACAAAGAATAGTTGAGCAAAATTTTAACTTTGCAAAGAAAGAGAAACTTCGTGATTTATCTAGTAAATATGAGGAAGCACACTATTCAACAATCGAACCCATCTTTTTCTATTTTATTTCTTTGAGAGGTTAAAGGCTTCTAGGTTTGTCAGCTTGCGCTGGAGATCCCTAAGATATCCTTTGGAGATTCCCACTCCCACAAACAAAAGAACCTCCCACAAACTCTGGTCGTAAATGATCACGTGGGTAGCCATTCGTCTTGTGATCGTATTTCACTAAAACCGCCCGTGGACAGCGAGGATTTAACCATTGAGAATCGGCAATTTTGTCGTGATTGACACTTTTGTTATCTTTGTAAAAGATGAATGCTATTTTGAACAACGTTTTAATGTCTGTAGTCTTTTTTAACATAGATTGCCGTATGAATGGAATGTATTCGAGCGATAGTAGAGTAAATTTGACGCCGCAGCAAAACATTACAAAATTTTAGGATGATTTAAAAATTTTAGGTTAATTTTAGGAATTCAAGGGAAGCTTCAAACTTTTAGGAATTTTAGGACGAATGCGATCCCTGTGACTATCTCATACAAAAATCCGTGGTGTTTTCTTACACTTAAAAGCAATACACTTCTCTCTCTTCAGCCTTCTTTTCCTTTGAGTTCAATGATCACAAGATAAATTCATTCCACTAAAATCTTGTTACCAGACATTTGAAATGTTTTTTAATTTTCATTTTTCAATAATGTTTTTAGCTCAAATAAATGAAATAAATATAAATTTATTTGAACTAAACTACTAAAATTATAATTCTCGTGTCTGTGAGAGGCTCCATTAAAATCTTGTTACCAGACAACAAAAATGGCATTTTCCAACCAATCTCAGAAATTTCTTGCTAAAATGCCAAGAAGAAATGCCAGTTGATAGAAAATGTGATTTAAGGCTAATTTCTGATTGACTTCTACAAATACTAAACTCTAGCTAAAGCAGACTTCCAGCGTTCACTCGATGAAAATTTATTTTGCTAAAGTTTTGTACATAATTACCCTGTTTAACATCATGCAAATATATGTAAATTAAAATTAATTCATTCAAGCAAAAATTTGAATTCTCACGTAAGCATTGAAAATCTCACTCAAATTATTTGCTAGGGTGAGAAATCTCAAATAATTTTTTGTGTTATTGGGGACCCTGTATAGGTAAGTGCTTTATTCATCTCTGCCATGTATAGGTATGTGCATTATATGCTTTATTCATTTCTGCCATCATCTACAAAGTAAAATGATATACACATCAAAGTATAGGAATTATTACATAAACACCACAAATAACTTACTCATTTTCCTCAAGAGTATCTCTCCATATTGAATCTGTATTTTTTTCACCAGATCCTCTAAAAATAGTTGATAGAATATCAATAAAAGTATCATATCAATTTCATCAAACTTAAACAAATTCAGTGCTAGTTTAAATACTTACTCAAATTCTTCATCCATCCAAGTTGATTCGGGTTCTCTTCTAAATTTACAAAATTAACATAAAACAATTTAATTACAAAACACTTCTACATATGTAATTATCAATATTTTTATCAATAAGAAAATGATTTTCACTTTTAAATATGTACTTGCCTTATATCACTTTTGATATCACCCCAATTGTTTGAACCAGTACCATCTCTTTTCTCAGCAGGTCGTGGACCACTAATACAAGAAAAACTATCTCAGTTACAAAAAAGCATAAAACTAAATGTAGACATACACATTAAAATGTTTTCAGATGTCAACTCTGCAGATTTTGGATGAATGGAAACAAATCAAAAATAAATTGAACAATTTTTTATCATTCAGGTCAATATTTACTAATAATACATTAAAACATTAAAAATAAATGCTAGTATGATTATGTGAAAAATCAAAAATTATTCAGTTCTTTTAACATAACAGAAAAGAACAGTTTTATAAATAATACAATGACAAGGATTGTAATATAATCAAATATTCATATTAAAAATTTTACAAAATGAAATGAAAAACCAAGTAAAAGTGACAAACTAATAAAACTTAATTCATCAAAATAACATTTATTTAAGATAATTTTCAATGATTTTTACTTTCCCTATATACATAGTATAATGAACTACCAATTTTGAAGGAAAAGAAATGTAAAAAGAAAAGAAACAAAAACAATTGCAGTCGCTAATATTATGATTGATATTTCTCAGAATCATGATTGAAAGCTGTATCTATTAGTTTACTCTGGGTATTTAGAAAAATAATAGCAAACACACTTAGAAGGGTTTGAAAAAAAATCCATAATTATGTCAGCCACTCGCATTTTCGCGAATATGATAGTTTACTTACACACTAAATGAAACATTTTGTTGTAATTTGGTGCAATGGCAATCGGCAGCAAGGTTTACAGATACTACAGGTTGGTCCATCCACTAGTCTCACAGTATTGGCTGGCAGAAATGCGGAACGATGATGTCAAAGTTGTTCAAAGCAGTAAACTTGGCTATGCAAATCAATGGTATCTAGTTAGGTAAAGTTTTAAAATCAGAACTTATTTGGAGCTATTTCAGAATTGTTCTACTGTTATAACTGTAAGATTTTTTATTCTGAACATTAGAGACATTAGAGAACAATAAACACAAATACTATTTAATTACTTTATAATTAAATAACGCGGTTTTATTAAAATATCATTTTTATATGTATTAAAACACAAAAATACAAATAAAGAAATTTTTACAAACATGTAAGTTTATTCAAATATTTAACTTTGTATATAATTATGTAAATATTTAGCTCAGTTTACATTTATATAAATATTCAGCCCAATTTTCCTTTTTATAAATATTTAGCTCAATTTATATTTATATAGATATTTACCTCAATTTACGTTTATACAAATATTCAGTTTAATTTACATTCATACGAATATTTAGCACATTTACATTTAAACAAATTTGTATCTTAATTTGTGTTTCTACAAGCAATTTAGTCAGTTTATTTACTCAAATTTTTGATCAACGTTTAAAAATAAAATATTTATTTTTAAATCTATTAAATAATACTTAATTTAAAGATATAGTTCGCTATTTGAGAGCATTTAAAATATGTTTATGGAAATAACTATTTTTCAATAAAATATTAATTGATTAAAAATGTTAAGTACTCAAATAATTGCATAATATAGATTGAAAATGTAATGGGGGAATTAGTTATCATTAATTTAAGCATTTGATTGTCAAATATTTTTTTTAATAAAAATTAAAGCAAAAATATTTTTGCAGAAATACTACTTTTTAAAAATTGAGCATTTTTCCACTGAACTTTTTTATCATTAACATGTTTTAATACATTTTTATTAAGATACGTAATGTGAATAAAGATTCTCAATCTTGAATGTAAAATAAGTTTTATCGCTTACTTCTTGGAAGTTCACTTTCACACTGCAGAATAATTAGTGAATTATTTTGGATTGCCTATTTAGCGCATTTCCGTAAATATTTTGAGAAACTATTTCAAATTTTTTGACTGCCTCTAGCCAAGTATTCGAGGGCACTATAAGTCCTCCTCTATTGAAGCATGTAATCCAAGATTTTTCCTCAACTTCATTATTTTTATTTTTGGATAAGGGTTCTTTTGTTTTAAAGGACAAATATCCAGCAATATACTCTAAAACATTGAGGGCACTGAGTTTAAAGGAATATTTAAATAAGGAACTGTGCTGCATTTTAAACAAAGATTTGACACAACTCCAATTAATTCATATTTCAAATTCCTTTCATAATCTTCTTTAAAAAAATGATTAGAACAAATCCGTGCTGTGTCAGCAGAAAACAAGTATTTCCTTTTACACAAATGAATCCATGCAGCCCGTAAGACTTTTGATTTTGGAATCCTATGAAACCAAACATCGCTAGTTTTCTCATCATTATGGCAATTAGCAATTGCACAACTTGGCATCACACTTCACAAATACAACACTTTTGATAAAAATACATGAAAAACAAGCTTGAAAATGATTTACAATTATTATCGCTCACGAAAAATCCACATGAAAGAAAGCAAGAAAATAGCCTTTAGCCACATTGACGGTCACAACCTTTCTCCCCTTTCAGTGGACTGGTCCCATTTCCTAGGATGGGCCAACCTGCAGCCCGTAAGACTTTTGATTTTGGAATCCTATGAAACCAAACATCGCTAGTTTTCTCATCATTATGGCAATTAGCAATTGCACAACTTGGCATCACACTTCACAAATACAACACTTTTGATAAAAATACATGAAAAACAAGCTTGAAAATGATTTACAATTATTATCGCTCACGAAACATCCACATGAAAGAAAGCAAGAAAATAGCCTTTAGCCACATTGACGGTCACAACCTTTCTCTCCTTTCAGTGGACTGGTCCCATTTCCTAGGATGGGCCAACCTGCAGCCCGTAAGACTTTTGATTTTGGAATCCTATGAAACCAAACATCGCTAGTTTTCTCATCATTATGGCAATTAGCAATTGCACAACTTGGCATCACACTTCCAGAGTTTCCCCCAGGCACTTTTGGAAGGGCGCAGCGCCCTGCCTGCCCTTTTTTTACCAGAACAGCGCCCTCCTTGCCCTTTGTACGAGAAAAGCGCCCTCCCTGCCCTTTTGTTAGCAGATCAGATCTCCTGCTTAGCCTTTTGTTAAGAGAGCAATGTCTGTCCTCAAACGAAATTTAACCAGTTCAGATAAGTCCCAAAGCCCTTTCTCTGCGTTCATTACCGTAAATTTTGATCGTGTCTCTCCCCCCCCCCCTTGCTCCCTCCTCCTTCAAAGAAAGAAAAAGGGTGATCTAGTACCAATAAAAAGAAGATTGACAGCCTCATATCAATCACTTTTCCTCCCCTAAAAGAAACAAAACAGAAACGGGAATATTAAGCACGTACGTTCCTTCTTCCATCTGATGAAAACTTTCAAAACAGTTTTCTTTTTCAACTTAAATTTTTGTTAAATTATTTCATGTTTGATATGCATTTGAGTTATAAAATTCTGTAAATGTAAACCCCGTACGCATATTTGCTCTAAAACAAATATTTAAAAATATAGACTTCCGGACTAGGGTTCTCTGCGCCATTTGCGAGAAGATGTTTACGTTGATTCGGCCGATTCAGTCAAAACCCGAGAATGATAGAAAGGATGGGGGAGAAAAGTTAGATTAGCGCGGTGAATTTAGCCGGCTTGAATGAAATATGGGAGAGCTTATTTTCTTTATATTGTTTACTAATTGCGTTTAGCTACCAGCCTAGTGGCTTTTTGAAAATTCTCTTAATATGCTTTCTTGTTGCAGACTACGTATCTCCGCTACGCGCGAAAGTCACGGTAAAAAGTACTCCTATTTATTGTTTGTGTAATAGCTATCGACTGTGTATTTGTACACCGCTGCTCTTAGAGAGGATCGAACACCACTCAAGTGGTGGGACCCGGACTCCCCAACAATTTTTGAGGGAGGAGAAGACATGGAGGAAAATGCACAAAAGAGAAATATGAAAAGGAACCCAGGAATTTGTATGGGCGGCCTTGATATGACTACTACGCGTTATATACAATATAATGAAAACTCTGCTCCATGCAATAATGATACGCGGACATATTTAATTCGCGTAGCTGATTTGCTCTCAATGCAGGCCATGCAATAGCTATTGACTGTGTATCTGACCACGGCCGTCCATAAGGAGGGTCGGACACCACTCAAGTGGTTGGGCCCCCAATAGATTTTTGAGGGAGGAGAAGACATGAAGAATGCACAAAAGAGGAAAACGAAATATGAAGGGTAACCCAGAAATTTGTATGAGCGGCCCTGACCCGACTACTACGCAGACGGATGTAGTACGCGTTATATATAATATGACGATAACTCAGCTCCATGCAATAACGATTCGACATATTTAATTCGTGTAGTGGATTTACAAAATTAAGCGCCCTCTTTCAACTAGTGTATGTAATCCGCATACAATAACGATATATACCTTGTGCAGACGCATGCAAATCGTGTGACATTGTGTTATGAATACGCGCACTATCCGGGCTTATGGATTAACAGATTAGCCCGTTGCACGACATCAGCATAGCAGATTTGAAACACAAAATAACCCCCCTCATATTAGCGACTAGTCTTTGACCCGCTCCGCTGACGCATGCAATAACAATAATAATCAAGCTCATTTAATAACGATACGCCGGCTTTAGGGAGGTATGCAGTAGTTGTTCGCGTACTCGTCCGCTACGCGAGTTTACGGCTAAAGATACCGATGCTGCGCGGACACACGAACGTACGTTGTCCGCGCATCACTATTAATAACCCTGCTCCATGGAATAATGATTAACTTAGCAGCTAAACATTTGCCAATCCATTGTTCAATACTTTCTTTATACGGTGATTTTATGGAGCTTTCTAGAATTTTATTTAGTTATTTAAATCAGTTTTTTTTTTTTTTTTTGTAATCAATATATAACAACAAACAATTAATAAATATTTTTAACGTTTAATTATATCTTATCCCTTAAAATCATCAAACCTCATTGACTAATGAGAAAATACTAAAAATCAAAATTTAATATTCTACTTTTTAAATTTAATAAACTCTAAATTTATATAAATTCAATAATTGTAATTGCTAATAAACCCAATTGCTCAAGACTATAATTGCATTTGATGTAAAAATTGCATTTATTCAATGATAAATTTGTTCTCAACAAAAGAAACATTTTCATACCTTAGTGGTGGTGGCTCCAGTCTGATAAAGCCAAAATGGTTTTGAATGAATAACATTTTGTAAAATAAAACTTCAGTAAAGTTCAATGAAGCTATTCGATATTTTCAGATTCATTTATATTGTTTACAGGATTCCAATTTGCTACAAATGTCTCGCTAACTGTTTATAGCTAGTTAGTACTTTAGTTTTCACAACGATTTTATCTGGATGTTATAGACCATAGACTTCAGGTTAAAATATAAAATTATTTTATGAACTTGTTTTTCAGTATATAAATTAAACTTATCTGACCTGAAATCAACCTGACCTATAATCTATAGACTTGTCTGGCGGCACATAAATATGTACTTGAATATGTATATTTTCATTTCTTTTGTTCAAACCTAACCAATCATTACACATTTTTAGAATCTCCAAGTTCATTTAATGCTCTAATTTTTTAAACAAAATAAGATTATCTCATACTTATGCACACATATTTCACCAAGGAGTAAGTGACAGATTCAGCTGAAACAATAGTAACATTTTAAGTAAATTAAAGCTTTCCCACACATTGAAAAACCCAGGTTAAAATACTAAAATATCGAAATTATAACCACTTTACTTCGCAAACAAAGAGCTCATCTAAAATCCAATTATATACACTTGTAGAGATTTCAAAGAGCTATATTCTTGCATAATTGTTTACAGGTTTAGTTTTTGAGATAGCATTACAAACTTAAAAAAGGGGAAATTTTTAATCTTCTTCAACTCAACAAAACGATTACTCGAAAACTATAAGCACTTTTTAAAAATATTAATATAGATTTAGCAACTAAGTTTCCTAATACATATTTTTATCCCTTGCTATTTATATCTGTCTTTTATGGTTTCGAAGATAATTCGAGTGAAAATAAGCAAAATGAAAAAAAAAAAAACTTGCTCGGACAGATACTTTTCAAAAAACAAGTTCAAAATATTAAAAAATTGAAATTAATTTTATATATTCACAATCTTGACCCTATTTCCTACAAAACAAGAAAATATATTTACATTTTTGTGTATTAGACTTGGAAGTATATGCGACAAAAGTGTTTACATTTTTTTGCAAAACTCTGATTTTCGTCATAAAAATCCCAAGCATAAATGTTATTCAAACATAAAAAATATGTGCCCTTTTTTATTAAGAACTGCCCTTTTTCTGGTAACAGCACCCTGCCCTTTTTTAATCCTGGGGGAAACTCTGCACTTCACAAATACAACACTTTTGATAAAAATACATGAAAAACAAGCTTGAAAATGATTTACAATTATTATCGCTCACGAAACATCCACATGAAAGAAAGCAAGAAAATAGCCTTTAGCCACATTGACGGTCACAACCTTTCTCCCCTTTCAGTGGACTGGTCCCATTTCCTAGGATGGGCCAACCTGTAGTATCTATAAACCTTGAATCAGCAGCAAGCACCCTGACTGTAACAAATTAAAGATAAGGTGGCACAAACCGATGCTTTAGGGTTGTAAATGTATCAACTTCTATGTAAAAACACATCCAACATTGGCAAATAGTGCCCACTTTGTGAACATTGCAAATTTTACTTGCGTTATCTAAAAAATTCCACATTTCTCGCGAAATTCCCTGACTTTTCACGGTTCTCAAGTTTCCAGGCTGAGTGGCAAACCTGTTATATAATATTTAAATTTATTGTATTATTTGTGATATTCAGTGAAAAAAAGACCAAATATATCTCCAAATTACATTTAAACATAATTCAATACGATCATACATCTGTATTTACAAAGGAATTTAACAAAATAAAAATTTTTGCTTTAAATGCAAGTGATAGTGACTTTAGACTAAAAAAAACTGACTTTTAATTGAAAAAAAATCCCAGCACCAACCCCTGAAATTTATGCCCTTTTAATGACTGTATATCCAGGTACCCAAATAATTGTTTTTAAACATTATTCAGAATGATGGAAAATATTTCAATTCCAACCATAAGCACTGTAATGATGAAAGATAGGTTGAAAAAAGTATCACAGAAAATATACATTGTTAAAAAAGGATGTCTGAAGGGGTTTGTTTGGCAAAAATATGTAAGATTCATTAGCATAGTTAAAAAGATAAAAGTTTTAATTTCTCAATTGCATTCATAGATTTTAAAATGTATGAAACTAATTATACACAAAGATAGATAACATTATAAATATAGAAGTTACACTTACGCTTTATCACTACCGCTATGACGATCAAACTCTCTACGTGGACGTCCTTCAAAATTATTGAAAAATCCACCTCTGCCTCTTGGCCTCCCGCGTCCACGGAAGCCACCTCGACCTCTTCGTGCTTCTGGATCTCTTTCCCTGAAATGATTTTATTGGTAAATTAAAATAACAAGTAACAAATAAAAGTAACAAAATATGTCTTATGCAGTACACACATGCACATTTTACAATAACTGAAACCTTGTATATATAAAAAAATATATATATCCTGTACTAGGGTAATTTCTTATGCCTAACATTTATGGGGTATTTTTGTGGCACGTATAATGTAAATTCTGATGGATCTCCCATTTATTTTAACAATTTAACCAATGCACATTGTGGATTGAATGAGCCCATGCAATGGGTCAAAGGCAGGGTTGCTAATAAAAGGTGATTTATTTTGTGAGCATGTTTTGCCACGAAAAAAAACAACATTTAATTTGAAAAGAGCAAGCTGATAACTAACACCAATTTCAAAATCAACAATAAAAAAGTCATGTGTGAAAAGTAACGATAGAATCATCAATTTACACCCTTCTTATCGCCATTAGATAGAGCCCCTCTTATACAACAAAACTGCATTGTCAGGTTAAAATCATAAAAATTATGACTTGCGCCTTTTTTTAAATCAGTGATTCAATTCTGAAAATATGTTTTTGGTGGTAATTCTATATTATTTATCATCTTTTCAACAAACCTTAAATAGGGTAAAGAAAATCAGCAAATATACTTATTGGTGTTGGCGACTGGAAATCGATCAAAGAAAAATTTTACTATTCAGTTGAGTGACAAGCCGAAAAGTTGAAATTTTAAGAGAGGGGAGGGAATGAGTAAGATGCTCCCCTGTGATTAGGTATGGAAAAGCGATAGACTGTTTTGTTTTACTCTATCTACAGTGGGAATATACTTCACAGTGCCTCATTTAAAGTGGGAAATAATAGAATGCTTTATTTACTCATCTGCTGGCTCCCTGTGCCATGGGTGAGAATTAACACATGTGCCAACTGTGTGTGCTGTTGGAGGAAACAGCAATGCTAAAGAACTAATCGAATATGCCTTGACTTTTGTAGGTAGAAAAGTTAGAACTACAATTTGCATAAATTTACCATTCGCAGCATATTATAAGTTCCTGATTTTGTTTATTTGCAAAATTTATTAAAAGTAAAACATAATTTGGCAGATACTTATCAATTTTAAATTGGATAAAGCAGCATAATAGTCGCATTTAATGAGTATCTCTGTTATTCCACAATCAGGGCCTTATAAATCCAGGAGTTTCAAAGAATTTCCTGCAAGTGTTACGAATGCTGTGTACAATGGTCAGTGTAGACAAAATGAAGTATAATTTAATTTTATATGTGCACAGTAAAACAGATAATGTAAAAATAATACTTAAATATTTTTTATATTATTCTAAACAAATGAATATATACCTAATTTGTACTTCTTTAATAAATTTAAATTTGAAACAAACAATGTTTTCAAATATTAAGTATTAATTTTTTTTAATTAAAATTTATTATTGTGTTAGTGGTAACCTTTATTTATCATATGTGCTTTCTAACAAACGTCAACGAAAAAGCAAAATAATGTAAATTAAAAGCTGGCGCCTAACATTTGGGTCTGGCTTAGATTGAGGGAGAAATTGTCCTGCATATTTGTATGCTTTATTGGAACTGCAATAGCTGATAAAGTAACATAAAACATCAGCATCACACACTTCTAATTAACATAGTTATTAAAACACAGCCAAGATCTGGATTATTAAAATTTTCAATTTAGCCTTTTATTTCTGCTTATAACAGGTTTAACAAATTATAATTTGGTATTTCAAAGATAATAAAATTACCTAGTGTCAAATCCCATAGGCTGATGATCTTCTCGATTTCGAAAATTTTTCCTTTCTTCGACATCTTTTGAATCTTCAAAGGTTCGAGAATTTTTAGCAGTTCGGTCAAATGGCCTTGTTCTTTGTGACTTATCTGTTTAAAAACATTTTAACTTCAAATATGAACACTTATATATCAAATGAAAAAATATAGATGGATCACTTTCAGAAAAAGTACAATTTCAGCATTTCTCCCCCCCCCCCCCCCCCAAATTTAAATTCTAATTTTTCACACAACTACTTATTTCTAAAATTAGTAAAAAATATGCAGAACTCAAACATAGTGGCCGAGCTTAATTGGCTCATAAATGTTTAAAAATAAATATTTGAAATAATTATTAGTTGAGACACTTTGTGTTAGACCTTTGATAAACATAGTATTTGTAATCAATTTACTTTTTTAACATAAGAATTTGATGTAAAGATATATATTCCATTCATTTACAAACTAATGTATATATATATATATATATATACATACTATATAGTAATACTATAATGAGTGTGTATGTACAGATATTAAGGAAGTGGTCTACAGTAAACAACAATTTTATTGTGATCCAATTTTTTGTTGTTGTTTGTTTGTTTTGCCATAATACAAACGGAATGGAAACCAAATTTTTGTAATATAATATAGTAAAAATAGTTGTAGTAGTAATAGGGGTTGCTAAAAAGAATTACGGTACACAGACATAACAAAAAGAAACCTTTCCTTGCTGCTACAAAAAAAAAATAATCCTATTCCTAATTATTGTATAAATAACAATATCAAAAAGAATTAAAAATTTCTTACAACTTAAACATTTCACATAATTCATTCCAATAAATAGCAGGTATTTCTAGGTGTCCGCTTTCTAGCATATTAGGAATTGTTATGACAGTTAAAATTTCATTTAACTCATAAGGCAATAAGTCCTCTTTTTTTGGCCAAAAATATTTGTTTATTTAAAGCTACAGTAAAAATTATTTAAAACTACAGTAAATATAATTATAACTTAC
Source organism: Amaurobius ferox (assembly GCA_951213105.1). Classification (NCBI taxonomy): domain Eukaryota; kingdom Metazoa; phylum Arthropoda; class Arachnida; order Araneae; family Amaurobiidae; genus Amaurobius; species Amaurobius ferox. Next base: position 108,648,095 of record OX578142.1, on the reverse strand, counting down.
AGAAATATAAAAGTAAGCCTTGTCACTGGTCTAACACATAATGTCACTGGTCTAGAAAGGTTACTGTTATGCCAGTGACTGTTAAACCTGCGACATTTCTCAAGTTTCAAAGTTTTATTCCTTATTTTAAAAAGTTAGGTTATGATTCATGTTATATTCTATATATTTACTATCATATTACAAATCATCTAACTGAAATGAAATTATTAGTACTTGTTGAATAAATAATCTGTTAGACCCGTGACACATAGTAAGAGAACTCACGTGAACTATAAATAACTTTTTCTTTTTTCTTAGAATGGACCACACGTTGCAACTTATTTCAACAACTAATTTTTTACAAACAGTGCTGCAAACCTAAAATGTACAATTTTCATTAATCTGTTTATGATTGCAAAACTGAAAGCCAAAAACAGCAGTTGTTAGACCGGTGACCCAAAACATGTAGGACAATTTTATTTCTTAAATTTTTGTATTCAAAATTGATTTTAGAGGAATATTAATAAGAAATACTCAAAATTTAAATTTGAAAAAGCTTTACAGCCATAAAAATGGTGACTGTGGAGTTAAAATATAACATGCTGAAAATTAAATTCTAGATACTATAGGACAAATATGGCTTCAATTGAAATAGTCAATAATTAATTTTTATTATTTATTTCAAATAATTTGCTTTAAGCATTAACTATTCATTTGATATGTGCCTTATAAGAAAAAAATGAAGAACATTTATGTTTTCTCATAAATTGGATATCTTGAACAGTATTAATTTTAGGAGCACAGGACATAAAATTGTACTTTTTCTGAAAATGATCGAGATAAGCAATACATAAATACCAAGCAGCTGTTTTTATCCAGTAAATTAACTTTTTCACTTTTAATGACAAAATTGTTTCTAAAACATATTAATAAAATGGTAGGATATATATTTCATTTTAATTCAAAATCATGAGAATAAAAACTTATTATAAAAAAAAGTTATAAAAAAAAGAATATTATTTTTGAGATAAATTTTTCAAATCTTTCTAAAACAAGACTCACATTTTGAGATCATAACAATGTGTTATTTTATTTACTGGTTGCTGAACTCTAGCTTTGAAAATTTGAAAACTGTGCTTTGTTACCTTGCGGCGCTATTCATTTTATCCAAAATTTATTTTTCAATAGTAAATACTAAAAAAGACTAATATCTGTATGTATAGCTGTGCAGTGTTGTCCACAGGCCTTTTTTAATGCCACCTGACTAATTTTACAGTTTGTACAGCTACAATTTGTATCTTATGATATACAAATAAGCATTTGTGTACTCTGAGATTCTTTTTTAACATTATTTTAAAAATCTAATGTTGGCAGCTAATTACTTTCCCTATAAAATGCAATTAATTTACTTCTTTCATAATGAATAAATGATGTATAATATCCATGGCACAATATCCTTAATGTTGAATTGAATATTTAGTGCTTTTATGGATGACAACATGCAAAACTATTTTGAAGTACCCAATTAACTTATATTTAGCACAACTCAAAATTGGCAATTATCAATATTGATGGAATCTACAATACTAAAATATTTTAATAATTAATTCATCAATTTGGTGACATTTCTGCCATTCACTTTTAGTTGAAGACCCAGACCGTCCGACTCGTCAAAAATAATGTGCCAACTGCACGCGGTGTTCCCAGGTGGTCACCCTCCCAAGTACTAACCGCGCCCGATGCTGCTTGACTTCCATTCACTGCCATTCACTTTTAGTGTCATTTTTGTAATTTTGATTATAATTTCATCAATCTGGAGTGACATATTGCCAAGTTGGCAATATTTTGCACTTTTCATGCATGACTGCATGAAAAGTGAACATATTTCATGACAGTTAATAGTTTTTTTTTTTTTTTTTTTTTTTTTATGTAATGTTTTTGATAAAATTATTAGAAAAACTTGAGACATCTTGAGAAGGATTCATACTAGTCTTCTAAAGTTTGTGTCATTGTGTACTAATGAAAAATTACATAAGAAATGCTAATTAACATAACATTATTTAAAAGTTCTGATTTTCAAAAGATTATTTTTCAACATTTCATTCGAAAATTTGGAAGTCTTCCAAACATTTGATAGCATTTAAAATAAGCTTTCAGTATTCACAGATTATAATATTTATATCAAGTTTCATACAAAACGTTCGATTCATTAAGATATCGCTTCTATAGACTCACACACTAACACACACATGGGCGCCCATAGGGGAGGACAAGAGGGGACACTTGCCTTCCCCTGGACATTCGAGGTCACAAAGGTGGTCATGAAGCTAGTAGATTTTGAATTTTTGACCCCATCACAATACTTTCCCTATACATTATTAGAGCTTGCTCTTGACTTGTAAAATTGTGAGTCAAATTAACTCCTGAATCTCAAAAGTATAAAATAAACTTTCAAATTTTAGTCATGTTTTGCTACTCTTTAACATTTGTAATTATAATTTAAAAAGTGGTAAAAAGAAAACAGCTGATGTCACCCTCATATATACTGAAAACACGAATGTAATAAAGTTAAATTGGCAAACAACAGTAACTTAAAGTCAATGTACTAAAACTATTGCTCTTTTTAAATACAAGTATAAAATAGCCAGACATCAAAAACTCATGTAAAAGAGAAGAAATAAAATAAATAATATGAGTGAATTTTGCGAGTCATATTTGACTCACAGTTTTCAAATAGCAAGTCAATTTAGTTTAAAAGGTACTGATTGACGCGACATTTACGAGTAAATGAGAGCTCTGAATTATACTATGCATATATTGGAAAAGTAAAAATGGAAATCCTGCAATTTTAAACTATGAGCTTAATAATCTAGAATAGGCACTTGCATCAAAATTGTTTAAAGGAGTGCCATTCAAAAACATAGATTCAAAACAAAGAATGCTTAAATATTCAACAACAGTTCAGCTCAAAGATTCTTTACCAAATTTAGCAAAATTAGCTGTTACTGGGTTGGATATATATGTAACTGCTGAGTAACTGTACACTACTGAGTACAAAAGAGGTTTTTATACTTTAAAGCAAATTAAAACCTACTTAAAGAATCATATAAAGCAGACCACGCTAAATAATATGATGCTGATTCGAAAACCAGATCGAACAGACTTTGATTATGAAAAGTTATCAAATAAAAGAATTTACATATAAAATGTTAATGTTACCTTACTGAATTTTCAAAAAATTTAGACGTTGCATTCCCCTTCCTCTACCTTGGAATCCTATGCTCATTTTTTAAAGTTTTTTTATCAGCAAGTTTGTCTTACTCTACAACTTTTGCCGACTACCATGTAGCTTAAAATTTTTTTGGGGGAGAACTGAATTAGTTGGTTTTTTATTTGTGTGTGCAACACAGTCTTACAGAGCAAATTAAGACATAATTAAAATTAAGGAAAACTTGAGCAACATATTGAAATACAAATAAAATAAAATAATAATGCAGCATATAGCTGTTCCAGAGATAGCTGGATTCCCTTTGTCATTGCAAGAGAATCAAGAAACAAAGTTAAAAGATGAAAGGAGCACAAATAGAGAAAACAGAGGGCTTTATATACCCAAGTCCTGAATTAAAAGTTCACATGAGAGAGCCAACCCGAAAGAATTAACAGTCCAGCCAATCCGAAAAAGAAAAATAACTCACAAGATTGGTATATTGGCATGCGCCCAAACACAACAGAAATATGCCAACAAGATAAGTCAAGACAGAACAAGAATGAGACTCAACAAAATGATAAATTAAAATGACACAGAACCCTGGGGTGGATCCATGGGGGGGGGGGGGGGGGGGGGGGGGGGGGATCGAGCGATCTGTAGGGCTCTGTAATATTTATTTACCCGAGAAAATGGATGAAAAAAATTTAGATAATATATATATACAGGGTGTCCAATGCTATTGTTGCTCAATGGCTATTTCCTCAAACGTTAGTCACAGAGATATACTTCTAATTGCAAAAATGTTTTAAATTTTAAAATCTATTATCTTAGAAACAGTTTAAATCATTAAATACATTTCTGAAAGAAATACGAAATATAAATTTTTATACGGTCCCCTGGTCCTACCAATTATATTTAGGAAAATCATCCTCGTACAATTTCATGCAAAATAAAAAAAAATCTTCCTTTTACGACCAAAATTCACAGAGTTATGAAGCATTAAACTTTATGATTTAAGTCGCTTTTCCATGCATAAAAATGTCCCGTTTCAGGCAACCAACCAATCAGGGACCGTATTGACCATTTCTCAGCACAGAAAGTGCTCCAACTTTAAACAGCTAAGTCAGTCAATTTTGGTCGCAAAAGGATGATTGTTTTTTTTGTTTTTTTTTTGCATAAAATTGTATGAGGATAATTTTCTTAAATATAATTGGTAGAACCGGAGGACTGTATAAAAATTTATATTTGGTATTTCTTTCAGAAAAGCATTTATTGATTTAAACTGTTTCTAAGATAATAGATTTTAAAATTTAAAACATTTTTGCAATTGGAAGTGTATCTCTATAACTAACGGTTGAGGAAATAGCCATTGGACACCGATAGTACTGGACACCCTGTATATATAATGATTTATTTATGTGTTAATGCACGTTAGAAGCTGCCTAATGTAAAACTCAGGACTTCGGAAAGAGTCATTTTTAAGCAGCAATTTTTTAATTGAAAAGCAATCTGATACAGCTACAGGATAGAATTTTAAGGCTGAAAATCTAAGCATAGAAGAGAAAAGCTTGACCTTGCAATACTCTTCCTACTCCTCTGAAAATAGAAGGTAGCTATAGTTAAAGAGATGGCAGATTGTGAGAATTGTTTTTGCATGATCTTGAAATATGCCCCCTGGGGAATTCGGCAGGCACTCCAGATATGTGTACTAGCCACAATAATCATAGAGTTTTTAGAGTTTTTAAAGGAGGGGTTATATTCAGGTGGGAGAGTATTCAAAATCTACAGTATATCTTAAAACCAATAGATAAAAGGCGATTGTAAAATAGAATGTGTGAAATATATTATTTTCAATCAGGTTGCCTCCCCCCCCCCCCCCCCCCCCCCTCCACTCCCCAAGAAGGTTTTTCTAGATCTGTCTCTAACAATGCTCCAAAGGCTAAGAAATGAAACAAATATAACAAAAAAATAAAATTACACAGCACTCTGCCAGACCGAGGCCAAAAATGGAGTACTGAACAAGTCATTAACTAAATTACTAGAATTTTTCTGGATATGGAAGGTTTAAAAAAGTCAGGATCACATATCAATGTGCATTTTTGTATGATCCTTGTTGACATAAACTCAAAACAGTGGTCAAAATTATAGCAATGTTGAACAATTAAAGATTTATTAAATTCCTGTTTTTCTTTACATAGTTTTCATGTTTATTAATACAAAATTTTAAAGCATGTTTAGTTTCACTGATATAAGAAAGATCACACTGGCAAGAAATACTGTAAATGCTCCAACTATTAGAAATTTCTATAGAATCTTTAAGATTAGAAAATCTGAGTTTATTAGAAGATGTAAACACAATATTAAAATTGTAAAGATTTTAGCAATCTGTTGACTGAATTTTGGGGAAAATGGTAAAATGATAATATTATTGAAATTTTTTTCAGAAGCAAGTTTAGAGGAAGGTTTAGAAAATTCCGATAGACAAAACGCGGAATTTTTGAATAGCACGAACAATGTTAAGAGAGAAATATTAATTAAAGTGAAAGTCAGATTCAATATAAAAGATAAGTCACTATTATTCAATATAAGTCAGATACAATATAAGATTTTTGTTATCTCGTGAGTATTATTTTTATTTTGTTTCCATTCTTTGTATTAGAACTTCTTTGTATTAGCACATTGGCAGAAAAGGATGTATAAAAAAATTAGGCAATTGCCAATTAATCTGTATTTAAGAAAGTTAAATGAAATTTAAAATATTTTTATATTAAAAGAAACCATCCAGGTATATTGAAAACAGCAGTTTTGGTTTCATCATCCAACAACCTCCGCCTAGGTTTACCTGCTTTTCTTTAAATTTCTAATTTCAAAATAAATATTTAATTTGAATTTTTTTTTTTTCAATTAAAAATTTCATATTAATTCAAATTAGTTATGAAAGGAAAATTTATCAGTTTTCCCAAAATTGAATTGTAAACATCGAATATTATAAATGATTTACTTAGTTTGTCTGAAAAGTAAAAACTTTGATTAGACACAACACAAAGATTGAAATGCGGTATAACAAGTTTCAAAGCAAAGAGCCTTTGTGAGGATAAATGAGACAGAGCACTAGTACCAACAAAGGCAAAAGCATAATTTTTATATTTATAAACTTGCTATATTACTTAACTCACTTTTATACTTCCACAATGAAACATAATAAATTAATAAAACTGTAAATTAGGTAATTTTGCTTTCCTGATTATATAATAAATGTGCCACTTTTACAGTTTTGCAATGGAAATCAACTTAAAGTAGTTACTGTAATAATTCTTAAAATTAAGCTAAGTTGAAATTCGTCTACCTACATTATTTCTTTTCAAACACCATGAAATTAAACTGCACAAGTTATTTCTTCCTTGTCAGCCAGTGGAAGTGAAAAATTGTCACAATTGATGGCATCTCATGTTTGAAATATGGTATATTATGTCCACTTTTATAGTTTCACAATGAAATCAGCAAAGATCAAAATAATTTATAAAAACAATTAATTCCATTGTCACTCAAAACCTCATTTCAGATATTATAGAACATTAAAAATATTGCACTATATAAACTCATATTAAAAATCAATTTTACTTGATAATTTTCTGTTTTTAATAAAAATTTTAAAATCAGAAATGTTATTGAAAAAAAATAAACATTTCAAATTAAATGTTTATTTTGAAAATAGGAATTTAAAGAAAAGCAGATGAACCGTGCGGAGATGTTGGATGATGAAACCAAAACTACTGTTTTCACTATAACTTGGATAGTTTCTTTTTACATAAAAATGTTTTAAATTTCATTTAACTTCCTTAAATACAGATTAATTTGCAATTGCCTATTTTTTTTTAAACATCCTTCTCCGCCAATGTGCAAAAATCAAGTTCTGATACAAAGAATGGAAACAAAACAAAAATAATAATCACGAAATAACAAAAATCTTCCGAAAGCACTGAATTTCGCAATGCTTTATGGAGAGTTCTGTGTTGGCTCCACTCACAGTGAAAATAAAACATTAAATATTTTAAAACAAATATTTACCTTATATTTCAAGTTAGTACTAAGGTTCTAGAACGGGAGACAAACGACAGCCAATGGGTTTTCTATTTACGACTATTTACAGACAACCTAATTTAAAGCCCTCATTCTAAAATTCTATTCTTTATCAAATCATAACAAATGAAGCAATTAAAGTTTGAAAAACAAAACAAAAATAAACCCTATTCCGTTTTTAAAAAAAGTGAGAATATTTCTGATTTAAATAAAAAAGTATTTCAATGCCGGGTAATGTTTACACCTTAGGATCCCGTCGAAATTTTAAATTTCGTTTTGATGCACAGCAAATGATTGATGAATTCGTTTTGATTAAGCAAATCAGATTCACAGAAAATGCGCATTTCTATTGAACTCTATGCTTTTTCAGATTATTCCAATACAACAGAAATTTTATAGCTGAAACAAAGAAATATTGGCGTTTGATGTTAAGCTAACACATAAGAAATGTTAGTTTACATTTCTATTATGGATTATGCAATTTTTTCGCTCCTTGAGAAAACATTAAAGCGATCTATATACTTCACTCAAGTGTAGGAGGGGGGGGGGGGGAGAGAAATCTGAAATATAAACAGTATTTACTTTCTTAACACGAGCATCTCGATAATTAACAGTATAGTAGTGTACGAAGTGAAAGCGTTAAGTGCACGTTTATTTAATATACAAACGTTTAAGCTATAGTGCTCACCTATAGAATCTGGCGGCTTTGGTATATTCACAACCGGGGTTTCTTTAGGTGCCTTTTTTGGTAGAGCGGTAGAAATCTGCTTCCCCGATTTAGTTTTACTTTTGTCTTTGCAGTGTGCCTTGTCTGTTTTTCGTTTTTCCTTTTCTTCTTCCTGTAGCCTTATTATTTCTAATGGATCAACGTCTTCATCATAGAACAATTCATATCTGTTTTTTACACCTATACCATATGCGTTTTCCATCTTGAAATGACCTTCTTGGTCAGCAGATGGAAAAAGATTCGATAATTAGGCCTAAAGCACGCCGTCAATAAAGATCTCATTCACAATGGCGCAGTTACAAAATGATAAAAAGGAAGAAGTTCCTTTAACCCAGACCCTGGGCTTGATAATTTACAAAATTCTGCTGATCATACTAGATGGCGTTAGTATAGTGCTAGCTCTCTCCCCATCATGAAGCTGGAAGACTAGAGTCCCTATTATGAAGCTACTTTTAGCTTCATGGTCTCTATAAGAACTCCAGTAGTTTCCAAACTCAATGGGCTGGGTTGCGTAATTATTTTTAATTTTCGATTTAGCAGAATTTTAAATTACTGTCGAAGAAAATAAATACTTAATTTCAGATTTTTTAAAATAACTATTTTGAGTACATTCTACTAGTATCAGTTTTCTATTCTTGTACGGAATAATAATCATCTACTCCAGCAGATCACAATAATTTTCCAATCATATTCCCAGTGCAACAACCAGCGTCAGTGGATCGGTTTCAATTTCGTTACTGAAGCTGGACGTTCAGGGGAAAATTTTTGAACGAGTCCCCCATCCTCCTCACAACCATCACTTCCACCGATGATGAACACTAAGCCAAACATTTAGCTCAGCACCTCCACAACTTTACCAAAAACTCCCATATTCTATCACTAGCCAAATTAATCTCAGAAACCGCGCTCGCTAACACTGGCAATACACAAGAAATCCTGGCCACAGAACTAGATACAATCACCTGACGGCACAAATCAAGCTTTCTCTAACTATAAACAAGCCAAATGGAAGCAATACGTCGAATCTCTCTCCCCTGATCATTTTCTGCATTTTAAAATTGTTATTAGTTTTTCTTTAATAAGTGCATAGTAAAATATCGGAGGATTTAGCTAAAATACAAGGCACTATTATTCTATCTGAGACTAGAATAATAAGCCAGCAAAACCTGTCAATTTTTATCGAACTGCTTTAAGATATCATGCTTGTAGACTTGACATGATAAAATAAATTAGAAGACAGTGAATGACTTGCTGAATGTAATTCAAAAATAGTTTTCAGAATTATAGAAATAAATAAATATGTGGCGTCCTTAAAGATTTCAGGCAGAGAAATGCTCGTATTATTTTTTTTTCATAATGAAATTGATATGTGTACGAAATCCAATTATTTAAAGACTTGCGAACAAATGTGGAAATCATATTTTGTACGATACAAAAAATCAGTACAATTGTTTTCTTTAATTATGTATTATTATTATTTCATGATGGTCAAAAAATTGAATTATTCAAGAAATTAAATGAGCACTGAATTTCATATAACGATAGGCAATTTTTGAATATGGATACTTCATGATAAAAAAAATTTAAAAATTAAAAAAAGTAAAGAGATAGGACGAGATATTGATTAGATAAGTTCAGTTGTGACCAGATTTTGAAAATGCCCTTCATAAAGGAACATCTACCAAAATTGTGCCTTATTTACGCTATATGTTTGAAAATCAATGAAAACTAACACGTCCAACCAGTCAGTAGGTTTTAATCAATTGCGTCGACAGAAAAAATGGGGGAGGGGGCGATAATGAAATGAGTTGTTTCCTATTTCTCCTAATATCCTTCCTTCTAACTTCAATACTTTTCGATAGGTTTCTGGGGGGGAGGGGTATATCTCCCAATACCTCTTTAGTGACTTTACTAGATTTGATCTCACGATCTTTCAACTAATTCTGGTGTTACAAAGGTCAGTGATCAAATGACTGGGTTACGGATGTTCCCCTATGGGAGAGAAGGATAATTTTAAAAATGGCCATTCTATAAAGGAGGAATGCCTGGAGAACTTTTTAAGGGAAACTGCGTCACATTTTTGTTACATGTTAGGAAAACCATGAAAACCTAACACACGCAGCCCGTCAATTCCTAACTACTAGGTCATGAGTAAACCTTAAAATTTAAAGTTCTCTCTCCATTGCTTATTTTTCATTTCTTCACGTGAATGACCAGAAATTTTTTCAGCTTTTCTTTTCATGGCGTTTCTTTTCATCTGTTCATTTATGTGCCTTATTCGAAAGAAGGTTCTGGTTCTGGTAAATGTTCTTACAACATCAAGAGCTATTTCAGGAAATTGTTCTTTTATTTTCAGTTGGAGGTTCTCTAAAATATTTCTTGAATTAGAAATAAAATTTCCGTGTAGTTTTAAAAAAATATCTTCTAATTTGGTGACTGTTTCTACCCAGGTATCATGTGGAACAATTAAACCACCTCTTGATAAAGATTCAATCCATTTTTTGTCATTTTCGGATGTTGATTCCACTAGATATGAATAAGTTCCTAACTTCTTTGTGACGATATGCCAAATATCCTGCAAAAAAAAAACGCAAGTCTTCATTTTCATTTACATCCGGACTGAAATGAATGTCATATTGAGGCTCAATATCTGCAGTGATGCTGACTGCATCGTCTTTTTCTTCTAATTTGAAAAATAAAGTCGCAGTTAGTGTTTGATCTTGGTCATTTTCCACATTTGTATTTATTGGCATAGGAAGCTTAGACCCAAGCAATAATGTTTTAGGTCGGGATGTGAAATCAGTAGCAGGAGGATGGTTATAAAATCGTCCAAGACCTCTAATTTGGGAAAATATATTTTTTAAAGCATCTTGATTGACTCTACTTGTCATTATGTATTCAATATTATTTTCTTTCATGTCATCATAAAGTCCTTTTAAGCTTGCTATTGAAACAAGAATGCCTTTTTGGAAAGGCAGTATTGAAGTTTTAGAAATGACTCTGAGTTCCGTAATATCCGCTTGCATTTGACTTAGAATTTGCCGTTGGTCATTTATATTATTTCCAAAAGCTGAGCGCTTTGATTTATTTTCATCATTAGGAACGCGAGAGTTAAAAACATCGACACATTTTCCCATGCTTCGGAAAGGTCCGGCTAGGGACCAGTGACGTCAGTAATTCCAAGAACTCTGGATAGGAGTAGGTTGCCAGAAACGAATGGCCTACCTCTCTTACTTCCATTTACCTTGACGTTGAGCAGGGAGAATTGGGGTGAATGGTTGCTGTTAATGGTCGTTTATCGCTAATTTTATTCTTTGTCTGGTTTGGCGAAACGCTTGGATGGTATTTCGCCACGGTCGCCAACGCCCAACATTGATTGTAACATGGCGGAATGAAAACATAGCCGATGTGTAGAATAGTACTGTCAGAAGGTTATATATTTATGAAAATCAGAAAGGTATGAAAGGATAAAAGGCTATGAAAGTATTTAAATTACCCACAATTTAACATGTGTCGATTACTTTACATGTTAAATGATTATTTTGGGGGTAAAGAAGATGATCAAATTTTACATTACAGGTACGTAGAAAGCCCAGATCACACGACCAACCCGAAGGCCAATGGTAGCTGTTTGTGTGGCCGGACATTACAGGTACGTATTACTTTTTATTCAAATTTGTATCGTATGTACATTTTATCTCTAGTAAATAAAGATGTACAAAATCGTAACACGCTAATCATTACTCATGCAATTATGTTTATATATGGTTGTATGTTTTAAATTTTTACTATATGTACTTATTTTTTTACTTAAAATAGGCGTAGGATAAATACATTGCACATTTAGCATGTTTGTCATTTTATTTTTCGATATTAGTGTTGTAGAAAAGATTACGTTCTAAGTTTGTATATACTGTAGAATATTTACATATACTGGCTAGCTGAGTTTCTTCTTTGTCCAGAATTCATAATTAAAATCTCTGGCATAGAAGACAATTTTGCTAGTTTTGCTGAGAAAAGATGTCAAGCAAGTTAATACTTTATATAGACACAGGACAGACACATTGTAAATTTAACATGCTCATGGCATGAAATTCAATAGCATTAAATTGTTTTGCTAATTCTGTGAAATTTCAGTTTTCATTCAAATAAGTTTTGTACTTAAATGTACTCATTTTTATACTTGTATAAACTGTATAATTGCTATATGTACTGGTCAGATGAGTTTCTATCCAGCGATCATAATTGAAATCTCTGATTTAGAACAAGGTTGCTGTCAAGAACTGCAATAGCTGAAATATTTCATGTGACCAAATTGTTCATTGTGCAGTATAAATCCGAAACTTTGCATCATATCTTTTATTTTCCTTTAAAAGGAAGCCGCTTCTTTTTTCATTTTTACATATTTTTATATACTTTTAAATGTATGTTTTAATCTAACTTTAAATTTACAAATAAATTAGATATTGAAATTTTAAAATATGTTGTAATTTGGCGTCGATTAGAGTATATGTGTTCAAAAATTTAAGCCCAATACAAGTGAATTAAATGATCGAGCTAAATAGCGATATTCACAAGAATAAAAATTAAAATAAAGCGATAATGCTCACCTATGTTTATTACTCACAAAAAGCATTACATCATTATTACACCTTTTCCTTGTACATTATCCTGTGCCATTCCCTGTGACTATTTTTATCCAACTGATCGCCTTGAAAATCGATACCAACCAAGATTTTATATTAATAAATTGATTTGCAAAGTTTGTGTTGGAGTTTACATACGAACAAAACAGTTGAGCTTAAGAATGATATTATCATGCTTATACAAAATAAACTTTTACAAAACATCTCAAACCATAAAGTTCAATTTTTAAATCGAATTTTAACTAAATTCTGTATGAGACTCTAAAGTATTAATACAGTTAGTCTTATTTTTTATAACTCATTTTCATCATTATATGCAATACATTGATGGGACATCTCTCTATGACTGAAATTGGAGTCTTACGAAAAATGTAAACATGTTGGACATTTATATTTCCAAACCTAACAGGTTAAAATGTAAAGAAATTTTACTTATTTTATTGGAAATATGGCAGAAAAATAATTTTTATATATTTAGAATGAACTGGTGAGGTCCGCAGGCATTTTACCTATAAGTAATTTAAAAAACAGATTTATTCATGAAATAATATAATAAAAGACAGTACAGCACTGCCTGCATAGCCACCATACAAAAGGAGGTAATAAAATATCCATTGTTGTAAATCAATTAAAAATTGGTCCAATATCGAGCTTCTGGTGTCATATGCAATGTAAAGCTTCAGAATTCTCCATTGCTGAAAGTGAGTTCAATATCCAGCTTTGTTTTCAGCATCTGATGTCATATGCAACCTAAAACTCCAGAATGCTGCTCTTAATATATAGATTATTATAAATATATGAAAATATATTATTTTTTCCGAAAAAACTGAAATGATTTTTCTCGGGTGAGATTTTGTTTCACTTTTTTTTACCTTCACTCAAATTATCTTCTAAACTATAGAAAATAGATATAAACAGTAAGAGATAAAACTATTCAGTTGAAAATCCAGTTTCTAGATTAATAATTTTTTTACAAAGCTTTTATAGTTTTTGAGGAAGTGTCTTGTTAAGTTGAAGATTTAAAAATGTCAATCTTTAAAGTGTTTAATGAAGTTAAATGTTTTTTATATACGCAAAACTTAAAGTGATAGAAATATGTACTAACTGTTGTACTAAATGTTACTTACTAAAGTAATATACATATATATATATATATATATATATATATATATATATATATAATATAATATATATATATATATATAATATATATATATATATATATATATATATATATATATATATATATAATATGAAAAAATGAAATTGAAAATGGAATAATACAATTAGAAGTTGGGTGTTTACGGGGTTGTAGAGAGGTCAAGGGGGATTGCGACCCCTTTTCCTGGTTTAAGCATGCTTTTAATCCCAGGAAACACTCCCAAAAACCACTACACGCCCGAAACAACAATCAAAAGTATGCCAGGGGAAAAAAACGGAATCCCGAAAAGAAGACCTTAAAGTCACAAGAACATATAAAAGCATATAAAATGAAACAAGTATGAATAAAATATATATTCTAACCATGTATAAAGTTTAAAAAGGATGTTCGTAGATGCGCTACATCGTTAGAAGTCCATAGACGAAACCCATGATAAATACCAGATGTAAAGATACTTTAAGTCACAAGAAGATCTTAAAGTCACTAGAACATATAAAAGTATATAAAATGAAACAAGTATGAATAAAAATATTCTAACCAAGTGTAAAGTTTAAAAAGGATGTTCGTAGATGCGCTACGGCGTAAGAAGTCCATAGAAGAAACCCATTATAAATTCCAGATGTAGAGATACTTCAAGTCACAAGAAGATCTTAAAGTCACAAGAACATATAAAAGCATATAAAATGAAACAAGTATGAATAAAAATATATGCTAACCATGTATAAAGTTTTAATAAGGATGTTCGTAGATGTGCTACGTCGTTAGAAGACCATAGAAGAAAGCCATGATAAATTCCAGATGTATAGATACTTCAAGTCACAAGAAGATCTTAAAGTCACAATAACATATAAAAACATTTAAAATGAAACAAGTAAGAATAAAAATATATTCTAACCGTGTATAAAGGGGGGTCTTAGATGCGCTACGTCGTTAGAAGTCCATAGAAGAAAAACATGATAAATTCAGATGTAGAGATAGATAAGCTCATGGTTACAGAGTATCTGATTCCAAACAGATAGAGTTGAGTTGTAGCAAATCATCAAAATTAGCATATATTTCCTTACGGTACTTTTTACAATATGCCATATAATAATGTCTTATGAAACGAGGTGGGTATGAATGTTTCAAGGCTTCCATAATTAGACGTCGTATGCAAATATCAATCTGTTTATCAGTTGAATTTAAACGTCTGTATCTTGCAAAATGATTAATGATCACATTACGTTGTATAGTTATACTCATATTAGTATTCCAATGCGTAAAGTAATTGATTGTGCAATTAAAATCACGTCTTTTATCAAATATCTTATAACAAAGGTTTTCTTGGTGATCATAATATATAGTGATATCCAAGAAATTTATTTCTTCTATGTTGTTATTTTCAGATTCTATGAGCTCCAAGTTAGATGGATAAAAACTAAAGTCAAATTTAAAAGTTCTATCAGATATCCCAATCAAAACATCGTCAACGAAGCGGAAATATGGCATCTCGTTAATAATTTGAGTTCCTTGTTCATACTTTAATAAATAAGAATCAGCACAAGTAGAGATGAACATCCCCCTCCCATGGGTATACCGTTGATTTGCTTATAGAATCCAGATCCATTGCATAAAACATTTTCGAATATGACCAATTTAATAAGGTTTTTAAATCTATTTTTGTCATATTGTAAATGTAAATCAGATGTCAAATATGTTTCCATCAAAATCTTAAACAGATCTTGCAAATTAATGTTGTTAAATAAGTCTTTGAAATCATAGCTTCTAAAATAAAAACGATCTGAGAATGTTTTTAACTTTTCAACAACTTCGTAGCTGTTATTCACCATAACGGTGCCATGGGTTCGAATCTTCTTCATTATAGGTGTCAATAGTTTTAACAAAATTTGATTTGCTTTAGTTAAGTAAGTATGACATCCAATAGTTACAGGTCTGAATTTAATAGGCTTTTTATGGATCTTAGGTATCAGAACTAAATATGGGAATTTAACAGTTGTAATGTTAATTCCAATAAGTTTATAAAGAGCTGTTATGCGGTTAACATTAATAGTATAATTACCTAGAATTTGTTTGTACATATTGGTGCCCTCATAGCAAGTTCTTAGTTTTTCAACATAAAATTGTTTGCAGGTAAATGCGTAGTTGTTATTTACTTTATCCATATAGGATATTACGTATTTGTTCTGAAAATCTTCCATAACTGCTTTGTTGATTTTTTCAGAAGCACAATATTGTTTTCGTAAGTTATAGTTCTTCTTAAAGGCATTATATATGTTATATCTCCATTCATGTAAAGATGCAATAGAAAATTGATCAATTTATTTACAGGATGACGATCAAATACAGTTTTGGCTTGGCTGTTCCCACCTTGGCTGTTCCCACACCCACCTTATCTTCAAACCTCTACAATAAGACCACTGTTTACAGCATTCTTTGTTTACTACTCCTAACTTGTTTCATCAACATTATTGGCCCCTATTGAAGGACTAGGTTCAGTGGAAGACTGTGCCCACATATGTGTTACCTGACAAGAGATACGGAGCTCTGCTCCAGGCGCCCTGCTATCGACAAATTACTGGCTGGCTGGGTAATAAAATTTCGTTAGCGCAGAGCCGGTCAGTGGCAAAGCGTCAGAAGAAGCAAGGCAGACAGTGTTTATTCAAATAATTTATGATTAAATATATATATTATTAGAAATCTTACATACTAAAGGAAAATATCTGTGTGTACTGTCTAGACGGTTTATAGCAGGAAATCTATCTAAGTGTCGTATGGCCGTGAAATTCGTACACATGTACTTCAGAATCTGGAAAAATACACCCTCGACGCAATGCCGTCGGAACCCATGGGTGCAACTTGCACCTACAGAAATTTAAAGATAATTAAGTTTTGTTGTTGTTAATCTTCTTTAAATAGTATTGGAATGAGATTTTTCCCAGAAAAATATTGAAGTAAAAATAGCGTGTATGAAGAATTTAAGCTCGTAGTTCAGAAACATGTGTGAATATTTAGATCAAAGCAGTTGCTTACATATCCGGACCCCCTTTACCTCCGAACACTGATTCAAAAAGGGCGTGCAGTCGGTGGTCGGGTTAAAAATTGGAGTTGCTGAAAAGTTAAGCGCTCCGGTAAACTGTTCGGACAATGGTAGTATTAGCATTGTTTTCATGACTATGGGTACTATGGGTGTATTTAGGATAATCCTGCTTAAAATAAATTGTAACAAATTATAGGATATAGGTGCATAAGAACTTGAAATTACCAAATAAATCTATTGTGGATGGGTGTGTTGCACAGCAAAATTACGTGCAAATATTTTTTATTGTTGAGGAAAATTATACTAGATATTTTTTTTCTGTAGATGCAAGAACAATATTTGTAGAAACCAAGTTCAAAATACATGTATTAAACATTTATATAACAAAGGTTTAACTTAAAATTTCTTAAAATTTTGCATGGATTAAAATTTGTATTTCTATTTATTTAGTGGGAGCTGTATCCAAAAAGAAAATAATCATATTGTTAAACCTTTCCGTAATGAATTAAAAGTGTAAATGAATGTTTGGCCATAAAATATCTTAAATAGTAGTTATGAAGCTCTTAACATAGGACAAAAATAAACAAATAATGTTAGGTAAAAACATTCTCAAAACTGGAGAGAATTTCGTAAAAAATACCAATAAGTAGTATAGATTGGTATATGGATTGAAGTTTTTGCACACTTTATTTAAAATAAATTAATCATTAAAATGTCATAAAAATTCCTATTATTTATTTATTTTAATTTTATTATTCACAAATATTGGGACGTTGTGATGTGTGTGGGTGTGAAAGGGGGGAGACGCACACTTTCCTCTGCTTACTCCGACATTTCAAACATTGAAAACAACTCCTTTAAAATTGGAAATTAATCTGCAATCAAAGTACTACGTTAATAACAGCATAAAATGTTGATTAAAAGCATCAATCGGTTTCAGAAGCAAAAAGCAGCATTCTTCTTCAGAATAGAACAGGGTTGTCCAACCTTTTTGTGCAAGGGGCCACTTAAAAATTTTCACGGAATTCGCGGTCCAACGGGATGTACAATTTTTTTTTCTTTTGGTGGGGGGGGGGGGGCGGACTTTTTAGGGTGGGGACACATTTCATTAATGTATCTGTACAAGACATTTATGGGTGTTATCAAAACTTTAGGCGGATGTAAAAAAAATAATTAACAAAAGTAAACACATTAGAAATGGGTCGTAAAGTTAGACATTAAAATTTTCCACACTAATTTATTACCTTATTTACACCCAAACGCAGAGAGTTAATGTGAGGTCTGGCATTGCTTTTGCTAACATATTTCTGCCCGTACACTTGACGTACTAATGCTCAGAATTCCGGTAAGATGTTCGTCTGTCAGAAGGGACCTTGATTTTGTTTTTATGGCTGTCATCCTTGAAAATAGCTGCTCGCAGCAATATGTACGTACTACCAAAAAGTGCAATAAATCGAAGAGCATGTTTTGAGACATTTGGATAAACATTTGAGGGAACATATTTTTTGTAAAATGTTAACAAATTATGCTCAACAAAAGCTCTCTTCATGCCAGTGTAATTTTGGATCTCAACTAGTTTCATTTGCAACATGTCAGGAGCATCAGTTCCAAATGGATCTGAACATAACTTCATTTCACCACAGTGTACCCTGAAATCCGAAAATATTTTGTGAATTCATCACTGAGTTTATCAATCAGTTCGGAGTACTTTTCCTGGTTTATTGTCTCAGACAGCTTTGTTGATAGAGTAGTGAAATGGACAACTTTTTTCACAATGAACTGTTTCTGAAACAACCTTAATTTTTGCGTGAAAACTTGGACATACTCGTACAGTTTGTGAACAAGTTGATCCCTTCCTTGTATTTCCACATTTAAGTCTGCAAAATACTTAGTGATATCTACTAAGAATGCCAAGTCATTCAACCATTCATCGTCATCCATGAAACTTGCATCTTTTCCTTTTGTTGTAATGAAGGTCTTTATTTCTTCAAGTAGTGTCCAGAATCTCTCCAGTGTCGCCGCCCTACTCAGCCAGCGAACATGGCTGAAGTAAATTACATCGTTATTGACTGATCCTAGTTCTGCGAGAAAAGCTTTGAACTGTCTGTGATTGAGATCCTTGGCCCTTATAAAATTGCTTGTAGTAACACCCTTTTCCATTACATGTTGCAAATCATGAAACTTGCATCTTTTCTTTTTGTTGTAATGAAGGTCTTTATTTCTTCAAATAGTGTCCAGAATCTCTCCAGTGTCGCCGCCCTACTCAGCCAGCGAACATGGCTGAAGTAAATTACATCGTCATTGAAAGATCCTAGTTCTGCGAGAAAAGCTTTGAACTGTCTGTGATTGAGATCCTTGGCCCTTATATAATTGCTTGTAGAAACACCCTTTTCCATTACATGTTGCAAATCATGAAACTTGTATCTTTTCCTTTTGTTGTAATGAAGGTCTTTATTTCTTCAAATAGTGTCCAGAATCTCTCCAGTGTCGCCGCCCTACTCAGCCAGCGAACATGGCTGAAGTAAATTACATCGTCATTGACTGATCCTAGTTCTGCGAGAAAAGCTTTGAACAGTCTGTGATTGAGCTTCTTGGCCCTTATATAATTGCTTGTAGAAACACCCTTTTCCATTACATGTTGCAAATCCATGGTCTTTGCACACAGTTACTCTTGGTGAATGATGCAGTGGCATATAATGACATCATTAGGCACTGATTTTAGCATTAGGTTTGCAAATCCATTATGCTTACCTGTCATTGCTGAGGCTCCATCTGTTGAAAACCCAGGCCGTTCGACTCATCCAAAGGACTTGAGCAACTATTTGAACGGCCGGAGGCTCCATCTGTTGTAATTTCACAAAGTTTATCCTCTGGAAGACTAAATTTAACTAGGACACGTTTTGCCTCATCGAAGATATCTTTTCCAGTTGTTGTGCATTTTAGTGGATGTAAATCCAACAGTTCCTCAACGATTTCAAAAGTTACGGTTACTCCGCGAACATAAATTGCCAGTTGTGCCGTATCTCTTATATCAGCACTTTCATCGAGCGCTAAGCTGTAAACCTGGCAGAATTTGAGTCTTTTAATTAAAGAATCTTCAATATTGTTTGCTAAATCGTCTACTCTTCTAGCAACTGTCTGGTGTAAAAGACTCATTTTCTCTACCATCGACTTTTTATCAGGACATGCTGCAGATGTAAATATGCTCAAGCAGTCTTTTACAAATTCCCTATCAGATAAAGGTTTGCCTATCTTGGCAATTACTTCGGCAATCAAATAACTGATCTTGGTAGCTGCCTCAGAATTTAGGTTTGCAGCTTTAAAGAAAGATTGTTGCCTGATAATACTGTTTTTTAGAGCGTTTACTCTATCAATTCTTACCTGGTCTGTGAGGTGGTCATATTCTCTGGCATCTTTCGAAGAATAATGTCTTTTGATATTATATTCTTTTATGACAGCGATGCTCTCTTGGCATATAAGACACAATATGCACCCGTTATGGTCAATAACAAAAAAAATCATTGGTCCAAGCACCTTTAAGAGCTCTACATTCAGAATCAATATTCCTTTTCTTGCGTGTATTCATTGAAGCCGTCATCTTTGGTGTGATATATTTCAGCAAAAGCTTCTCCGGAATACAAAAAAAACACACTGACGTTTAACTAGAACAAGCAAGGTACTCCTGTGACAAAAACTTTCTATTGAAAAGACAATTTCCCGATGAAAAGCTAATGCAAAATCGTCACGTGAACTCTGCGTGAAACAAGTGGATAGTCTACAACTGATTGACTGGAGAAAACAACGCTACCGATGACTGTGACATCCTTATCGCCCTCCCCCCGCTTCTCCTAAACATTTTCCCGGACTATTTGCTTGCCCATTTGTGATAGGGAAAAGGATTGCCAAATTGTTTCTGCGGTTCATCTTTATTTCTGAAGAATTCATTTTTCTACATTTATTTTTTTAATCCTCCATTTAAAAATTAAAAGAAAAATTCCAAGCAGTAGTAGGCGGGCCGGACTGTGGCCCGCCGGTCGTATGTTGGACAACCCTAGGATAGAGGGACCACTGGCGTCGGAGCCATAGGGCAAAGGGGGGAAGTTACTCCTCTAAGATTCTGAACTGGGGGCAATGCCCCCTAAAATTTTATTATATAGTATACTGCTAAAAATTTATAGCTTTTCCTCCACACGAAAAATAATAAAAGCGCTAAGAAAAATTGAGATGCCATATATTTTTTCCTGAGGAAACTGTCTGGACGATTAAGACGCAAAACAAAATTTCCTTTCTCTTGTTCTCCAGTATCTTTTTTAAGCACACGTCATTCATGTGGTAAAGTATCAGATAAGAACCGAAACTAATCATTTGAGACTAAACATCCAAACAATATTACTCGCAGTCGTCGCCAGAACAGGCGTCAGGTACTTCGAAGTTTAAACGAAATAGAAATCATAATGGAATAAGTATGAGGTATAAGGTTGTATAAGGCTGTAAAGTAATGTATAAGGATAAAGCGGCATATATAAAAATGATAAAATAAGAAATGTATTTCTATTTGTGATTATTTAATTATGTCAGATTTTATAGCCAGGTAGTGCAAAGGTCCGGTACTGCAAATTATGTGAAACGCTTTGTTAATTTTTAAGGAGATTATTACATTTGAATATTGATAAGAAAGTAGAGAACATAAATTTCCATGTCTAACTGAATTTTCTAGATTTACATGATATAAAAGTACGATAAACGTTATACACTCACGGACAATGAAAGTTACGTACCAGGAAGAAAACATGGTACAACCGCGAAATGATGTAAATAGCTAGAGGGCAGCTGGTCTGCAAATGACCCCAGTCTGGTGTGGTTGCGTATGACCGTACACCCGTGAGTAGCGCTGCAAGCATAAACCAGCGGCCTTATAAACCGGCGTGTAGTCGACGCCTTATCAATGCGAGAAGCTTCGGCCGACACAATCACGAGTATGGCGTGAAAGGAAGTGTGGTAGACGCCAAAAACGTCGATATGCGCAACTGACGGACTTCGAGAGGGGCTTGATCATCGGGCTGAAAATCGCAGGGTGGTCAGCGGGCCGGATAGCCCGTCACGTGGATCGTTCGGATTATACAGCCCGACGGTGTTGGGAGCACTGGTTACTGGACGCCACCCAGACACAGAGGACCGGCTCTGGACGGACCAGGCAAACCACGAGTAGAGAGGATCGAATGATCGTGCGGCAGGCAATTATAGAGCCCACGGCGACTCGATCGGCGATACAGGAACACGTGTGATGTCGCTATTTTTGCAAGTTCATATTTCCTATTTTAAATGCCTTTTATCAAGCCAAATGTAATTGTAAAATTCTGGCTGAGAATTCGTCGGCGAAATCGAATCCGCTTTTCATGTTAGTGACCTTGCTTTGGAAGAAAGAGCCGTTGGAAGTACAGTCTGTTACAAAATTATAAGACCAAGAGACTTTTTGTTATTTAGGTAATTAATGAAATATTTTTTTATTCAAAATCAAAACCACTCCATGCCAGAACAAGTTTGAAATAAAATTTAGCAACTTACATGTACGAAATTCATTTAGAAAAAAATATAACAGCATTATAACAAAAAGTGGCATAAATACCTGTTACAAAATTATAAGACCACACGTGGAAAAAGAAAGTTTTTTCCAAATTTAGTAAGTTGTTGCTCCACCATTTTTCTGAATAACTTGAAACACACAATTTGGCATCGATTTAATTAAATTTTTAAAGACAGATTCCGGAATATTGTCCCACTTCTCCATAATGGCGATTTCCTATTCATATGCCGAATGATATTGTTTGTTGTTTTCGTATACTTGGCGAGACAAATAACCCCACAGGTTTTCTATGAGGTCAGGGCTAAGGCTCGGCCAAGATATAACATCAATCTTTTCTCTTTTGAGCCATGCTATTGTTGATTTAGATGCATTATCTTGTTGAAACTTCCATTTCGGCCCTCCTAAAAGGGGCCCGAAGGGTATCAAAATTTCGTATAACATTTATTGATAAATGTCCGAGTTCATTTTGCCATAAACTCTTTACAGATTGCATTTTCCTGCATATGAGAAAGCGCCCCACACCATAACGGAACCGCCTCCCATTTGCCTACTGAAGAACTCAGAGATTCTTGCCGTAAATCATGTCAGTAGTTGTTATTGCCGTCCGGACAGTCTAAGTTAATTTTTTTCTCGTCCGAAAATATTATATTTTTCCATGTAGAGTTCCAAGACATGACATTATTTGCCCACTTCGGACGTGCTTCTTTATGATGTTTAAGAAGTCGTGGTTTGCTTCTTAGTTTCCGAAGTTTAACATCAACATTCGACTTCAAACTTCGCCATACAGTTACATGAGACACTTGTTTACTTGTCTGCTGTGCTATTTTATAAGTGGACTGGTAGTTTTTTGTTGCAAGCTGAAAAATTTGTCTATTATCACGAGCTGATAACTGCTTTTTGTGGCCAGATCTTTTCTGCTTTCCATGCAATTCTTTTTTACTCAAAAAATTGTGAATAGCCGTTTTAGAACGATTAAGAATCTTACTTATTTCACGTTCCGACTTTCCTTTTCTATTTTAGAACCAAACTTTTCACACTTCTACTTCAGACAAATCACTTCCATCAGGCATTTTAATAATCCAACGAATCAAACAGTTCAATTCTGCCTTTTTTCCTTCTTTCCAACCTTTCCAGATGGTTTAGGTTACAGTTAAACTCCAAAGTTAAACAAAAATCGTCTGCATTATTAGAAAATCTAAAGTTGTCTTATATTTATGTAACACCGTGATTTCAAAAAATCGTTTGGCACGAAAATAATATTTGATCTGGTTTTTTTTCTAAGCTAAATCAACACTGCAAAATTGTTTCGTTTCATGCACCTTCTTTGAAATTCACATTCAATGTTGTCTTTGTTGAGAAAGGGTGGAATTTTGAGTGGTCTTATAATTTTGAAACAGACTGTACGTGTATCAGTTTATAATCCGTTTTATTTGTATGGTTCATTTTTGCTCTCCTTCCGCGCTTCTATATGCGAATGCCTGGTTTGATGTATATGTTATGATGACGTCAGAAGCTGGTAGCTGTAAAGAGACGCTACTCATTTTCGAGAGTTGGGACAATGATTTGATATCTGACGGTCATGCACAGATTTATTCCAAATTTGAACAAATTCTAAATATAACTTAAAATTACAAATTTGCCCTTCTCACTTTATTAACATGACCGTCGAGATGTATAAACAAAGCAGAAAGTACGGTAAGCTACGTAAGTATGTTTTTATTGAGAACAAACTGTTATGTTTTATTGAGAACAAACTGTTATGTTTTATTGAGAACAATGTTTTTATTGAGAAACAACAAAATAAGGATTTGAGTAATCCCATGAGCTTGGCTGAAATTTATGTAATCTTTAAAAGTCTAAATCTTATTTGCCAAGCAGAATGCTTAATAATGTTTTATATATTTAAGTGTTTTTTACCAAGAAAGATTGTTAGACATGAAATTATTGAATTTTAGTCTGAGGACTCTTGAATTGATTCTAAAGTGTTCTAATGAAAGTAATGATCGTGTAATTGACTCAGAATCTTCATATAGTGATTTGTGTTTTCAAGGAAGGTAGAAAAAGTGTTTAATCATTGAATATGTCTTATGATACCTGTTCTGCTCATATATCTATATCAACGCCACAATTAAAGTCTCGTTTAACTTCAAATGGTTATTATTTTTGATTAAGTCTCATGCCATTTTATTCAATCATTTCCAGTCATTGTGAAGTCATTGCGCTTCACATCAGGGGAGCGAACCTTGAGTTATTGATTTGTGTACTATCCACTATTTTAGATAAATGAACTTTTCTTCAAGAATATTCACGGCCTGGGAAGAATCCCTGTGTTTTCATTTGTATATGATTTCAAAGTTTGCATCTAACGCAGATCCCGCGTTGGCACACGTAGCGGCTCTTGTGTGCCCACGAAGCATATTTAGACGCCTGAAGGAAGCTAATCTGCTATCCCAGCGTCCCTTGCGTGAGCTGCCGTTAATACGGGAACATCGGCGACTCTGGTTGCAGTGGTTCCAGGCCAGAGCAACATGGAACGCCACAGATTGGCGATGTGTGGTGTTTAGCGATGAGTGACGCTTCGTTTTGGGGGCCGACGATCAGCCTGTCTGGGTGTGGAGGTCCCCTGCGCAACGCCACAATCCCAACCTTGTTATCAAGCGCCACACCAACCGCACTGCAGGCATCATGGGCTGGGGAGCCATAGCCTACGACAGCCGATCCGCTCTAGTAGTGGTACCTGGAACATTGATGGGGTCAACGGACCGCGAATGAGATTCTACGGCCCATGTGCTCTCATTCGTTGCTGGGATTACAGGTGCGCAATTTCTGCAGGATAATGTCCCGCCTCACACGGCTCAGGTCACCCAGGCCAGCCTGTCATGTCCAGACACTTCCATTGCCTGGCCGCTCCCCAGATTTGTCCCCTATCGAGCATATATGGGACCAGTTGAAACGCCAGCTGCCTCGTTGTCTCAATTTTCGGGATTTGGAACGTCCAACAGGTGTGGACTCGTCTGCCGTAGGACAACATCAGGCGTCTGTTCGAAACCATGCCGGACCGTATGAAATGCCGGACGGCGGTGCGATGCGCTATTGAGGATGACCGGACTGTGTACCACAGCTCCCTCTGTACGTGTTTTGCTGCACTGTTTTTGTGATCATGTTTATCATTCATCTGTATCCTTCCATAAATATAATTTCAGGTCCATCCCATGTTTCCTTCTTGGTGCTCAACTTTCATTATCCATGAGTGTATTTGAAGAATCGGTACACCCGCAGTGGCGTCCCAAGGTGTTTTGAGGTTTCGAGCGAGTTCCTTGAGAGTTATCCTCTCCTCATCATCTCCGTGGAGTATGAGCACTTTAAAGCTCATACTCACTTTAAAGTTAAGTCTGAAAGTCCTTCTGAAAAGTGTTGGGTTTGGGGAAGCATGGTACGGTTCTTGTGGATGCCACCCCATTAGATTTCGATCTAAATGGGGTGACACTATTTCGGTCGTTCAAGCAGTTACCAAACTTTTTAATTAGGTCGGACGGTCTGAATATTTCTCTATATTAAAAAAACGTAGCTGACGCCGACTCTGTTTGACAAATTTAGCGTGTCTAGAGTTTCTTTGTTTCGTACCGCAAAAAGTATAGCATACAAAAATATGAAATTTGGAACCAATATAGTATATAGAAATTTTAGAGGAACACACTGAAGTAAACCGTTTTTCGATTTAAGCTTTAGTTTAAAAGATATTTAATGTTAAAGAAAAAAAAGAATATTTGAGCTGCCAGTTAGCGTCCTGGACAGACTAGTAGTAGCAACATCGAGAATTATTCCAGGCATGAACCTACATAATTGAGTTTTTGTAAGACGGAGCATTTTTTTGTTTTTGATTTAGTTTATGAGTTACTCTATTTTTTATGTACTTCTAAACTGACAAATGTTCTTTTGCATTGACAAAGATTTAATTAGTCGAACCTATTTCCAACTTCTCTCTGATTGCTTGCTGGAAGAAACGCTACGACTACGTACGCCAAACACGGTAGACTACAAATTTATTTACTACGCTAAGAGCAATGTGGACAATAATATGATTTATTGTTGAATCTCACAAACGAAAAGAGCGTTTCGCAACTATTGTTGTCATGAACAAATACGATTAAAGAGTAATTATTATTGCAGAACAAATATAGGTCTTTTTGTTGTAAGTAAGTATGTAGAAAGTTACATTCTTACACATCGGGGCGGGGTGAAAGAGCTCGCGAAGCCAGACCCTCGGGGTTCGAAGAGAGTAAACGAACAAGGAGCTGAGTTCCAACAGCCACAGTAGGGGAGACGAAAATGATTGCGAACTGAACTTTGACGGTCAGTGAGCGGCAGCGAACATGCGGCAAATGCTCCGATGGTTGGTGATCGTCAGTAAGCTGGGGCATAAGGTCGAGCGAGTTAAAACAGCTTGTAAAGCTAGTTCCAGGGGTTTGTAAGCGACAGCAAATATGGAACAGAGCCCCATGTTATGGTTGTCAATCGTCAGTAAGATGGGAAATAAGGGCCGGCTAGTTGAAACAGCTCGTAAAGCGAGTTCTAGGGGTTGGTGAGCATAAACGAACAAGAGGCAAAGCCACTACGGGCGTATTACACCTGTATAACAGGCGAAACGAAATAGTTTACGAAGCGAGATCCGCCGATTAGGGAGCGTCAGTGAACAGAGGCGGTCATTCAGCTGCAGGGGTTGGCCAGCGTTAGCGATAAGGAGGAACGAGGGTAATCATGTGCACATCAACAATTGAGTGGTGTATATTTAAGAGTAGCAGCCCGCATTTCAGTGCAAAGGAGAGCCAAATGCTATTTATGTACATTGTGCAGCCCATAATCTTCAACTAACTTTACATGATGCTACAAAAAATGTTAAGTTAATCAGAGATGCTTTGGATATAATCCAGGAAATAACCACCCTGCTACGTTGCTCTACAAAACGTATTGCAATTATTAAACATAGTAATTTTTTATCTGATTCTTATGAGTCTACGTTTACCACTTTCTTTAAGATGGAGCATTCTCGAGATATTTAAGTTTTTTAATTTTGGGGAACTAAAGACGTTTTCCACTGCAGTTAAAAAACTATTTAATGAAATTTCTTAAAATTTAGTACTCACATCCCTTGATGGCTATTCTGATACTCATTAGATTTTGGTATGATTCGGAAAAAAATAACAGGCCCCTTTTGCGAAATAGCCCGCAAACTTCCTGAAAATGTGAAATACATTAAATTGCTGAAATATAATAACTAATTACTTGTTCGTCGTGTAACTTTTGTCATGTCGCCATTCTGTGCGACATGGACTTTGTGTGAATTTGGAGAGAAAAGCTCCTTTCTTTTCGTTTCTGTGCCTGTAATGTGCTAAGCCTTGTTTAAATTGACTTTACATTAAATTCTTGATTCTGCATAAAATGCGAATCTGTGTTTGTTTCGTGGCTGTCTCCTAAAGTGTTGACGTCCCGTCTGGCTAGGAGAACTTTTGAAGTTTTGCTCCTCTCTCGGCCAATCAGGAAGCGGCGGCCGAGAAGTTTGTGTGCGCTTGTTTTTTCGCTCTCTTGGACGGCGAGAACTTTGAGAATTAGACGGAGGTTGGAGGTCTTAAGAAATTAAGACAAAGCGTTGGCCAAAAATGGCTTTTCACCGTTGGGAATATTGTATTCCTTAAGAAACTATTCCCCGAAGGTCCAGGAGGATGTGAAGAAGACCGGCTGACTTTAAATCACAAAATTTTAATATTTATTTCAGGAATATTCCTTTCATCTGCCGCGAGTGAAGCTTAGCGTCTCAGTATTGGATTGTCGCGCCATGTTGAGAACATTTTGAAAGCCTGAGTTCGACCCCCTTGGAATCAGTTCCGGGTAATTCGAGTTCTTGGGAGGAATCCCTTTTTGATGAACTTTGCTGAACTTTATGCCTTGGTCGAATTTTGGAAAGTGAGGTAAAATTTAATGAATAAATTTTAAGAATCTCTGAAGGTACAGAACCAGAGATAGTAAGATAAAATGAAAACTTACAAGCTAGGAAATGAATCATAAATTAAAGTTGTACTTGGTGTTCATTATAATTGAATTTGATTGCATACAAATATAGCAATGACATGTCGAAGCGATTTAATAGTAAAATCATGCTTAAAGAGAAAATGAGAATTGTTGTTGTGTGATATACCAATTGCTTATTATGTCAAAATACTGATTTAAATAATAATCTATAATCCTTAATAAATAATTTTTGTTAAATTTAAATTAGTGCATTTTATTTCATGTGTTCCACCATTGTGTATTTATTTCATTGCTACCATCTGGAACTTAATTCTTCCAGACAAGAGAACTGTTATTGCGCTCATCTGGTGTTTAATTATTTATCTGAAAATCGCAATGTACTTTTTGGGCCAAATTTCCTTGCGGATCGAGTTAATTTCTTGCTTCGAACCCGAGCCGACACTTTTGACAACACAGCGAAAAGGACTGACCTAGGATGAACCGTTCTCGATATATTTCATTTTTTTTTTCATTTTCAAGAGCTGAAGTACTTAAAGTGCATTAAGTTGCTAAATGAAACGAACATGCATTAAAACTATCAATTGGGTATGATATTAAAAACGTATCCGTGTTACTTTCTTTAATTCAACTCAATTTAATGCATCATGAAATAAAAATAAGAAAATGAATTTGAATTTATAGGTAAAGTCATGTGCTGCTTGCTCACATCAGATTTTTATTGTTGTTAGCAAAAAAAATATTCAACTCGCGCGTTGCATAACATTCTTTATTTTATTTCTCAACACGGAAAAAGAAAAGAATCAAGCGCTCTGATTTTATTTGCAAATATTTTCCTTTTTTTTTTTTATCTTTTATATACATGTTAATAAAATGCTGTGAGTAATAAAGGTGAGGATATCTAAAATTAGCATGCGCAACAAAAAAAATCTTCCTTGCTTCCCCTAAGATTTGTTCATTTCGCCGCCTATGAGAGGGACAGAGTAACCGCACCAGCACAGGCAAGAACGAGTCTGTCAGTTCAAAAGTTTATCAGCAGGGCGCGTCCTTAGAGGAGAGATACAAAAGAGAGTTACTATAACCCTTGATTTGATGCTCCATCCTTAAATCATGTGATTACCGGCACGCACTTCTTTCTCCTCTTATCATTTCAGTGTTATTTCAATAAACGCTTGTCAAGTTAACTATTTAAAAGGGGTTAAAATGCTTTCGTTATGCTGCTGTTACAACTGTACAGAAATACAAGTAAAAAGAGGATCCATAACGTCTCATTGTTATGTATAACTATTCATTATTTTTTTGTAATTGTGTAGTTTTTTGGTATTAAGTTCACCAGTATTCAACAGTCTGGCTGATCAAAATTTGTGATTTGCATTGTAGCAGGCTATATAATATTGCTATTTTTGATAAATTCTTATATTTTGATGTATTATTTGCCCATTTTTGCTATTTATTAGAAAATAAACTGGCTTTAATTAAATTCGTTTAAATGATTTGCATACATACAAAATTATTCAAACGGTTCGTTTTGGCGACCGAATTATTCGCCAAATGGCTCTGTAAAAATAAAAGCTAAACATATTTCTGCTATGTTTACTTACAATGTGCTAAATAAGTTTCATGTTGTTTGTGTTTAAGTATATCATATATATTTTTTAATATTGATTATACGGTAGTTGCTAGTTTATTCTTACTAGTTTGCTTCTTATTCCTGCTCTAAGGGAGCGACAGCCCAGTGGTTAGAGCGCTGGAATTGCACTCGGTCGGCCCGGATTCGATTCCCACCACTGCCCAAACTGCCGTCGTGTTCACGCGAAGTACGATCACGTTAAACATGTGGGTTTGTAAGTCCTTCCTAGAGGTTGGTGGTAAGGGAAGGAGGGTACTGTCCCTGGGGATGCTTTCCCCACTGGGTTCGTCTAAATTGGGTGGAATTTCCCGGTCGTCCAAACATATACCTTATACCTTTCTGGTAGGTCGGATGGTCTGAGTCGAAGAAGAAGTTTATCAGCGTTTAGACTGACACATTGTAACCTTTGCTGGTGCAATTCCTATCTGTCTATCCTGATAAAGAAATTATTTTTGCCTTTGAAACTGGTTGTTAGATTTTATCAATTATTAATACTGCTTATATCAGAAACCGGGCTGAAGATAATTGATTAATAAATTTTTCTTAAATTCGAAATATCAGAACATGGGGTCTCTATAATAAGTAGTATGAACTTTAAGAACTCGACATTTTTTAATGTCAATTTTCGCTAGTTGTAGTTAATTTATTTTTATTAAAACAATTTCTTCTACGTATTACATGCAATTTGCACTAGGGCCAAATTGCACAGAAGGATAACATATTGTTCAATTCAATTTTACTTTCCCTGCCATGCATAGTAATGTGAAGGGGGAGTATTTTGATGCGATAAAAAATTCGACACTCAAATTTTGGTGGATCTACATGTTTTGAACATTCCTGAATACGAGTCAATGTTCAAATCGCTAAAAAACCAAGTATTTGTGTTAGGGACATGAACTAAACATCAGCAATATCACAAATAACTATTTGTTCGATATTCATTACTATTATTGTTTTACATTGGATATTTATATTTAGTAAAGTTTGAAATTTCTCTTTTCTGTTTTTAAACATAGAATAAATCTCAACAGTTCGTTTAAAGTGCATATAAATGATAGATACATCATAGGAAAGGAAATTATTAGATCTTTCAATTATCTTACATAATAAATATATTTTTTTTTATAAATATATAATTTAAATTTGTATTTGTTTATTAGTTATTTTATGAAGCATGAGTTTGAATGATTACCTCACAAATCGTTTCTCTAGAGATGAAAAATATTATCACAGAGTTTCCATCTTGACACCATCGGAAAGACTGAAGAACGTTCTTTCCAACAATGTTTAAACCGAATCCGTAGGATAATTCCTTCATATTTATTCTTTAAATACATCGACATTTGCATTTTTTACGTTCTATGTTTTAAAAGCTTGCAAAACTTCCTTGAATAAAACAGCTCTATAAAACATCTTTATAAGCTCTCTTCATCAGGCCAAAACAGGGCAGTTAGAATAGTATTCGTCCTAAACAAAAGCTGAGAGCAATCTGCGAAGAAGGAAGCTATGAGCAATTCAAAAGAGCTAGACACACACAGCTATAAAATTCGTATAACGGGTGGTAACGGCACTTAAAAACACCCATAAATATATCCGTACAAACATATATATATATCATCACGAGACGTTCTTCTCCCGTCTACGAAGGTAAAGGGAGCTGGCACTGAGAATGAAATTTTAAGCATTAGAATGAAAATTATAAAACAGAGAAGAAATATAAGAAATGTTACATTATTGGTATAAAATGAAAAAGTTTAGAGGAAGGAAGAATAATCAAACCCTTGTAAAGAAAAAAAGGTAGAAAATGACAGGTAAATGAGACAGTAATGAAGAAGAAAATCACAGAAGGAAGAAACCCGTTTAGAGAGTTAAATTCATTAATCAAACTACTAAATAATTAACATTGGTTAAGACTAGTTCAAGAAGGATATAACACGGAAAATAAAGGAAAAACAGTTTCAGAAGCTATATGAGCTAACTTCATCAACTATAAAAATATCAATCGATTAGTTTACTCATGAGTCTATTACTACATGAGTCCATGCCAATTGGGTCTCTTTTTACCTCATTATAAGGTCCCTCATTTAATAAATTTTCCACCTTTTCAACATAAGTAAACTCATCAAGCAAGTCTATTTGGCTCCCTTTGTCAGCCTGACAAGGGGGGTAGTCTTGCCAAAGAGTCTTGACAAATCGTCTTGACAAATAGATCTGTCAAGGAGTATATCATTCTAGACTGTTCGTTAACAAGAAACCTTTAAACCATCTATTTCCAAACATTGCTAGTCTGAAAATCATTCATTTCAATTTTTTAAGGAAAAAATCATCGCGCACTGCATCTGAACTTGATTATTTGGAAGTCACTTTCATTTACTTGAACGCTGACAATCTTGTTAATGATAAATCAGTAGTTCCTTACATCTCCTTAGAATGGAAAAACTGTTCTCCATCTTTAACTTCATTTGTCAAATCATATAGCTTCCAAAACAGTTTTATGTTTCTAATTTTTGGTTATTTATTTAATTAGCTTCTTCTTAGTTCCAATCTATTTAAATAGTGGTTTAAAGTTGTTAATGAATTGCTCATTGCTTCCCTCTTCGCAACTCTCAGCTTTTATTAAGGGCTCATAGTGTTCTAACTGTTCTGTTTTAACCTGATGAGCTTATAATGCCCTGGAAGCAATTGTAGTCACCTGCCAGCTTTATTCAAAGAAGTTTTGCAAGGCTTTGTCTCACAAGCACTAGTTTGAATTATTGTAATCCAATTTTTTATTTCGCCAAATCTGAAAATGTAAGAATAACACAATTTTACTTAAAGTTTGGCAAATGTTATGCATATATATCGTATTTCAACAAAAAAACCTCTTTTTGGTTTCATCCGAAATTTCATTTTCTGTGATATTTTAAACGAGCGAACTTGTAAGATTTTTAATACCGCCCTTTTCCCCTTCGTTTTGGCATCTGCGCATACGCGTTTAAAACTTTCTATTCTATAAAAAGATTTCATATATTTCATTTTATTAATGAATTTATTTATTTTTTGCTTAGTCGCATTGGATAATTTGGGGATGTAGC
Source organism: Amaurobius ferox (assembly GCA_951213105.1). Taxonomy (NCBI): domain Eukaryota; kingdom Metazoa; phylum Arthropoda; class Arachnida; order Araneae; family Amaurobiidae; genus Amaurobius; species Amaurobius ferox. The sequence continues at coordinate 108,614,944 of OX578142.1, read as the reverse complement.
GGTATCACGTTCGTCGCATGCAATTTGAACTGTTATCTGTATAAATAATTATTTTTTATAGATTAATGAATTCACGATATATATATATATATATATATATATATATATATATATATATATAAAAATAAATTATTAAATCCAAAGTTAGATTGTATGTAGTAACTCATAATACACTATTCCAAAATTTTCTACAAATACAAAGAAATTAAGACAAAAAGAGGAAATAATAAAGCATAATGCAAGTCATAAGGACAAAGACAATCAACAAATTTCAAAAATGAGGAATGCAAATAAGAAAACAAAAAAATCAAGCAAAAAAGCTTGCACATGGAGGAGATTTAGGCTTACGAGATTAGGCTTACGAAAAGTTCATTTCGAAAAAATTCTCATCGGGTCCATATATCTTTTCGAAATGAACACAAAAATGCTTGTTTCTGAAACACAAGATAGATTTTATCTATAAACTTGTGTTATATGGACGACAAGCATAAAGATTGGAACAATAAAGGAAACATAAATACCTGAAAACGCACCTCTTCAGCGCAACCATGACGAGCAAAATATGACTGGATCATCGTTGCCATATGCCAAAATGAAAAGATGTGATTTGCTGTTGCCAAAGAGAGTAATAAAAACAGTACTGCGCAAAAGCAATAAAATGAGTTATTCAACTGTTAAAGCTTCGAGATAAAAAGATGAAAATATAATTGCAGGAGAATGAAGAAGTACGGCTAAAATAAGATAATAAGGGGAGAATATGAGAATTTTAGGCTAATCGAAACTTATTAACTATACTATTGACTAAATATGCAGGATATTGATACATTTTACTGGTAATTTTGAGGTTATTAATGTGCAAAGCATGAAATTTTTTATCTGATAATCTATAAATTCTAAAAAGTTGATTAAGTATAATATTTCTAAACAATTGAATCGAGTTGCAGGAATTAAAAGGTAATAATTTATTAATATTAAATTTAAAAAAATCTTTTTTATCATATAATTTAGTAACTATCCCATGAGCAGGTTCTATAATTAGATTTAAATCCAAATAATAAACATTATTACTAATAGAAGTTTCATTAGGTATTAATTCCAAATTATCCGGATAGAAATCTATATCTATGACATAGTTATCAGTAAATACAAGACAAATCAGATCATCTACATATCTATAAATTTTATAATCAGTTGAAGTAAAGAATTTTTCATAATGATATAGGTATAAATTAGCTAACATACTGCTACTACAGCCACCTTGTGGAACACCTGAGACTTGTAAGTATAATTTATTACCTTGAAAGATATAATTATTGAAAAGAACAAAATGGAGAAGCTTAGGAAAATTGGTAAATTTTGTAAGATTAGAAAGTTTAGTAATATAAGCATTATATAAAGCTAAAATGACATCATATAGATCAGTGATCTTAATATTATTAAATAGATCTTTAAAATCAAAAGTTATATATATATATATATATATATACATATATATATATATATGTATATATATATATATATATATATATATATATATATATATATATATTTATATATATATATATAAATATAAATTAGTAAATCCAATGTTAGAATGTAAATAGTAACTCATAATACACTATTCCAAAATTTTCTACAAAATACAAAGAAATAAAAGAAATTAAAACATAAAGAGGAAATTATAAAGCGTAATGCAGGTCATACAGGGTGTCCCAAAAACATTGACCTCGGCTTTTATTCCTTAAATATTGATCTTAGACATATATAATAAATTACAAATTTGCATTGAAAATGGTACAAAATTTTATGAAATCGTTAAAATTTTTCAGGGGATTAAATTTGAAGAAATACAAAATTTAAATTTTTATATGGCCCCGTACAAAAAACATTTCTAATGAGTAAAATGTGCCCCATGCACTAATAAGGTGATGTACAAAATTCTAGCATTTTATCATAAAAAGTCAGCCCCAGAGATATGTTTAAACAAAGTTGGTGAGGGATTAATCACAAATTGAAATGTAAATGTTTACAGCAGGAGTGCAAATGACGCGACGCAAAAATGCATCATAGGCAAATAATATCTACCTCTTAATGGATTTTTGGAATGGATGGAAAACATTTTGAATAAGTTTTGTAATCTTTGTGTAAAGTTATTATTTCTACACAGTGTAGATACTTTTGTACCAATAAATAGAAAAATTATTATTTATTTATGTAATCATTGTTTTCTTTCGTAATTTGTGCATGATCCCTGAAACGCGATTTGCCGACATGATTTTTACCCTCTGAGAACCCTTGTCGATGCATCGAAAAGTGGTTTAAGTTAGCATTTTTGTCTTTTCATATCTCCGGGACTTTTTATGATAAAATGCTGAATGTGGTGTGCTGAATGCTGCTAGTGTATGGTGTACATTTTACTCATTGGAAATATTTTTGTACGGGTGCCGTATAAAAATTTAAACTTTGTATTTCATAAGATTTAATTCTCTTGAAAATTTTAATCGATTTCATAAAATTCTGTATCTTTTTTACGCAACTTTTTAATTTATTATATATGTCTAAGATCAATATTTAAGGAGTAAAAGCAGAGGTCAATGTTTTTGGGACACCCTGTATATATATGAATATGCAAGACATGCTTGAGCGCACACTTTCCAGTAAAGTTTCGGTGACTTGTGCATTTAGGGGACCACCAAGATATTGAAAAAAGGGAAAAATATATTTGATCACCCTGTATCATAAAAAGCTGTAAATGATTTGTAACTTTCACAAAATAGTTAACTAGCTTTGTTCAATCTAGATAAGCATTTTCGTAAAACAAAAACGCATATTCATGAAGATATACACGTTTTTTTTTAAAAAAAAAAATTTTGTTACATGTTTTTTGCTTACAATATCCATAGGTTTCAATCAAATTTCACGAAACTTACAGAATATTTGTCAACGTCCAAGAAAAACACTATACTTAATTGAAAATTAAAGTATTGAATATACGATAAGATATAAGCATTTGATGAAACTAAGTTTTTACTGCTCAGGCGAGGAAACATAGCAATAGTTTTCTTTCATGATTTTGTAGTGATTACTGTAGGGCAACTTCTATAAAAAAAATCCACTGGAATATCGTGAAAATTCACAAAGATATCGACGATATAGTGCTCAGTTTTTTTCTGATTCTCTGAAAGTACCTGGATGATAAGGGGGTTTCCACAATTGACATTTTACAAATTCATCGGACATCCCTGTTCTGAAAATGAACTAGTCCAATTTTATGCAAATAATGATCAAAAGTCTCCGGACACCCTGGGACGTGGTGGATTCTGCCAGAGACGTCAAATATCTAGCTCTCAGATAAGTATAAAAGAGGTAAGACTAGTTAACAAATTTAATTTCAAAGCTAGAAAAGTTAAATGGGAGGAAAACGTGAGCTAAATGAGTTTGAACATGGTGAAGTGATTGGTTATCACAGCTGTGGAAAATCTGTTCGTGAGATTTCTGTTATGTTACGAGTGGCCCGTTCCACCGTAAATGATGTTATCGTGAAGTGGAAACGTACAGGCGCTACAACTGTACATGCACGACCTGGTCGACCATTCCGTCTAGTAGAAAGCAACTGCAGGGTGCTGAAGAGAGCTGTGAAAGCGAACAGCATGCAATCGGCGGAAATAGTTTGTTCGGAATTTCAGGAAGCCTCTGGATGCAACGCCAGCACAATGACAGTTCGTCGGGAGCTGCGAAGTCTTGGTTTTCATGGGCGAGCAGCTGCATATAAACCAAGCATTACCGCAACCTATGCCAAGCTTCGCTTGCAGTGGTGCAAAGCGAGCAAAAAATGGAGCCTTCAGCAATGGCGTCAAGTGTTATGGAGCGACGAATCGCGATATACTCTCTGGCGATCCGATGGTAGAGTCTGGGTATGGAGAATGCCGGGTGAACGCCTTTTACGTGACTGTATTTTCCGCAAGTTAAGTTTGGTGGTGGAAGCATTATGGTTTGGGGTTGTTTCTCATGGTTCGGGCTTGGCCCTCTTATTCCTGTGAAGGGAACTCAGAAGACGGAAGGATATCTCGACATTTTGGACAATTCGATGCTGCCTGCATTGTGACAACAGTTTGGAGTGAGTCCATATTTGTTTCAACAAGATCGTGTTCCTGACCACAAAGCGCGGGCTGTGCAGAGCTGGTTTGTTGACATGGATGCTGAGGAATTGGACTGGCCTACTCAGAGCCCAGACCTCAATCCCATAGAACACCTATTGGATGAATTGGAACGTCTACTGCGAGTTAGGCCAAAATGCCCCACATCGGTGGCAGAGCTGACTAGTATTCTTTTAAAAGAATGGAGTGCAATTCCTCCTGCAACATTCAAGAAACTAGTGAATAGCCCAGTGTTTCCCAACCTTTTTTGTGCCATGCCCCACCTAAGCCTTTCTAAAATTCTTATGCCCCCCATGTAACATATAATTTTTAATATTCAAAAATTGAATTGTTCACTAAAGAAACTTAAATTATAGGTTTTAGGAAGAAATCACTAGGAAATTGTTGAGGAAACACAGTAAGTAAATTTTCAAAACATATAATGGAGAACTGAAATTCAAGTACGAAATAATTTTAATGAAAGATTTTTCTATATTTTAATTATTAGTAATTATTTATTATTTAAATTTAGTGAGATCCTAGTGCTTGCTGCAAAAAGATTTTATGTTATGTTCCAATTTAGTTAGCTTTAGTCTCAAGTCTCCCCATTGTGTTATATACAGCCGAATTCTTTTTTTAGCAGCAAATTATTTATGGCACTAAATCCACATTCAGTTAAATATGAAGATGGAAACGGTAACAATAGTTTTCTTGCACATTTGGTATCTTAAACTCTGCATCTTAATTGCATCTTATTAATTTTCTGCATCTTTATTGCATCTTAAACTCTGGACGAGTCCATTTTCGAATTGCCCCCCTTAACAATCAAATTGCCCCCCTGTGGGGCGTGGGCCCCACGTTGGGAAACACTGGAATAGCCTCTCTGATAAAGTGGCAGACGCCATTGCAGCAAATGATGACCCCACTTCATACTAATTTATGACTTTTCTGAAAGAGAAGCAAAACATACAGGTGTCAGGATAGTTTTGACCAGTTCATGTATATGCATTTAGTATATTTGTTAATTGTATTTACTCCAGTTTAACTATCCTATGATTTGCGATTGAAAATGTCAATTTGTGGAACCCCCCTTATTATCCAGGTACTTTCAGAGAGTCAGAGAAAAACTGATCACTATATCGTCGATATCTTTGTGAATTTTCACGATATTTCAGTGGATTTTTTTAAAGAATTCAGTCCTACAGTATTCATTATAAAATTATGAAAGAAAATTATTGCTATGTTTCGCGTCTGCGCAGTAAAAACTTAATTTCTTCAAATGCTCATATCTCAGAGTATATTCAATTCTTTAATTTTCAATTGAAGTATAATATTTTCCTTGGACGTTGACAAATGTTCTGTAAGTTTCGTGAAATTTGATTGAAACCTATGGATATCGTAAGCAAAAAACATGTAACAAAATATGGTTTTTTTTTTAAAGAAACGTTTATATCTTCATGACTAAACGTTTTTGTTTTACGAAAATGCTTATACACATTGAACAAAGCTAGTTAACTATTTTGTGAAAGTTACAAATCATTTCCAGTTTTTTATAATACAGGGTGATCAAATACATATTTTTCTCTTTTTCAATATCTTGGTGGTTCCCGAAATGCACAAGTCACCGAAACTTTACTAAAAAGTGTGCGCTCAAGCATGTTCTTCACATCGCCAAAGTTACAGAACACTTCGCCAAGTATTTGTTTAGAAATTCGAGAAACATTCTAACATCCAAATTGTCCGGAGGCTTTTGATCATATAGTGTATATATATATATGTATATAGCTTATCGTTGAGTCTGTTGTAATTTCACATATGCACTTTAGAACTTTTTCATTAACTTAAGCTCTACAGACCATTTTCAATAAGAGATAAGTATCTGGTATGTAATATACAAGTAACTAAATTTCTTAATATTTATATATATATATATATATATATATATTATTGGTATATTTTAAGTTAGGGTTTTATGAGTTACATCTTCTCATATATCTTCTTTTATTTTTCGTTTGTTTGATGATTCTCTATTTAATACTTCTTTTTATTATGTAGACATATTTTAAAGTTAGGGTTTATATATATATATATATATATATATATATGTTATAGTTAAAGCATGAAATCCGTTATTTCATAGATTACCTAGTTATTTCATGAAATAACTGATCAAGTCAGTAAAAGTGTAAAACTCACTTGTATTATATGGTTTAACTAGTTATTTCATGGAATAACAATCTACACACCGTTAAAGTGTAAAATAACCGAGCGAATAAAGTTCCGAATTCAGAAGGTTGTAAAGTGAGAATCAATGGTCAGATATTTTTGTAATTAACGATTTCCCTCTGAATGTTCAAGGGAAACAGAAAACTCTAAAGAGTGTTTGGAAATTCAAGCTCAGAAGATGAAATTAATGCCAGATAAATCTCATTCTGCGCCTCTGTGGGGCTTATAGTCCGTATCCCAGTACCTGAAGTTGACAGAGGAAGAGGTGGCGCCAGATCTATTTTAGCTATTATCATGAAAATAACCGAAGAGAGATTTTTTCAATTGGGAACAAGAAATGGCCGCATAAAACAGCTATATTCCAGATCCCAATTCAGCATCTGTAAAGAAAAACTAATTAAGATCTCGAAGAAGCGCCGGATATAGAGAAATCGCTCCGGTCGGTTGCTACAGCTCAAAGTTTAGGTACCGGTTAGGGATTTAAAAAATATTCATGTAAAACGCAGTGTGTCAACAAAAAATGTATTTGTTTTAGAAATATTGTTCTATGCAATTCTGAATGCCGTTTTAGTAATCCTTATTGTAACAAATGATTTTATTGTGTCTTTGTATACATAACATTTTGTATGTTGTATAATTCAGTCAAATTGTTTACTTTACACTTTAACTGTCTATTATTAGTCAATTTATAGAATAACTAGTTATTTCATACAATAACTAGTTAAAGTGTGGAACTATTAATTTATTACATGCATTAACTGACTTGATCAGTTATTTCATGAAATAACTAGGTATTCTATGAAATAACTTAATTATACACTTTAACGGTAACATATATATATATATATATATATATATATATATATATATATATATATATACATATATATATATATATATATATATATATGTCATTTTCTCTAAACGGACTTTTTCATCTTTCTTGTTATAATATATTGTGTTTCTATTTTTCAATCTGCTTTCTACATTATATTTTAACATGGATGGTTTAAACTAAAAAAAAAAACCAGTAGCAGCAATCATTTTGGGGAAATTAAATAGAAAATACAAATTTTTATTTTTAAGACAAGTAAATTACAGCATGACAGGGGGAATGACACTTAATATAGGCAACAGCTTTATTAGTATGTATATATATATATACACTCTTAAAAAAAAACGAAGCTCTGCAGAAAAAACGAAGCACCACGAAGAAAGTAACTGTTTATATTGAAATTAAATATGCGTACAGCTCATACACAGGTACTGAAGTTATTACAAAATCAAGGCCGCAGGATCCATCAATGGTTAGCAATTGCACATTGAATTTTCAAATTAGTAACTGGTGAAACCCCCTTTGCGGCAATACATGCTTGTATACGTCTAGGTAAGGAGTGATAAAGTTTTCTAATGTCATCCTGAGATACATTCTGCCAGGAATTCTTCAATTGCTGCTCCAAATCTGCTACATTTCGGAGTATCCGAATCTGACGACCTAACATGTCCCGTACATGCTCGATTGGCGAAAAGTCTGGTGACCCCTGCTGACCAAGGAACAGTATCAACAACACGGAAACAGTCCACAGATATGCAAGCCGTATGTAGCGGGGCATTATCTTGTTGGAAAATGGCCCCAGAATGACGTGCTATGAAGGGTAACGCAAACGGCCTCAGGATTTCATCAACATATCGTTGAGCTGTTAAAGTTGTAGGCAGGATCACTAGGTGTGACTTGCTGTCGTAAGAGGTACCACCCCACACCAGGGTAATGGCTGTGTGCCTGTGTAAAACAAAGGCTGATTGGGACCACTAGCCCTGACACCTCCACACACGTACCCGATGGTCATCTACTGAAATACTGAAGCATGATTCATCGCTGAACACTATACAATGCCAGTCTGCTGGCAGCCATGATGCTTGGCTACGACACCACTCCAAACGACTCTGTCGATGTTGTGGAGTTATGAGCGTAACCCCACCTCAGCCAAGCGCTATGAGTGGTATGGAAGAGGCTGTAGCCGTCACCTTCGAGAGCAGAGGCCGAAGCACTAAATTTTGACGTCTCGGCTTGTAGGCCCACTGCTCCGATCGCGATCGGAGCTTTTGCTATTTGCTTCCCTTTTGATTCTCTGTTCGATGTAAAGGAATAATAATTTGTCAGTAAAGCAATAATATTCATGAAATTTTTTTGAAAAGTATTTTCGATAATGTACATTAAAATGGGTGCTTTAAAAGATTAATATTGCTGTACATTTCTTTAAAATAAAATATTTATAATGACTCATATTCACTCTGGGGGCAAAGATGAAAGGATTCCATTCAGTTAGTCAGTGTTTTAATAAAAGTTTGAAAAAGAACCCTGTGTATTTATTGCTTAATCAGGTATTTTATTTAAATAATTCTTCAGTACATTCAGCTAAAGTATGCGTACTTACAGATAAAGTATGCAGAAACTAAAGTGATTAATCAATACTATATCTTTAAATATCATAAAATAATCATTAAAAAGAAACTCAGAATTTAGCTTTTAATATGCTTATGTGTTTATTTATTTTATTTCATTTTATTTTATTCATTGTTTGTTGTTGTTGTTATAAATTGTTAAATGATTTAGAATTAAGATAAAATACTAGTTGAATGTCATTCATTAATCTATACACTATAATTTGTAGAAGTTTAGGTTTTCTAATATAGCACATCTTATATTCCTTTTTTCCTACCACATTAACAAATTGTAAACAATTTTGCTTAATGATAGAGCTTGAAATAACTCAGGGGCTTTTCAAAGCTGTATAATAGAACTTGTTGGTATTAATATTTCATTTACAATTCCATTGAAGTGAAAATGTAAGAAAGATTAAATTAGCTATGTATTATTAAAATAGCATTAACTATAATATAATGAAATATGCAATGGTAACTTGAAATTGTAAGTTGGTTACTTTGCTTTTTTCCAAGTAATTTTAATAATTTTCAATAGCATAATAACTCGCCACATAAAAAAAATGTGCACAACCTAAACATAAATGACTTCTTAACCCATTATTTTAAAATTTCAGCATGCCATAACAAATAATAGAAAATATACATGCAATATATTAAGATACTAAATCTTTTATATTCAATTACTTACTTATCAAACGGTTAAAATATGTTATTAGTAGGGGATTAGGAAGAGTTCAGCGCCACTTCAGAGGCGGTGAATCCCTATACTTTAACATGGGGAACCCTCCGAGGCCAGAAAATGAGTGCATCAACAGAGGCGGTGGTAAAGTCTCATGCTTTAACATAGGGGTTCTCAGAAGTCGGTGTGAGGCAGCACAGTTCCATAAGGTGACGTCACAGAAGAGAGTGTAGTTTATGACTTATATTGTTTTTCCTTTTTTAAGTGTTAATGTTTTAAAAATTTCGTAAATGTAAGTTTTTTTTTTCCTATATTTTTTCGCAAATGTAAGTTTTCTACTTTTATAATTTTTTTTTTAAACAAAATGTGGTAATGGGAAAAATTAACATTTTGTTAAAATGTTCCAAAACCGTAAAAAAGTAACAAAAAATGTGGTAATGGGCAAAATTAACATTTTGCACCTTTTTTTTAAAAATGTTAATTTCTCTATGGGAATTAACATGGGTTTTTACACTTTAGTCATTTTTTTTCAAAAAATGTGATAATGGGAAAAATTAACTTTTTGCACAAAATGTCTCAAAAACGTAAAAAAGTAACAAAAAATGTGGTAATGGGCAAAATTAACATTTTTGCGATTTTTTCAAAATGCCAATTTCTCTATGGGAATTAACATGGGTTTTCGCACTTTTGTAATTTTTTTACAAAAAATGTGCGTTTTTACAAAAATGTCACTAAAAATGTGGTAATGGGAAAAATTAACATTTTGCACAAAACGTTGAAAAAACGTAAAAAAACAACAAAAATGTGTGTTTTTTACAAAAATGTGATAAAAAAGCGTGTTTTCAAAGTAGCAGAATCGCGTGAATCGGGTGTATGGGAATCTCGAGAATCTCGGGGGGGGGGGGGGTTTAAGGGGTGTGTTTCCCCAACCATTCCGGGCTTGGAGTTCAAAATTTAAATGCAGTAATGTCTCTTTAAGAAATTAGATGCTGTTAGAAAAAATATATTATTTTTTTTTATTGTGGTCCCACCTCCACCCGGTGTATAGGATACACCGCCACAATTTCTATTTTTTTTTATTTTTTTCCTTCTTTTTTTTCCTTTTTTTTTTTTTTTTTTTATTTTAAAATGTCCGTAGGCATAACTTGTAATGCCGTCCTCGAGTAAATATCTTTTATCATCAATGGGTGACAAAGTCACCTTGTTCTGGCATACAGTGAATAGTTTATGATGGCTACTATCAATTCTAATCTGTTCTTCCATAGTAGGTCTAACACTCAACAAGCATTGTCTATAGTCATTGTGTGTAATTTTCCGTGCAACCACATGTGTAGAAACACCTTTAGCTCTTTTCTTTTCTCCAGCAGATGATAGAATAGAGTACATTTTAGGTCTAAGTCCTATAAACTCTTGAATGGGGGTTGAATTCAGTTCATCTTTAAAGTATCCAATACGCTTTTTATTGTCTTCACTGAAGAGGGGATGATCCTTGGGATAGTCAGAAAAATCATACAGGTGTTTATGTTGGTTCATATCTTCATAAATATCAGCAGTTTGGATTTCATAAGCCAATGAATCAGTATCGGTGAAGAGAAGCTAAGCTTTTTCACCATATTGGCTTTTAATATGTTTATAATGAAACTCATACATCAGGAGTTTAGATAACTCCAAGATAGCAAAGCCAACGTATATAGGCCGGTTCATTAAAATGCAATTCCTTACACGTTCAACACCCACCAGATCTTCGCTAAAAATCCTGATAGCTCTAAAAGCTGGAGATGCCACCACCTTCAGGGCCCGCTTTGAAGAATTCACTAGTTCAATATTCACTCGATTTCGAAGATTCTCCATCGTTTTTCCAAACACAGCGTTATTAAGCAATTTAAAAAAGTCTTTCTCAAAATTAGTCTTTGCCTTCCTTCTTTCTTCTGTGTTAAATTGGATGTATTTCTCCAACCAGGGCTTCTGATTAAATTTTAAGGTCTTGTGAATTTTCTTGAGTCTTAAACCTAATGATAGGTATAGCTGAAGGTTGCGATAGTGAACAATATAATGTTTCTTGTCATGCAGATTGGGTACCAATTTCGTAGTACTAACAAAATGTCCATGATGTAATTGTTGAACCAGTCGTTCAGCATAGGGGGATAGCATTTCTCGTTCAATCTTCACCCTTTCAGGGGCTAGAGGGTATTCATTATGGTAATCATGTAAGGATTCAGGATACTCCAGATCCACTTCAAATATATACCCCTCTTGGGCATTATCCTTGAGACTCATTATCCAGGATTCATTCAAATTTTCTGTAGATACCCATTCAAAGCCACCATAGGGCAGTGGTTGAGACATGGCCCAACCATATAGGTTATTAGCATCAAGATAGATAATGTGCTTATCAGGCTTAGAAGAATCGTAATTTTCCAAATAACGATTATTAGCCTCGGATCTACGCTGACTTATCATACATATGCCACCGCGGATTCCACGTTCTATAAACAGTAGCATATTTTCATCTGTGAGTAGTTCTAGGGTTTGCTCAGTCATTTTTAAAGAGGCCTGCCAAGCCAGTCCAGGGGCGGTCATCATATGGGCGGCATCTAAATCATAGTTCTTCTTGCAAATTTTTCGAAAATTCTCAAATACATCGGCTAATAGTAACACATCTGTTTTCACATACAGGTCGTGATATTCTCCCAAGTTCTTTATGTTAAAGGTATCCCATACAGTTTGGGCATGCCGATAATCTTCACTCTTAATATCTTCGCCTTTAATATCATTATGAAATGCAGAAGGGGGAGGGAGCACATTTTCATCAAATTTTTGAAAGGATGTCATATAGCTATAGGGATATACTCCTTTCCTAATAAGAGCATTCTGTTGTACTATATCAGGGAAATGTTCTCTGAGAATATGAAATTCACTCAAGTCTAAATTGGAAACTAGCTTTTCCAGGGAAGCATTCAGAAACTGTAGACTATCAATAAATTGTAAACAGACACGGGGCCCCTCTTTCTTTGAAATCTTAAAAGATATGTATTTTTCAATATTAGTGGCAATCACATCAATTTTATGGTCTTGCAATTTCCCAAAACTCAGCATAATATGATGAGAGTCATAATTTTTTAAATTATGAAACACTACAGGAATATTAATACTTTGTCTATAGTTAAGATTACAGGCATTATGCAGGGCACCTCTATAGGCTCCAGTCACGTGATTGTGATCACGCACACGATCTGTTTTCAGTTCATAATGACACACATTACAATGGGTAGCTCTTTCAAAGTCAACTTCATTCTCTTTAGTCATTCGTAGTGGTTTAACATAACGTAATTTTTCTCCAAGATACTGTTTCTCCATTATCAAGTTGTTAAGAAAATGATTCACAGGGTCGATACCTCGATACACAGTAGCTTGTTTCAGGCATTTTCCATCAGGCCCTATAATAACATAAGCATATCCACAAGGTTCATGAATTGCTAGTCTATGCGTGTAAGATCTAATATTCGAGGGTTTAGTAGTGTCTTCTTTAACGATCAAGCTTCAAAGTCAGCATAAATGATGAAAGGGATGGAATGCTGATACTGTTTGTTCGTGAATTGGAGATATTTCTGATCTTCCGAGGGCATTTTAATGCGTTGAGGTGCATGTTCTTTACAATATTGAGCATGATCTTGCAAAAGATCGTCTCTGCTGTAACGAAGTAAACATCTATACCATATATATTGGGCTCCATTGTGCTTAGTTATATCTCCCAGCAAGCGTGACATATTCCTTATGAGAGTATAGTGTTGCTTATCTTCATCACTAATCAACAGGAGATTCACACAGTCTTCATCTTCACGTTTGGATATATGCAAAGGAAAAATATCTTCATCTTCGTATCCATATACATTTATTCGTATATTATTCAATTTTTCAATCTGAGGAATCTTCACAACTGAGATAGGGTATTGAATATCTCCAAGTTTAATGTCATTTTCAAAACTTTTATAATGTGACACTCTTTCAGGATGACCTTCACGGGATATATAGTATTTGTGGGCTAATAGGCACCACACCAGGCATTTCTCGTCTTCATTTCGAATATTGAGTAAAGCTTTCTTGGCTGCAAGTTTTGTTGGCAAAGGTATATAGCTAGAAGCTGCAAGAGGCTTATACTTTGCACAGAAAACATCTATCTTTCGCATCTTTTGTAAAGTCCATCCAGAGCCTCGGCTGACAAATTCTTCGAATAACTTCAAGATTTGTGAAAAAGCTTCTTCAACATTGTTGGGAGGGGTATCATCACGAAGTTCTGTCACAACATCTGTTCTAAAATATGAGCTGGATACCTCTTGGCCATTTGCAATGTCACGAATAAATTGCACATCTGCAATAAGATACCACTTAATAGATCTGTATGCATCAAGTTCGTCTTTTAATATCTTCAATAGCTGAGGACGAATCTCACCAAAACATAGCATAATATCCCCCTCTACACTTTCAGTGGGTTCCAGAGTGTGTACAGAGAATACATCTAAACCCTTCTTCTTCTTCGCTGCAATCTTGGGGCGTTTATTAGAAGTTGAGGCTAAAGCAGGAGCTTTTCTCTTTTTAGAACCATGTTCAATACGCTGATGGCGCAGGGCATCACTTTTCTTGCTGAATATAAGTTCACAATGCTTGCATTTCACACCATCCTTCAGATGAAGTAACAGGTGGCGCTTCAGGTTATCTCGTCTAGTAAACTGTGTGGAGCATTGAGTGCATTCAAACACTTTAACGGGAGAATGCGTATTCGCATGTCTAGCCAAGTCTTCCTTACGAACAAATGCACGTTCGCATACTTTACATCGATAAGTCAAAGCATCATCGTCAGAATGAATCTTCATATGTCTTGCTAAGGCATCTTTTCTAGAAAACTGCATTTCACAGGATAAACACGCCTGCAAGAGATGAAAAAATACAAGACTTTAGTATAAACACGCTATTCTCGGTAACAATGTAATACATTTCAGATGTATATATATATATATATATATATATATATATATATATATATCATTACAGATGTATATAAAGAAATCATGAATCCATTATACTATCCCCATTAGAAATAATAAAATTCCTGAATTAAAGAATATATCCAGATACAACACATTTCATGTAAGACCCCCAAGACATTTCATTAAATTCATAAAAACACTCATTAAAAAAGTTGTTACGCATCATAAAAATACAAAGTTTAATAAAATGAGAGAATAAAATCACATTAAAACAAGTACTTACATGTCCAATCCTGTACAAAGAGGGTGCATTAAGCATAGGAACATCAGTAACGGTAGGGATAGTACCTCCGATATTACTTTCTAAGGCAAACATACTCGCAGAAGAACTTTAAACACCTCTTAACAGCACGAAATTCACAACAGAAATGATAAAATCGCTGCTTGAAGACCACCTACACCCATTCATAAAAAAATAGTTCTTGGTGTATCCTTCCGCCAAGGTCACCCCAAGGTTATCTCTAAAGAGTTCTTGATGTATCCATCCGCCAAGGTCACGTGATAGTTATATCACGATTACCGCTAGATTTACAACACACAAATGTAATTATGCACACATCCGATAAAAAAATAACCAATTCGTTCAACATCGCAATCGATCCTTTTTAATAATCGTAATCGATACATTAAATAAATTCACATAAAATAATAGATTTTAATAAAATAATGAAAGAAAATCCCTTTGCGAGACCCCCTGAAACCTCCAATCCTTAAACAATACAGCAACGCGCTACTACTCCCTTGCAAGCATAAAACCCCCCGAATAACATATACTCCTCTCTCCCCCTCCCTCCCCGAGACACCAACACTCACTTCACCACACGTTAAACGTAACCCATAGCAACCGGAATCCATAATAAAACATTCACTTTCACCCCCCAACGTACATCCAAATACACAGTCATTCAACGTGAAACCCGTATTTTTACAGCAAAAATCACTTTACAGGAATTCATAGAACAAAAACTCCTAAAAAATCATAAAAAATCAACAAATTCACCCAGAAACTAGCTAAAACCCTCAAATTACTTATAATTATCATCTACATATGCTATATAACCAAGTATAACCTTAAAAAGGTGAGTATGCTAGTAGTAAAGGAAGGCCGGTTCACCGGCAGAGGAGGTATGTGAGGTATGAGGTATGAGGTAGGGCCACCATCTTGAATTCCGTAATCCTGGACGGGGGTGTAAAAGGGGGGAAAATGAAAAAAAAGGTGGGGGTAAAAATTTTGGAGAAACTTTTTGTCGGGTGGCAACGATGTCGTAGTCTTGTACGGGGGGTTGAGGGGGAAATAAATTTTTGAAATGGGATTTTTCTTCTAAGTAGGGAAGAAACTTTTTAGGGGTGGCAACGGCTGAGGTTCTGCGACAAAGGCGGTATGGAACCATCAGCGCCCCCTAGCGGTGAAAAGGGGTACTAATAGGGTAATTAGGAATTTTGTGAAAATTAATAAAAAATTGAGTTTTTAAAATTTTTTAAAAACTTTTTTAATTTTACCAAAATAATACATAGAGGTTACTTTCTGGAAATACTAAAAAATATTTATTTTTTCTTTCCAGAAACTATTTTAGGCGGCATTACTCCAACCGCATTCTGGCGAACCCACCTTCCTTTACTACTAGCATACTCACCTTTTTAAGGTTATAAATGGTTATATAGCATATGTAGATGATAATTATAAGTAATTTGAGGGTTTTAGCTAGTTTCTGGGTGAATTTGTTGATTTTTTAGGATTTTTTGTTGTATGAATTCCTGTAAAGTGATTTTTGCTGTAAAAATACGGGTTTCACGTTGAATGACTGTGTATTTGGATGTACGTTGGGGGGTGAAAGTGAATGTTTTATTATGGATTCCGGTTGCTATGGGTTACGTTTAACGTGTGGTGAAGTGAGTGTTGGTGTCTCGGGGAGGGAGGGGGAGAGAGGAGTATATGTTATTCGGGGGGTTTTATGCTTGCAAGGGAGTAGTAGCGCGTTGCTGTATTGTTTAAGGATTGGAGGTTTTAGGGGGTCTCGCAAAGGGATTTTCTTTCATTATTTTATTAAAATCTATTATTTTATGTGAATTTATTTAATGTATCGATTACGATTATTAAAAAGGATCGATTGCGATGTTGAACGAATTGGTTATTTTTTTATCGGATGTGTGCATAATTACATTTGTGTGTTGTAAATCTAGCGGTAATCGTGATATAACTATCACGTGACCTTGGTGGATGGATACATCAAGAACTCTTTAGAGATAACCTTGGGGTGACCTTGGCGGAAGGATACACCAAGAACTATTTTTTTATGAATGGGTGTAGGTGGTCTTCAAGCAGCGATTTTATCATTTCTGTTGTGAATTTCGTGCTGTTAAGAGGTGTTTAAAGTTCTTCTGCGAGTATGTTTGCCTTAGAAAGTAATATCGGAGGTACTATCCCTACCGTTACTGATGTTCCTATGCTTAATGCACCCTCTTTGAACAGGATTGGACATGTAAGTACTTGTTTTAATGTGATTTTATTCTCTCATTTTATTAAACTTTGTATTTTTATGATGCGTAACAACTTTTTTAATGAGTGTTTTTATGAATTTAATGAAATGTCTTGGGGGTCTTACATGAAATGTGTTGTATCTGGATATATTCTTTAATTCAGGAATTTTATTATTTCTAATGGGGACAGTATAATGGATTCATGATTTCTTTATATACATCTGTAATGATATATATATATATATATATATACATCTGAAATGTATTACATTGTTACCGAGAATAGCGTGTTTATACTAAAGTCTTGTATTTTTTCATCTCTTGCAGGCGTGTTTATCCTGTGAAATGCAGTTTTCTAGAAAAGATGCCTTAGCAAGACATATGAAGATTCATTCTGACGATGATGCTTTGACTTATCGATGTAAAGTATGCGAACGTGCATTTGTTCGTAAGGAAGACTTGGCTAGACATGCGAATACGCATTCTCCCGTTAAAGTGTTTGAATGCACTCAATGCTCCAGACAGTTTACTAGACGAGATAACCTGAAGCGCCACCTGTTACTTCATCTGAAGGATGGTGTGAAATGCAAGCATTGTGAACTTATATTCAGCAAGAAAAGTGATGCCCTGCGCCATCAGCGTATTGAACATGGTTCTAAAAAGAGAAAAGCTCCTGCTTTAGCCTCAACTTCTAATAAACGCCCCAAGATTGCAGCGAAGAAGAAGAAGGGTTTAGATGTATTCTCTGTACACACTCTGGAACCCACTGAAAGTGTAGAGGGGGATATTATGCTATGTTTTGGTGAGATTCGTCCTCAGCTATTGAAGATATTAAAAGACGAACTTGATGCATACAGATCTATTAAGTGGTATCTTATTGCAGATGTGCAATTTATTCGTGACATTGCAAATGGCCAAGAGGTATCCAGCTCATATTTTAGAACAGATGTTGTGACAGAACTTCGTGATGATACCCCTCCCAACAATGTTGAAGAAGCTTTATCACAAATCTTGAAGTTATTCGAAGAATTTGTCAGCCGAGGCTCTGGATGGACTTTACAAAAGATGCGAAAGATAGATGTTTTCTGTGCAAAGTATAAGCCTCTTGCAGCTTCTAGCTATATACCTTTGCCAACAAAACTTGCAGCCAAGAAAGCTTTACTCAATATTCGAAATGAAGACGAGAAATGCCTGGTGTGGTGCCTATTAGCCCACAAATACTATATATCCCGTGAAGGTCATCCTGAAAGAGTGTCACATTATAAAAGTTTTGAAAATGACATTAAACTTGGAGATATTCAATATCCTATCTCAGTTGTGAAGATTCCTCAGAATGAAAAATTGAATAATATACGAATAAATGTATATGGATACGAAGATGAAGATATTTTTCCTTTGCATATATCCAAACGTGAAGATGAAGACTGTGTGAATCTCCTGTTGATTAGTGATGAAGATAAGCAACACTATACTCTCATAAGGAATATGTCACGCTTGCTGGGAGATATAACTAAGCACAATGGAGCCCAATATATATGGTATAGATGTTTACATCGTTACAGCAGAGACGATCTTTTGCAAGATCATGCTCAATATTGTAAAGAACATGCACCTCAACGCATTAAAATGCCCTCGGAAGATCAGAAATATCTCCAATTCACGAACAAACAGTATCAGCATTCCATCCCTTTCATCATTTATGCTGACTTTGAAGCCTTGATCGTTAAAGAAGACACTACTAAACCCTCGAATATTAGATCTTACACGCATAGACTAGCAATTCATGAACCTTGTGGATATGCTTATGTTATTATAGGGCCTGATGGAAAATGCCTGAAACAAGCTACTGTGTATCGAGGTATCGACCCTGTGAATCATTTTCTTAACAACTTGATAATGGAGAAACAGTATCTTGGAGAAAAATTACGTTATGTTAAACCACTACGAATGACTAAAGAGAATGAAGTTGACTTTGAAAGAGCTACCCATTGTAATGTGTGTCATTATGAACTGAAAACAGATCGTGTGCGTGATCACAATCACGTGACTGGAGCCTATAGAGGTGCCCTGCATAATGCCTGTAATCTTAACTATAGACAAAGTATTAATATTCCTGTAGTGTTTCATAATTTAAAAAATTATGACTCTCATCATATTATGCTGAGTTTTGGGAAATTGCAAGACCATAAAATTGATGTGATTGCCACTAATATTGAAAAATACATATCTTTTAAGATTTCAAAGAAAGAGGGGCCCCGTGTCTGTTTACAATTTATTGATAGTCTACAGTTTCTGAATGCTTCCCTGGAAAAGCTAGTTTCCAATTTAGACTTGAGTGAATTTCATATTCTCAGAGAACATTTCCCTGATATAGTACAACAGAATGCTCTTATTAGGAAAGGAGTATATCCCTATAGCTATATGACATCCTTTCAAAAATTTGATGAAAATGTGCTCCCTCCCCCTTCTGCATTTCATAATGATATTAAAGGCGAAGATATTAAGAGTGAAGATTATCGGCATGCCCAAACTGTATGGGATACCTTTAACATAAAGAACTTGGGAGAATATCACGACCTGTATGTGAAAACAGATGTGCTACTATTAGCCGATGTATTTGAGAATTTTCGAAAAATTTGCAAGAAGAACTATGATTTAGATGCCGCCCATATGATGACCGCCCCTGGACTGGCTTGGCAGGCCTCTTTAAAAATGACTGAGCAAACCCTAGAACTACTCACAGATGAAAATATGCTACTGTTTATAGAACGTGGAATCCGCGGTGGCATATGTATGATAAGTCAGCGTAGATCCGAGGCTAATAATCGTTATTTGGAAAATTACGATTATTCTAAGCCTGATAAGCACATTATCTATCTTGATGCTAATAACCTATATGGTTGGGCCATGTCTCAACCACTGCCCTATGGTGGCTTTGAATGGGTATCTACAGAAAATTTGAATGAATCCTGGATAATGAGTCTCAAGGATAATGCCCAAGAGGGGTATATATTTGAAGTGGATCTGGAGTATCCTGAATCCTTACATGATTACCATAATGAATACCCTCTAGCCCCTGAAAGGGTGAAGATTGAACGAGAAATGCTATCCCCCTATGCTGAACGACTGGTTCAACAATTACATCATGGACATTTTGTTAGTACTACGAAATTGGTACCCAATCTGCATGACAAGAAACATTATATTGTTCACTATCGCAACCTTCAGCTATACCTATCATTAGGTTTAAGACTCAAGAAAATTCACAAGACCTTAAAATTTAATCAGAAGCCCTGGTTGGAGAAATACATCCAATTTAACACAGAAGAAAGAAGGAAGGCAAAGACTAATTTTGAGAAAGACTTTTTTAAATTGCTTAATAACGCTGTGTTTGGAAAAACGATGGAGAATCTTCGAAATCGAGTGAATATTGAACTAGTGAATTCTTCAAAGCGGGCCCTGAAGGTGGTGGCATCTCCAGCTTTTAGAGCTATCAGGATTTTTAGCGAAGATCTGGTGGGTGTTGAACGTGTAAGGAATTGCATTTTAATGAACCGGCCTATATACGTTGGCTTTGCTATCTTGGAGTTATCTAAACTCCTGATGTATGAGTTTCATTATAAACATATTAAAAGCCAATATGGTGAAAAAGCTTAGCTTCTCTTCACCGATACTGATTCATTGGCTTATGAAATCCAAACTGCTGATATTTATGAAGATATGAACCAACATAAACACCTGTATGATTTTTCTGACTATCCCAAGGATCATCCCCTCTTCAGTGAAGACAATAAAAAGCGTATTGGATACTTTAAAGATGAACTGAATTCAACCCCCATTCAAGAGTTTATAGGACTTAGACCTAAAATGTACTCTATTCTATCATCTGCTGGAGAAAAGAAAAGAGCTAAAGGTGTTTCTACACATGTGGTTGCACGGAAAATTACACACAATGACTATAGACAATGCTTGTTGAGTGTTAGACCTACTATGGAAGAACAGATTAGAATTGATAGTAGCCATCATAAACTATTCACTGTATGCCAGAACAAGGTGGCTTTGTCACCCATTGATGATAAAAGATATTTACTCGAGGACGGCATTACAAGTTATGCCTACGGACACTTTAAAATAAAAAAATAAAAAAGGAAAAAGAGAAAGAAGGAAAAAAAGAAGGAAAAAAAGAAAAAAAAATAGAAATTGTGGCGGTGTATCCTATACACCGGGTGGAGGTGGGACCACAATAAAAAAAAATAATATATTTTTTCTAACAGCATCTAATTTCTTAAAGAGACATTACTGCATTTAAATTTTGAACTCCAAGCCCGGAATGGTTGGGGAAACACACCCCTTAACCCCGCCCCCCCGAGATTCTCGAGATTCCCATACACCCGATTCACGCGATTCTGCTACTTTGAAAACACGCTTTTTTATCACATTTTTGTAAAAAACACACATTTTTGTTGTTTTTTTACGTTTTTTCAACATTTTGTGCAAAATGTTAATTTTTCCCATTACCACATTTTTAGTGACATTTTTGTAAAAACGCACAGTTTTTGTAAAAAAATTACAAAAGTGCGAAAACCCATGTTAATTCCCATAGAGAAATTGGCATTTTGAAAAAATCGCAAAAATGTTAATTTTGCCCATTACCACATTTTTTGTTACTTTTTTACGTTTTTGAGACATTTTGTGCAAAAAGTTAATTTTTCCCATTATCACATTTTTTGAAAAAAAATGACTAAAGTGTGAAAACCCATGTTAATTCCCATAGAGAAATTAACATTTTTAAAAAAAAGGTGCAAAATGTTAATTTTTCCCATTACCACATTTTGTTTAAAAAAAAAATTATAAAAGTAGAAAACTTACATTTGCGAAAAAATATAGGAAAAAAAAAACTTACATTTACGAAATTTTTAAAACATTAACACTTAAAAAAGGAAAAACAATATACGTCATAAACTACACTCTCTTCTGTGACGTCACCTTATGGAACTGTGCTGCCTCACACCGACTTCTGAGAACCCCTATGTTAAAGCATGAGACTTTACCACCGCCTCTGTTGATGCACTCATTTTCTGGCCTCGGAGGGTTCCCCATGTTAAAGTATAGGGATTCACCGCCTCTGAAGTGGCGCTGAACTCTCCCTAATCCCCTACTGTTATTTGATGTATGAAATATTGCATTTTACATTAATATTTTACTTTCATAACTTTAGTGTAGCATTTTTATTGCTACGATTTCTTACTATTGACAATATCTTAAAAAGAGAATGACATTTTTTATCTATATAAATAAAATTGAAAATACATCTATCTGTCTGTATGTGTATCTATCTCATCATCACGGTTGAACTGCTGCATCGAATTTCATGAAAATTTTGTGGGTAGCCTTAAAATAGCTCTACTTAAAATTTAGTCCATGTTTCGAGTTTCTAGGACCAAGGATTGTCGAGATATGAATAAAAAACCCACAATTAAACCTTCAATAAAAATAGAATTATGCAGATGATATATTTTCCGCAAATTTATTAAGAAAATTATACCATGAAGTTTAGCAACGCAATTAAATCAAATGTGTTTATATTTTCCAATTAAATCAAATGTGATTATATTTATTAGGCAGACGATTATTATTAAATTTTTTCCGATTTAAATAATAAAGAAATTGATATAAAAGAAAATTTTACAACCATTTTTATATCATTTTAGAGCTTTCATTTTAGTATATATTAATCCAATTTCATATATATTTTATAATTTGTTTTCAAACGAGGATATTTTATTCTTCAGATCTGTTTGTGAAGATAATTTTGTATAGAAAACACAGAAAGGAGAATTAAATTTAGAAGAATTAAGTGAAGGGAGAATTAAATGAAATATTTTAATAGAATGTTTTGAGCAAGAATGTCATTTAGAACACTGCAGGAATTTGCACATATTTTAAATCACGGGCAATGTCGGGTATATCTGCTATTAACAGTATACATAAAATTGTATATTGTACATCTATCTGGCCGTTTATTATCTCAGCACGGTAGAACTCACCTATTTTTTTGTCATTAGAATTATTATAAAATTTCAGAAATAGAGACTCCAAACATTAAAACTTCACATCAAATTCTGAATTTTAAGTTTCTTGTATTATATAATCAGTACGAAGAACTGACATACTGCTAGTCTATTATAAAATATCACACAACTAACAACATTATTAAAATAATTTTAAAATATTTGCAGGAAACTGAATGATTTATGACAACATATTAAGTACACTTGGTAAATACAATGAATGATACAAGCTAACCTGATAAAATATACATTTTAAACATTGAATGATTTTAAATACTTCACAATTATTTAACAAAACTTAATTTTACAAGTGCATAGGCAGTTTTCTTAATGTCACAACAATAAAATTCTAAAACAAACTAAGAAAACTCTAAAAGGTTTGTTGACGTTATAATTAGCAACAAAAGAAAATTTAGAATCCAGTTAGCTTTAATTGAAAAGAAATTTAGACAAGAAAGAAAAATATAATTTAAATAATTTGAGTGCCATATATTTAAAATTCTAAGTAATTTTAAATGACATAATAATAAGCAAAAAATGGTACGCACTTACTTCTAAAGAGCATTTACAATATCCAATATGTAGTAATGTATCCAATGTAGTATATATCCAATGTAATAAGGTATGTAATCAAAGGTATGCAGGTCAAAATCCTTATTAAATCATGAACTAACATATTAGACACTCAAAAATACGATAAAGGACCATTGACTAGAAAAAAAAACCTTGTACATCCACGAGCCAACGTAATGCACATACTTCTTTGTGTGGGCTATTAGGGGGGGAGAATTTTCCAGAAAAGGTCAGGCAGGGAAATTCGAAGACCAGATTTGGGCCTATAGAGCAGAGCACTACGCGGTCTATTTTCGGGGGGGGGGAAGGCTGTGCTCCGGTTTCAACTTTCGGAGGAGGCTCTGTAGCAGGTTGTATGGCGAACTATGATGCCGTTGGGCCAGTTCTGGCCTGTCGCACAATCATCCGATTTTGCTTCGCATTCGTGCACCTTAGCCTTCCAGAGCATTCATTCCGCCCATGAGTCCTTTGCAGCAACCATTGCTGCTAGCACCTTTGCACAGCAGTGTCCGTTCGGTGCAGGTGGCGGCCTATTGCTCGATATGACTAGCCAGCTTCACTCATTCTGACTATAAGACCAAGTTCGAACGCGTCAAATTGCTTATAAGGTCTTCGGCAATGTCGTAACGTTATTATTGGTTGTGACTCAACTGAACTGCAACGCTGATAACGAGCAAAGATAAACCGTCCACATTTTAACCTGTTTTATAGGATTCTAGTTGCGCAGTAGAAACGCGCACTATGAACGAAGTTAACACTCATTGACCTTGCAAGTTTAATCATTTGCATACTTGGTATAAAGAAATATGCATGCGAAATTTCAAGATGATCGAAATATTTTTAGAGGTGCTTCGTTTTCTTTAAAAAGAGTGTGTGTGTATGTATATATATATATATATATATATAATTAGAAAAGTAAAAAATTTGTTTTGCTTTAATTGCAATTTCATATTTAAAACTAACTTCTTATTTGTTTTATCTTCTAAAAAGAAAATCTAGTTTAAATGTAATTCACCACGTCTAATGTCATTCCCTTGTCTACTAAGAAGACAGGTTTGTGAGGACAGGGGAATGACAAATCATATGATTTTACTTTCTGAGTATATGAGTTTTATTTACATTTAAGCCTAACTTGATATGCAGTTAGCTACACTAACTAGGCACACATATATGTTAAAAACAATTATTTACTTTTTATTCTGGGAGTAATTAAAGATTAGTGAATGACAAGGAATAAAAATACGTATCCAAAATTTTTCAGTTTTATAATATTTCCCTGCACAGAATAATAACTAGAACATAGTCCAACACCTGAAATGGTGAATATAGACTTAAGTAAAAAAGAATAATACTTTAATTGCAATTTGTTGTCATCTATGTACAGAATAGGTGTTAAAATTTAAAGACAGGTGAATGACAAAAATCTAGGGGACAGTTGTAAAAAATTAATTTAAAATATTGCTCTAATGCATAGGGGATTTTTTATTACTGGTTGTATTTTAAATTGTCTAATTTAATATAAAATATCAAATTAAAAGAAAACTGGAAAAGGAAGACTTGTAAATGAAGTTGTGATTTTATTATTTTGCTGGGACACACAGGGGAATGACATTTAACAGAAAAACTAAATTTTTAACTATTAAAAATATAAATTGTTTTTTTAGCTAACGGGTGTCAATATGAACTATAATATAGTAAAACTGATCAGTGTCCAAAGTCATGCAAACTTTTATAATGACCCATATATATATATATATAAATTAGTAATATATATATATATATATATATATATATATATATATAAATTAGTAAATCCAATGTTAGAATGTATGTAGTAACTCATAATACACTATTCCAAAATTTTCTACAAAATACAAAGAAATAAAAGAAATTAAGACATAAATAGGAAATAATAAAGCGTAATGCAGGTCATAAAGACAAAGACAATCAACAAATTTCAAAAATGAGGAATGAAAATGAGAAAACAAAAAAATCAAGCAAAAAAGCTTGCACATGGAAGAGCTTTAGGCTTACGTTAAGTTCATTTCGAAAAAATTCTCTTCGGGTCCATATATCCCTTCGAAATGAACACAAAAATGCTTGTTTCTGAAACACAAGATAGATTTTATCTATAAACTTGTGTTATATGGACGACAAGCATATAGATTGGAACAATAATGGAAACATAAATACCTTAAAATACACTTCATTCGTGCAACCATGACAAGCAAAATATATATATATATATACAAAATTATAAATCCAATGGTAGAATGTAAGTAGTAACTCATAATACACTATCTTAAAATTTGCCTACAAAATACAATGAACTGAAAGAAATTCAACTATAAATAGGAAATTATAATACGTAATGCAGGTCATAAAGACAAAGACAATCAAAAAATTTCAAAGGAGAGGAATGAAAATAGGAAAACAAAAAAAATCAAGCAAAAAAGCTTGCACGTGGAAGAGCTCTAGGCTTAAGAATAGTTCATTTTGAAAGAAAACTTTTTCAAGTCCATATATCCCTTCGAAATGAACACAAAAATGCTTGTTTCTGAAACACAAGATAGATTTTATCTATAAACTTGCGTTATATGGACGACAAGCATAAAGATTGGAAAAAACAAAAATAAAGGAAATATAAATACCTTAAAATACATCTCAAAAGTACAACCATGACGAGCAATATATGACTAGTCCAATTTTGCCATACGCAGAAATGAAAAGAAGTGATCTGCTGTTGCCAAAGAGCATAAAAAGACTATATATATATATATAATAGGTTACGTTTTTCTAGCAATAACTACCTTATTCTAAATAATAGTAAAGAATTAAAGAATATATTAACACCACTAAGTAAACTAATTGGATTTCAAACTTTTGATTTTAAAGATATTTTTAATAAAAAATCTCTGATCTTTATGCAGTAAATTTAGCTCTATATAATGCTTATATTACTTATCATCCTACTCATACTATATTTACCAATTTTTCTAAACTTCTTCACTTTGTTCTTTTCAATAATTATATATTTCAAGGTAATAAATTATACTTACAAGTCTCAGGGGTTCCACAAGGTGGCTGTAGTAGCAGTATATTAGATAATTTATACCTTTATTATTACGAAAAATCTTTTACTTCAACAAATTATAAAATTTACAGATATGTTGATGATCTGATTTGTTTCGTCTTTACAGACAACTGTTGTTGTTGTTGAGACCCAGACCGTCCGACCTACCAGAAAGGTGTAAGGTAACTGTATGGACGGCCGGGAAGTGCCACCCAATTTAGACCGGAACCCAGTGGGGGAGGCATCCACAGGGACCGTACCCTCCTTCCCCTACCACCAACCTCTCGGAAGGACTTACGGACCCACATGTTTAACGTGATCGTACTCCGCATGAACACGGCGGCATTTGTGGTAGCGTGCAAATCTAGCGCGCAAACCACGGGGATACCGCACCCGAGATGGCCAACAGCACGCGGTGTTCCGAGGTGGTCACCCACCAAGTACTAACCGCGCCCGATGCTGCTTGACTTCGGTGATCTAACGAGAACCGGTGTTTTCAGCACGGTACGGCCGTTGGCCTTTTACAGACAACTGTGTCATAGATATAGATTTCTATCTGGATAATTTGGAACTAATTCCTAATGAAGCCACTATTAGTAATAACATTAATTTTTTGGATTTAAATCTTATTATTGAACGTACTAATGGGATATTTACTAATTTATATGATAAAAAAGAGTATTTTAACTTTAACATTAATAAAATATTACCATTTAATGCCCGTAACTCGATTCAATTTTTTAGAAATATTATACTTAATCAACTTTTAGAATTTATAGATTATCAGATAAAAAATTTCATGCTATGCATAGTAATAAGCTAAAAATTACCAGCAAATTATATAAATATCCAGCATAGTTTGTACATGGTATAGTTAAAAAGTTTGGAATTGTTGAATATACTTAAATTCTCTCCTTAGTATCTTATATTAGCCAGACATCTACTTTCTCTTGAATAAGCAATACCATGTATTTACATCCCCTTATAATTTAGCCTCTACGATTTCTATTATCATCTGCCCCATTATTTTGTAGCTCTTACTGTTGAATATCACCCTTTATCGTCTTTCGCATTACTGTTATTTATTTCTCACGATTGGCAACTTTTTATTTTTTGCGATTGGCAACATTGGTCTCTTTATGGCTCCAATGGATCAGCCATATGCAATGTTTTTTCAGGTATTCTTGTTTCCTATAATTTTTAATCTTTATGCATGTTGTCCAAGTTATCAGTGTTTATAGATATAATCTATCACTGATATCAGAAACATGCATTTTGTGTTCATTTTGATAAAATACTTGGAGTTGACAAAGAGTTTTATCGAAATGAATAATTCATTTGCTTAGGCCTAGGGCTTGTCCGCGTGTAAAGCTTTAATGCTTGGATTTTATTTTATTTTATTTTATCGATTTCTTTCCATTGATGTCTTTTGTTTGTCTTCATCTTGATGACTAGAGGTTTGCATTTTATTTTTCACTTGATTGATGATTCTCTGTTTGATACTTTTTTACTTGTTAGGCATTTTTTAATGTTGGGGTTTTTTGAGTTGCAACTTCTCTCTATTCTGTCATTGGATTTTCAAACTATTATATATATATATATACATACGGGATTTCGTTTTTTTATTAGAGTCAATTATAAAAGAATTCCCTCATCTCTATTTATCATAGGGGTACACATTTAAGTCTTAGGGGTGCGCGATAAATAAAATTTGGAGACCACTGGTCAAGGCAATATTAACAATGGAGTAGTACTAGGAGATTAAATGTATTTAGTACATCGATTTAAATTTTATTGACAAAGATAAATGTAAGGCCTGATTACCGAAAAGGCACGGAATTCACATGTTTCCCTTTAAAAGATTTAAAGGGACCTCAAAATTTTACCCTCGATACACTTTTTCTTTTTCTTAATTTAAGTTATTAGTTAGTTCGTGCCTTTACAATCAAACAAGGAAATATTTTGGTTGCCTAAGCCTAAATTTTAATTGCCCATATATGTTTCTTTTTTTAATTTAAATATTAAACTGTTAACGAATAAAAAAGTGGCATCGCAGTTAATATTAAAGTTGGAATAATTACAAAAGTAAACTTTGGCCACCAGTGCTTAAATAGGAAAAGTGACTATGGTTTAGGAAAAACAAGTTGTAATTTGGTAACGGGCAACCATTAAAAAAAAAACAGTTGCTTGATAAGAGCATTTAGTTGATCCTAGCAACTTGGACAATAGGATGTTTCGAGCAGTGATGCGCGCAAGAGAAATTATTTTTGAAACGTTTCTTGGGTTATAATCACGAGATCAAAGTGGGGTCCCCGAATGGGGTTATGCTTCCCCTAACTTAATCGGTTGAACGGGTCCTGGATAAATCTATAAATTCCAACATTGACTATCGTTGATTAATTGCGCAGAATTGTGATCCGCACTTGTAAGTCAATTAATGATATCGTATTAATGATTCTCTAAAATGATTTGACTTCTAAAAATAAGAATATCTTTCAATTAACTAGATCAAATAAAATATTACACTGTTAATATTATATCCAACACTTCCTTTTTTACTGATATCCTTATTATTCTGTCATCATTATCAGCGACCTACTTTAAAATTATTTTTCCTCGTCCACAATTAAAAGAAAACTGGTAAACGAAAATACGGAAAATAAAGTACGCCATGGCGGTGATAGCAAATAAAAAAAATCTTAGAAGAAACCTCAGACGGTTGTTTATGAGTTTTAGATATTTTTTCAGTACTTTTCCTCAAATGCTAACAAATGCAGATCCAATCTTGATTTCCGTTAACATCAATCATGTTTTAATGTAAATACGAAAACAGTTTATTCACCAATTTCAATATGCTTTGTTGTCAACCGTCTTAACCGTCACAACTAAGATTAATATAAAATCTATCCTGCATTATTACTTTCTCTGCATACATAGTATAATGTCTGGGAAAAGTATTGTGACGGGGTCGAAAATTCGAATTCGAGTTTTCGACGGGAGAGCACGTTTCAAGCATTCCTGAACTCGAATCGAATGTTTCTGGTGTGATATCTGTGTGTAAGCTGTAATTGACGAACAAATGGAGCGTTTCGAATGAAATATGGTGCGACTATCACAATCAGTGAATACCGGAACTATACTGTTATTAAATGCGATCATAAAGACCCCCTCCCCTACAATTTTCGAATTGATTCTTGAAAAAAACATTAAAAGATCAAGATCTCCAACAATGATAAATGAATAATCATTTCAGACTTACGTTTTCATTTGAAAACTAATGACACATTTTAGAATGACACCTTTCTCGAGATATTGCACAATTTACAAATGAATTTTTGTAAAAAATCCTTAAGAATTAGAACGTCGAACACTGTTAAATAAATAATCATTTCATATGTAAATTTTTATGAGAGAATTAATAACATACACTTTAAAACGCTAGCACGAACCATTCTTCAGATATTGCACTTATCATGTAAAATTATCAAGTAAATTTTAGATTAAAAAAGTAGTGAGTATCATCAAATAGGTTCAACACAATATTATTCAACAAATTTGGTCAACTCATTTTCATGGGTATAGTCAGGGGCGGCATTTCAGTATTCCATTTGGGGGTGCGAGATTTATATGTATGAAAATTTACAATATGTAATAAATAAAATGTTTTTTAATAGGGGGGGGGGGGGGAGGTCAGAAAATTGAATTGATGTTGAGAAAAATAATTGTTGTTAACATAATTTTTGTACATTATTGTGTTAACATAATTTGTTGTTAACATAATTTTTCTAAATACAAATATCTATATTTATTTACCTTATATTGAAGTTTTAAACGCAGGTTCTCAGAGTCTGGAATAAGAGAAATTTTTTTACAATATTATCATAATCCAGTGGTATATCTTGCTCTATAGCTAAAACAGCTAAAAATGAAAGTCTTTCTTGTGCCCATTGTACTGCGAAAGTAATTTTTCAGTCTCCCAAGGCACTAAAAAGACCTTTCACAATTGACTGAGCTGATTGGCACAGTCAAAAACAATTTAACTAATAATGTTATGACATGAAACACATTTCTTAAATTCCGCTCTTTAAAATAATCCAGGCGACTTTTAAAATTGGGATGGTCTATGTTTTCATTTTTCACCATTGAATAAAACAGCCGCATTTCACACAGCAATTCCTCTTTCTGGAAGTCATATACTTTACATATGGTTGAAACATTTTCTTTTTTTTTTCGACATCTGATCCGGATAATACTGAACTAAGGGCAAACAAAACAGATATATTGCTCTCATTAAATCTTGTCCCAATTTCATTAAATACTGAATCTATAATTTCATATTTAATATTGATTCTGTGATATGATTTAACATCATCATGGGGATTTTTTTCACCGCATCCAAACTCTCGTGTAATTTGTTTACTCTTTTTCAGTTTTGGTCCAGAATAAGAATTTTTTTCGCAAACTTTTGTCACAAAACTCCACACTTGATTGAAATATGCATCAGTGCGAAAAAACTTCAAGTTCAAAACTTCAGTTTCAATAGTAGCTTTAGCCAAAGCTTGCACAGTCTGAAAATTAAGATCAGATGACTGAAGATGCTTTAAGAGAGTATTGTATTGATCAAAAACACTGTTTCAATACAAAGTGAACAAAAATTCGAAAGATGTCATGCATGGTAAAAGGGCTTCGGCACTTCCACCATTGAGAGAATCGTTTTCAGATAATTCTTCCAGTGTTAAAATCACCACTTCAAAATTATCAAGTAGTGCTTTTATGGCTTTAACTCTGGAAGACCACCTCGTATCACTTAGTGATTGTAGAGTTGAAGAGCCTCCAGAAAAAGTATTTGTTGATGAGTGAATCTTTTCGAAAATAGCATGTTTTTTATATGATGTTTCTATGGAAAAATATAATGCATTGAGCTACTAAAATGCATTTCTAGCAGAAGGAATGGATGAGCATGCACTAACTACACATACATTTAATCGGACACTTGAAATTTTCAAGTGAAAAGGATAACATCAACCCAATCTTTTTAAATTTAAAAGGATTTGTTCCAGCCGGAAGTGGGAACTTCACTGTGAAGGTTGAAGGTTGGCTCTTTTGAAACGCCATAGCGTGAGAAAACAGACCAGTGGACAGTCAATAAAACAAGAGAGAAGCCGACAAGGAAAAATTTGGGGGCGCGACCGCGCCCCCTCGCGCCCCCTATTTGCCGCCCCTGGGTATAGTTAACTCATCTGGTAACTCATTTTCTTGGGTATAGTTAACTCATCTGGTAACTCATTTTCATGGGTATAGTTAATTCCATTTACGAGAGAAGTTGCTTTTGTAATAGTTATGTATTTTGACGTCCAAAGATTCGTTAATAGTTATTTGTTTAGTATTAATTAAAGGTTAATTGCATTTTGGTGAAGATTTTGCACGTAAGTATGAATAATTCTTTTTGTTTAGACTCATAAGTCGCCAAAATCGTCTAATTTCAATTTACTTGATATTAATTCAATATCAAAGCCATTGATTGTACAGTGGATCTTGTACATTATTATTTTCCTACGAAAGAAATGAAGTCATTGCAGGTAAAGGCATGTGCTGCCCATGTCATATTTTTTCAGTGTTGATCTAGCTGTAGAACTAGTTGGCGCAATTTTCAGAATATATTTTTTTTATGCTTCTCAGATATCTGGTAAAACGCATATAATGTCACATAGTCATGGAATGACGTTTTCTAAATGGCGTGGTATTTTTGTTTTAAGGGCAGTTTGGGTTTAGAAAGTAGTGAACCATTTTCCGTTGGAATTTTTTAAGCGTCAACCAACCTCGCATCACCGAACTAGTTGGCGCACTCGCCAGGACCTGACCAAGCCAAAGTAGGGTCCAGGGCTTGGCATTCATTCGGGGCCACAATACGCATACCAAACACATGCAAAAAATCAACACATAAGAAATTTGCGGGAGTTTAGGATCACAGCCCCGAAGGCCCTTTTGTGCATATACAAAACTTCCAAACTTTTTACTAATAAGTAATATATCAAGTAATAATACCTTTAAAGTAATGTACTAAGACTTTAAAGGATGTATAATATTTAAAACTTTTAAAATATTTCATAATTTAAAATAAAAACCAATATTACCAGTTTCAAATTATTTGAAATGTATTTCTGTTTAAATTTTTAACTACATACCAAAATTTAGGGGTCCCTTTAAATTTGGGGCTCAGGGCCTCGGCCCCAGAGGCCCTTGTGTTAATCAAGCCTTGCGCACACCTCAGAGTAGGTCGTCGCAGAAACTTTTAGAAGGGGGTTAGAGAATTATTAACGATTCCTATTCCTGATACTGGAGATATCACCCGTTTTTCTTTCAGGCATACCTCTGGGGGGGGGGGGGGGCGAAGTCCCCCGGAGACGAGCTTTCGTCCCCCGCCCCCCACCCACCGGAGGCATTTTATGTTAACCTAGTTTCTATTTATGTGACACAGCATTTAGATATATTTATATAGGGCAAATAGAAAACTTGCCCCCCCTCCTAAAATTTCATTCGCCCCCCCCCCCCACCTCCGACCAAAAAGTCCTGAAAGAAACACTGAATATCATTTCTGATTCAAAAAATTATATTTCCCTTACAACTATTTATCTGGATTGGTTATACATAAAGCTTAGATAACAACTGATAAGTCGAGCTAAGACTGATATGGATTCAGAATCGAATTCCAGAGGAGATAGGAGAATTCATTAAAGATTTCCATTCGGGTTCTTTTCCCCCTTCTGCTTCAATTATTTTCATTTTTCTTGAAATATCTAATTCAGCTTAAATAATGAGTGATATGGATTCAACATCAAATTTTGTATGGGTTGGGAAATTCAATAAGGTTTTCAACTTCCAGTTAAAAAAATGTCCTTAAAACATCTACTTTTTTTAGAATCGGTTACATATAGAGCTTTGATGATGACTGATATGAATTCAGCATCAAATCCCGAAGGAGGGGGGGGGGGGGGTACTAAGGATTTAGATTTCGAATTCTGGAGGTGTCACTACCTATTAAGAAATTACATCTTTCTTGCAACATCTAATTCTCAGAATTGACTTAGATAGATTTTAGATGTTGACTGATATGAATTTAGCATTGAATTTCAAAAAAGGTAGGGATGGTGGAGGGTTAACTAAGGATTCACACTTCCAGGTCTGGAGTTGTTACTTCCTATTTCTCCCAAAATCCGTATGACTGCACGAAGTAAGTACGAAAAAGAGTATAAAATATTTTAATAGTTTCGTCGAAAATGAACACTATTTATCACTACATGACGGCTCCTTCATAAAGTTTTTGTATTTAAATTAATATCTTTAGGAATGCATGCTAACATTATTAAAAATTTACAGAGGAAAATAAGCTGATAAACACTAGTTCATTTTTAATTTACGGACCTCACGAACAGTTCAGACAAATTTCATATTGACGTAGAAAAAAATTAAACTTAGCTAATGAAAATATGATAAATTTCGTTTCGGGAATAATGATAAACTGAGATAAACTGAGAAATTAGAAATAAAAAACTGAGAAATAACTGATGATAAACTGAGAACTTAGAAGATGAATTTCGCAATTTTAGGTCTATTATAACATGAATTATATACCTGTTGGTTGCACTATACTTACGAAATATTTTTTTCTCACTATGTGAGGCAGGGTGGAGCATTCGTTAACTGGTCTCGAAACGAGTGTACCAACAACTCACCGTATACTTGATCTGCATGTCACTTTACGTTAATCTGTATGCCATATAGTTATAATAAACTTGCTGCAATTTGGCTCAAATTATATCTCATGTTGCTGTAAACAACTGGTATGAATAAAGAAATGAATAATGAAATACATTGCAGACAATAACACGATTTTTAAAACGAAAAATTACTTTGCACTATTAAATGAGACAATTGCTGAAATTTGACAATTTTTGAACTAAAATAGTGATGAAAGCTTATGTACACTTGAAAATTAATTGACTAATCATGTAGTAATCCACCTATCGTTATCTGACTATAGTTATCTCAGTTATTAGTACTAAGTCAGCAAGCTCCTGTCTTCCCACTTCGATATCCAAAAGCTCGCTCTTTTCTGGTTTTCCCCCTCCCTACATTGATATAACATTGTTATATATAAATATATATACTGGAAAAGTGTTGTTATTGATGATAATTGATCCATTCGTTTGATCTGCAAAGAAGCAAGAATTGCCATAAGAAAAATCCCTTTTAGTTCGTTATGTTCAAGGCCTCAAAAATAGCTGCTAAATGAAAAGTGGGGGAGAACATCAGTTAACTTTGCGCTTAACTATGCAAACAGAGGTATTCTACTCAGAAAGAGAAAAAAATATTGGAAAATTACTTTATAGATGCTGCTAGAATATATCATGAATTTATCTGTATAAATAAAATTGAAAATCTGTCTGGCTGTCTGTACGTTTGTCTCTTCATCACGGGAGAACGGCTGAACCGAATTTGATGATGCTTTGTAGGTAGCCTTGAAATAGCCCCACTTAAAATTTAGTTTATGTTTTGTGTCTCTAAGACCAAGGGTTATCGAGATATTAATGAAAACGAAATTTTCATTTGTCTCATCATCACAGGAGAACGGCTGAACCGAATTTAATGAAATTTTGTGGGTAGCTTTGAAATAGCCTCACTTAAAATTTAGTCCATGTTTCGAAGACCAGGGTTTGTCCAGATATTAATGAAAAACGAAAAATTTTCCTAGGAGTTCTACTCTCTAACTCCCTGGTTCCTCCAAACGAAATAGGTTGGAAATCACTGGTTTAAAACGCGAAAGTGTATTAAAACGGTATCTCTGAATTTGGTGAGAGTTTAATGTGCTTATCAGTCACTTTTGAAAATCGCAGATTTGAAACATGAATTTAAATGGAAACTCTATCACCATGGTTTATTTTTCACGGGTTCTAACTCAACAATGAAAAGTGTTAAGAAATCAAAATGGTTATTTAATTATCAGCATTTTATGAGGAAGATTTTTTCTTATATCATGTTGCTCAGCAACGCTAAATTAAATCAATTAAATCAAATATGTTTGTTAATTTTTATTATTATTTTTTCGATTTGAATAATAAATAAATGGATATAAAATATATCTTATAAATAAATGGATTTATTTTTCTTTTAATTATATGAATTGCGGACTGCGTACATCACTTTCATTTATTTTGGCAAGAGTTTTCAAACTTATATATTGTGTTTAGCCAATAAACTCATATGTTGTGTTTAACCAATAAACTCATTTAGCCGATTGTTGAAACAGAATAAGAGTAGAACGGGTATATCTTCTAATACAATTTTAGTGTTTTCATTTAGTATAATATACAAACGGGATCAGGATGTTTTATTCTTCAAATCTGCAAATTCATATCTACGAATTTGGCGGGATATCGCTAACTTGGCAACTTTTCTTAAACGTTGCTAAATTGACTGAACTGTCACCAAATTGATAAAAACGACACTAAATCAATGAAATTAATTATTGTTTTATTAGAAGAGAGTACTAAAATGATGTTTCGGTAACATTTATGTATCAGTCCAACCGTCCTACTTAGTAGCACATTTATGGAAGTTTCAAAATGTCGCCAAATTGAAAATGTTTGTAAATCCTTAAAAATATCTTGAAATTGATAAAATTGCGATAAATAATTGAAATTAATTGTGTTTTGTTAGGGGATAGTATTGTGATGATGTTTCATCAATTTGTCGCCAAGTGGGACTGTCAGTTCTATAGTCCCATTTGGCGATAAATTTGGCGATTTTTTAAAATGACGCTAAATTGACGAAAATGTCGCCAAATTGATAAAATGACGCTAAATTTATCAAGATGACACTGAATCGATGAAATTCAATATTTTGCATAATTAAGTACGATTTTCTAGATAATCTCTGTCGTTTTGTGAGAATTAAAAAATATTTTTTTCTAAATTTGATTACAAACTGGATTAAGATACTTTATTCTTCAGATCTGCTTGTAAAGATAATTTTGTATATAGAACCCAGAGATTCTTATACATGTTTAGAAGAATTAAATTAAATATTTTAATAGAAAATTTTGAATAACAAAGTCATTTAGATTACTATAGGAATTTACACATAATTGTAAATGTTAAGTTTCTTTATATTATATTTTCCGTATGAAGAACGAGTATACTGCTAGTGTTTAATATAACAGAAAAATTAGCTTATTAATTTGTACTGATTAATACAAAGAATATCTCAGAGACCTGGAAAAAAATTCAACAGCAGAAAATTAGTTGTACTACTTTAGATTTCGGAGTACTAAACTTTTGTTTGTTAGACAGCTGGAATCAACAACTTTTAATCGTCATAATGTTTCCACTTTGTGTCTGCAAAGCATGTCAGACCACCAACAAGCAATTCCATTACAATTATAGCACGAATATCATCTGACAGATTTTTGATCACCTGAAGAAACACTGCCCTTACTAAACTCTTCTTCAAGTTAGTCAATAAGTATAAGAAAAATAGTCATCAAAAATACTAACAGATACACCAGAAGGAAAGGGTTGATGGTTATGTTTTTTGTAAAATTTTCTATGAAAAAAAGCACAGTTTATTACATTGGTTCTGTCGTTGAAAGAATCGATGTAGATTATACTCTTGTGTGATTCATGAGACGAAAGTCTAATCAAGATGTCTTTGTTTTTCTTGAAAATGCTGATGAATCTGTTATAAATACTCAAGATATTGTAATATGTCTTCCCCAAAAAGGGGTATCCACAAGAATATAGTACACTGTCAATTGTATAAAAATATTTTAATGTGCTATTTGCATAATTTTAATGTCCGTTAATTATTGCTTTATGAATTGAATATATTTCATTTACTATTTAGTATATTATTATTTTCTTCAAATATTTGCCAATTAACATTAAAAGGAACCGAAATTTTTAGATTTCAAAGAGTAAAATGTTGGCAATTCTGAAATTTAAATGAAAAAATAGATCATTGAAAATTGAAATGCAATAACTTGCTGAAATCTACTTTTTGTGTTTAGATACTAAATATATTGACTTTTGAAGGTAGACCATGAATCATATTCATATTTTTTAGAAAATTTAGCCATGGTCCATAGTAGCCAATGGTGAGGGTCATTGTACTTCCAACACCGGGGTACAATGGTCCACTATGTCGCTTGTCATTTAAACAATTATACAACAAAATGTAATTGTAATTGTTAGTTTTGAGTAAGTATAACAAAAACCTGAATATATATATAGACAATATGTATACTCATCTAAAATCTGAATTTTATTCATCATTTAAAAGGAAAACGTCGAAACTAGTAAATTAGACCCCAGTATCACTTATCATCGCTCAGTTAGAGAGAGTTGACGAAATACGAGTCAAATTGAATTGTGTGTTGAGTGTTTTGAGAACAGATTTTGTTGTTTTGTGAATTAGTTGAGCACTTTATTGTTGTTTTATTGTACCCGACAGTTGTTTTGTTATCTTGTAAGATAGCTACTGTGTTATTAGCCGTATATTGTTCCTGTTATTGGGGATTTTAAATAAAAACGTTAGTTCTCCAGAAATTCGAACTCTCTTTTGTATCCTGAGAGTACACCCACGATTTGAGAGGATACGCCATATTGTATATATATATATATATATATATATATATATATATATATATATATATATATATATATATATATATATATATATATATATATATATATATATATATATATATATAATATGTAACGAGTATAGTCGTAGTCATGACGTCCAGCACCTTCGATACACGTATAGGAATTTCATATGTGTGCATATACTATTTTGAAAGAGTTAACTTGCTACGCATTTTGCTAATCTGCTCTACATTAAGGATTTATTAAGATTTTTAATACATGTTCATGGCAGTTTGGTGTACAACTTCAGAGCAGATTTACATCACGAGTGGGGAGAATGATTGAAAGAATGTTGGCTCAGTAATCCAATGTAAAAGACAGCCTGAGTCTTTAGAAAAAATCTGATGTGGTCAACACATGACTTTCCTTATATAATGCAATGAATTTACTACTTTTGCAGTTAAAAAAATAAGTTTTTCTTATAGTAGATACTTATATTCTTTCCAAGATACTGAATTTTCGACAATTAGTCGTCCTTTTCATTGATTTAGCGTCATTTTTATCAATTTGGCGAGATTTTCATTAATTTGGCAACATTTCAAAAAGTCGCCAAGTTGGCGACATTCCACCAAATTCGTCGCCAAAATCTCGATAAGCGTTATGGATGGAGAAATAAGTTGCCCTTATAGCAGATGAATGACTATTGGCGTTCAAATGCAAAAGTATTACTCAAAGTATCTTTTCTCATGAATGGAACAGCTAGATCCACGACAATGATGTCACCCAATTTATCGCAAGATATTACATATGAAAAGTGAACATGTTTCTCAACACTTAATATTTTTTTTAATTTATGGAATTTTTTGATAAATTTATTTGAAAAATGTACAATATCTCGAGAACGGTTCATGCTAGCGTTCTAAAGTTTATGTCAATTGTTTTCTAAGGAAAAATTACATAAGAAATGTTTATTTGCGTAACTTTATTAAAGGTTTTGACTTTTTGATGATTTTTTCAAAATTTTCGAAAATTTAGGGAGGTTCTGAACATTCGATTACGTTTAAAAACAATAGGCTTCCAGTATTCACGGATTGTGATTTTTGTACGAAATTTCATTCGAATCGCTCCGTTTGTTCGTGAGATATCGTCTCCACAGACTCACTGACACACACACGCACACACACACACACACACACACACACACACATACACACACACACACACACACACACACACACACACACACACAAACACACACACACACACACACACACACAGACATCACTTCAAAAATGTTTGATTCGTAATCAGGGATGCTTGAAACGTGCTCTCCCGTCGAAAACTCGAATTCGAATTTTCGATCCCGTCACAATACTTTCCTTATACATTATGTATATAAGGAAAGTAAAAATTTAGCTGGGTTTTAATTGTGGGAATATTAAAAGTGTAAATGACAGGATGTTAATATAAAGGAAACTAAACGCTCGGAAATTTAAGGGGGCTTAAAATTGTATAATATATATATCCTCCATACATATATTATTCATGTATTTATTTATATAATAGCAAATAATAAATATTTGAAAAATATGCTAATTCCTCGTAATATGTTAAATCCGGCAATTTTGGGCAATAAATCGGAATTTTGAAAGCCTTGGAAATTTTGATGGGAAGAAACTAATTTATGGGTTTCTTATATGCTCTGACTAATCTAACACATTATTCAGTTTAAAACTCAATGATGGTTTGTCATTTTGATAAACTTACTAAATCTTTATATTAGTTTAAAGGTAGAATCAGAGAGTCGAAATAAAATTTTTGAAAATTTAAAATTACTGAAATTTTGTTGAAAATGTTCCAAATATATTAGCTACAAAATTATTTAAAGATTGTTGGGACTAATATAGATTTCGTATTATCATTAAATTTTAAATAAATATCAATAAATTAATCGCTTTATGATAAGTATTTTATAGTTCAGAGGGTTTTTCCTTTCAAAATATACACAAATTAAATTACAATTTGTTTGTGGAGTTAATTTTAATTTTTATATATAATAAAAAAGTCTAACTTAAATACTTTTATCAACCAAACAATTATCTCCCAATTTTTCATGCGTCAGCTATATATAATTCCGAATGGCAAATATAAATATTATTTTTGTTTATAAATTACACACATTTCTTTTACAATCCAAAACGCAATGACTGAAAATTCTCACTTTTTGAGAACTTTCAAAATTTCCAGTATTTTCAAAATCCCCCCAAATCGCTGTTTATTCCTGGGAATAAGCTGGGTATTTTTCCAATCTTTGCAACTCTAACTGTCAGAAAAAAGCTTTTTGTTGAACAGCCTACTATTTTATTCACTATTTTGCATGTTGGTTAAATCCATGGAACAAAAATTTTTCTTTGATAGCTTTCAGCGAGCAAATCAGACTTCAACTACCATTTTACCAAGTAAAAGTGTATAATTTCCTTGCTAAATCCAGAATCTCTCAAAACGAGGGGCTCTTTATAAGATGATTTAACTGTACTTGAAAATTACCCAATCGTTGGCTGTTTTGAGGCTATGCACTCTGGCTTGGAAAATGCTTTTTGAAAGAAGTTGAAATTTGAATTAAAATACTCGTTGTAGATAAAAAATTACATCTATTCACGGTGAAATTATAGGACTAGAATATCGAAAGATGCCTTCGGGTGACGTCCAACCTAGTTACGAGTAGTATCGAAGCTATGGTGTTCAAGTGCGAACTTCCTTCATGGAGTAACCGAGGGGCCTTCAGTAGGGAAACCTACTTTCTCCTACCTTCACTGCTACTTACCTGCGGGCGGGCTCAAGTGAGATTCCATGTGAACGCAGAACGTCAAGATACTATGTAAGCAAATTGTAATCCGTCCTAGGTATCGATAAAAATAGGACGTCGTGGAGAATCAAAGGTCTTAATCATGTAATAAAGTTTGGTCTTGCAACAGATTTAACAATAAGTACTAAATTCATCATTCAATAATAGACAGTAAATCCATTAAAACAAAGTTTTCCAAAGTATATTTCGCGAAGCCATTGGAGTTCCTAGACAGTGTTCCAGGGGTTCTGCGATGTGGTAACCTCGTGTAGATTTTCCTGGAAATTAAAAAATGATAAAATTTGAATGCATAGTTTGGACCACAATGGACTTTTCTCATTTTGGGGGTCCGCCATCAAATTGAATTTCAAAAGGGTTTCGCGGCCAAAAAGTTTGAAAATCACTGCATTAAGATACAGTTCCAAAAATGGTTTGGCGCTCCAGCCACGTGTTTAATGATGTATTTAACCAGGTTAGAACTAAATCGAAATAATGAGGCAATTTTTAAGGCCATCAATTATGGAGCTCTCTTCAATTAAACTCGGTAAAGGTTAGTGAAAGTCCCAGACCATACAGCCAACCCAGGGGTTTATGGCAGTTTGATGTATGGCCGGTCGGTAAAGGTTAGTGAAATAATTTGAGGACCAAAATATCTTACAACTTACAATGTTACTCCCCTTTCTCAAATAAAAGGATATCTACTGATTTCGACTAGTTTAAAGCAAATATGGAATTTATTCAATTATTCCATGGAAAGGCTCGGAAGGAAATATCAGAAAATCTCGAAACTTTTATCAAAATGATATAGAAGACCATAAAAAACGTTGAATATAAGTACGGCTGCAATTGAAAGAGGAATGAAAAATTATGGATCCAAATCTTAAAGCCCGGAATCATTAAGTTCAATTCAGGTAGGATCAATTTGATAAACTCAAGGTGCAAAATTGTGAAGCACTATAATTTTGAGGAATTCTAATTGTATGCGTATGTCTGGAATTGAAAAGCCCATAGGCTTAAGAGGGGGGCCACTAATGTCATAAAGGAAATTTAATCATCAGAATTTTGGGTCTACATTAATAAATTTTCAGAGGACCAAGTGCTTGTATTCAGTAACGAAGCCTGGGGGGAATCTGGGGAGACGTTAACCCGCTACCAAGCAACTTTCTTTCCAATAGTCCACCATTATAAATAAGTGTATAAATATAGAGTAATGTATAATTAAAGTGAAAAGTGTGTAGTGTAAAGGTATGTAAAGTGAAGGGTGAGTAGACACTGTTTCTCTAAATTCCCTTAATGCTAAATCAAAGGCGTGCTTCTGATTTTCCCACTGCTAAGAACGAGTATGTACCGCCTTCGTTAGCTAAAATACATGCCACCTCAGTACCCAGTAAGATTTTTAGACATCCGTAGACACTTTTATAAATAGCCTCTATTAACACTATATTTGCAGCCCATTGTATTATTTATTCATGATTTAAACATTTCCTCTTCACAAATTATTTTGAAATGTTCAAGAATAAATGCATAGAACAGTTATGAAAGAACAGAACATTCTTTTGAGATCTTCTGAAAATGTTCTGAATTGCAAACATTATGTATTCATACATGTTTCTTTGATAACATAAATCTAACTTAAATTTCCTGCATAGGAATATTCGATGAAAATGAATTTTCCTTTAAAGTTTAGAGACCCCCTATATTTAATTCTTAGTTTATTTATGTGCATTTTCTATTTAGAATATTAGAGTTATTTTACTTTTCTGGAATTTATTCTTTCAAAATTTTATAAGCAACAATGTGTTTCGCTTATTATAGTAATATGCCATCCTAAACCCCAGTGTCAATGCCAGACATTTTCATTAAAGAGGAGGAAAAACGTTATATTTTACGTTTATGTAGTGTTTTCATGATAATTCTAATTGCATAATTATACTAGGCACGGTTAAGATTTTTGTACACAGCATTTAATATTTGAAAGTGCTCGAACAAAACGAAAATAAAAAGTGCTAAGTTTCTAATATGTGATAAAAGTTTTCCCAGGCTTCAGTGTCGATGCTAGACATTTTACGTTCATACAATCCAGTGTTTATGCCAGATTAATAATTATCCTAGGATTCAATGTTTATGCTAGATGTTTCCATTGGGGAGGAGGGGAAACTGAGATTTTACGAACAATTAATAGGTATTCCAGTATTATTAGTTATCCTAGGCTCCAGTGTTTATGGCAGACGTTTTATATTACAAAGAAAAAGGGGTGGGGAAGAAACAAAGGTTTTAAATTCAAGCACATAGTAATTTCATAATCATTCTAATTGCATAATTATACGAGGCACGTTTTTTGTACATATTTAATATTTGAAAATTCACGAGAGAAACGAAAATGAAAAGTGCTAAATTTTTAAAAGTGTTATAAAAATTATCTTGGACTCCAGTGTCGATACTAGACGTTTCCATTAGGGAAGAGGTGGTACTAAGGTTTTACCTTCAACTACATGGTGATGGTGATTTCATGATCGTTATAATCAGTGGCGTCGCCAAGGGAGGGATTTAGGGGTCATACCCCCCCCCCCCCAGAAACCAGTCGAATTTCAAGGAAATGATATATGGAGAAATGGAAAACAAAATATTTGATGTCAACCCCCCTGCCCCCACAATTTTTTTCCCTTTTTTGCGACGCTGCTCATTCTAATTATATAATTATACGAGAAACGTTTAAGTTTTGTACACAATTTCTAATATTTGAAAATGCAAGAAGGAAAAAAGTATGTGCTAAATTTTTAAATGTGCATTAAAAGTTTAAATACCAGCCTTATTGGGAGTAGATCCCCCCCCCCCCGCCCCCAATTTGCACCTCCTTTCCCTTACTGTTGAGTTTTATCGATGCTAGGTTCGGACTTAACCTTTTGGAAAATTCATCATTGATGATAATATGATTTCCTTTCTATGATTGCCCGGAAGTAGCTTCGAACGAGAACACAACAGCCTACCTGTAGGAAATACTCACCATCCGACAAACCCCCAGAAAGAGGCTATGGTCAGATCATTTCCTCTTAAAAAGCGGTTTCAGCCACAATTTTTCCTCATCGTGACTTCGTCGCGCTCCGGTTTCCCTTTCACTTGGTCATTACCCAGTTAGCTTGCATCGACGCAACATCCCCTCCCCCGTCACGGCAGAGAGGTAGGTAAGAAGTTTTTGTTTGGGTTTCATCCCGCGAAATTCAAACGCTCCGCGCGCGAAAGTGAAGAAACAAACGCGACCCAGAAACATACAAGGTGAACTGACGGTCGACGAAGCTGACCGACAGACTTGATTTGAAAGGGAAAGGTTTCGGTGTGAAAACTGTTTTCTTCGCATCATCGGTTGCAACATACCCGTAGATAAGGGTCATGGAAATAGGTAATATTTGTTCCGTCTATTTTCTTCCTTTCGAACCGTGTCTTTCTCAAATTTTGCCACAAAAATTATGATTCTTGAAATTTTTTCATGCCAACCTGGGAGCGCATTTAGATGGCCTGATATCCATGACGTCACCATATTCTGTGTCCTCTTGAGAAAATTTTTATTGAGCCATAATAAAGTCCCATTCATGTCTCATAATTTCATATGCGCTTTGCAATGATTGATTATTTTATTTTTCGCAAATTCAGTCAATAAAAATATTCATTTAAATAAGAAATAATTATTTTAAAGAAAATTTAAGAAACCAATTAATA
Organism: Amaurobius ferox; assembly: GCA_951213105.1. Lineage (NCBI taxonomy): Eukaryota > Metazoa > Arthropoda > Arachnida > Araneae > Amaurobiidae > Amaurobius > Amaurobius ferox. The sequence continues at coordinate 108,570,017 of OX578142.1, read as the reverse complement.
TATCTCGAGTCATATATTAATGGTTTCTATACCTTTACTTTTATCACAAGAGAGATCTAAAGCTCAAGGCCTGTGTTCAACAACAAAAAAGGGTTTCGACCAAACTGAGACAACTGTTGCCAGACAGTGTCCTTGTGGGACCCCGCATTCTATTGTTCAGGGATCCCAAAAAGATTAACCAAGCAATGTTTTTAACAGCAGCAATTTGACATGATAGAAGAGTACCTGCAATTTTCAATATTTTTGCTTTACATTATATTCCGCTAAACATTTTCTGGGGGCTCTGTATACCGAAATTGCTTTTTAACTGTTTCAGTACTTCTTCATTTTATCATTTTAGGAAACATAAATATCTACAAAATTAAATAAAATTTTGTAATCATTTCAAATTGATTCGTGTATAGGAGGCCCTAAGCGGTCTTTTGTCCGTTTATTGGTAAATCCGCCGCTAGTCAACTCTTTATTTAGAAAATTTCTCAGTTCCACACTTTGAAATGTACGCCCCTTGTTTTTGAAAGTTCAGGTATAACACCTATTTGTGATATATTTTCTGACGTAAATCGTGACCCAGGAATGTCATATTTATTCACCAAATATTTCATATCTTTCATAAATTTTAGGAAACCCTTTTATACAAATTTATAGATTATTTATTAATAGAATATTTATATCAATAGAATTACAGAATATTTAGCATCTCTGTGCAATTTATATACATATTTCAAAATTGCTGCAAATAAAAGCACACATTTAGCGTGAACGCTAATAAATATTTAAGTTCCTTATAAGTAACCTCTTGAAAAGAAAGTCGAAGACTATGTTCAGCGAATGACATCTAATTCTACTACTCCAATATATACAGAATTTTTGTATATAGAAATTAATGACAGTACACCTTTATTATGTAAGAAACGTTCAAAATGGGATCTAAGTTTGGAATTTTTTCTTATAACTCAGATACTATTTATACTATATATACTTTTACACCTAAATGCATAACATTTTCAGACCTACTAAAACTTATACTGGATTCCCAGAAAAGTCCTTAAACATTCCAATAGCTTTGTAAGGAACGGCCCATGTGAGTGTACACGTTAAGTCTATAAGTAAAGTGGCCGTGGCCGATCGAATAAAAGTGATTGCAGCGCCGCTAGTGGAGAATTATAAAGTTGAAATCTAGCAAGATGAAAAAAGAAAAGTATCAATTACAAAGTTGTAGAGGATTTTCTAATTAGTTGGAATGAACACCAAGAACGCACGAAATTCGCATATAGAAGTCAGTCAGAAAGTCGTATCATCCGGGACGATGACACCTGCAATGTCTGTTAAAGTACGCGGTAATATTCTTTCTTGAATTTGAATGTGCATTGGTGTTAACGGAGGGCGTTTTGAACAGACTGTATGTTAGATTCCTGCAAATGTAAGTGTTGTTTATTGTAGCACTAAATATCCCCAAGTTGGCCTCATTTTGCTAAATTGGTCGCCATATTCGCCAATTTTATCACTAAGCTTACAGACAAATGGAGAGAAGAGTATTTCTTATGTATAAATGACTGTTGGTGGATTGTTAGGCGTCAAAATACAAAATAATTGCGCAAAGTATTTTCTCTCGGGAAGGGAAATTAACTAGATCCACGAGAATGATGTTAAATTTATCGCATAATATTACCTGTACATATGAAATGTGAAAATATTTCACAATAGTTAATATTTCTTTTAATTTTATGTGATTTCTTCTGATAAATTTGTTTGAAAAGAGGGCAATATCTCGAGAACGGTTCATGTTAGAGTTCTAAAGTTTGTGCCAATCATTTTCTAATCAAAAATTACATAAGAAATGATTATTTAAGTAACATTATTGAAAGTTTTGATTTTTTGATGATTTTTCTAAATTTCATTCAAAAATTTAGGGAGGGGGGGGGAAGGAGTCAGAACATTCGACTGCGCTTAAAATCTATAGGCTTCCAGTATTCACTGATTGTAATTTTTGTACCAAATTTCGTTCGAAAAGCTCCAATCGTTCGTGAGATATCTTCCCCCTCCCCTCCCCCACTCCCACACACACATAATCACAAAAACTTTCGATTCAAATTCATAAATGCTTGAATCGTGCTTTTCCTTCGAAAACTTGAATTTGAATTTTTTACCTTTACAATACTTTCCCCATACATTATACTATGTATATAGGGAAAGTAGAAAGTATTAATAATTGTGAAATCTCTATTAATTATCGTGAAAGTATTAATTATCATGAAATCTATCGTGATATCTCTTTTTATGCAATATCAGCCGACAAATTTGTTAACATCATTTTTGTGAATCTAGTTCGTTCCATTCACGAGAGAAGATTCTTTTGACTTGTGTAATAGTTTTATATTTTTACGACCAATAATTCGCCAATAGTCATTTATATATAGAAGCTTTTCTCTTCGTCCGTGTGTAACGCTTGGCAATAAATATAACAAACTTGGCGACTAATGTAGCGAAATATCACTAACTTGACAATATGCCGCCCCAGATGGACAAAAATATAGTCAAAATTGCAAAAATGACGCTACTTTAATGGAAATGACGCCAAATTGATGAATTAATTATTGAGATATTTTAATATATGGACTATATATAACTTACCGTGGATGCTATCAATATTGATAATTGTCAATTTATTTGCGTGAAATATGAGTTAATTGGGTATTTCGAAATAGTTTTACATACTCGGATTATCATCCAAAAAAGCGCCAAATGTTGAATTCAACGTCAAAAACATTGTGCCGTGGATCTTATATATCATTTTTTCAACGTGAAAGAAGTAAACATTGTATTGTAGGGAAAGAAGTAAACATTGTATTGTAGGGAAAGTCATCTGCTGCCCACATTAGATTTTTATAAAACTGATTTAGCCCAAACAATAAGTATGGCAAAAGTAATTATAATCAAAACAGTTTGTAGTCACACAGTATAAACATAAAAACAATTATATATAAGGCAACGTTTAATAAAACTTACAGAAGCAGACATAATGATTACACAAATTAATTAATTTATCGATGTGTACATTTGTAAAATTGTTTTTGACGTTAACACAGTTCCAGCTGGCAGCAAGAGGATATGCACTATGTATTGCAGAAGAAAATATAATAATAAATAGTGAAAGAGAAAGAATGATCTAGGAAAAGAGTATGATAATCATTCAAGATATCATTCGTATAATCAAATTAATAGCTAATATCAGAAATTATCAAAATACGTATTTTTCTATACACCAAACATTATCACAATCGTGAGAGACGTTGTAGTAATGTGACAGCAAGTCACAATGCCACATCACATCGCATTCAATGTCGCGTATAGGTGACACTGTAACGTTATTGTAACTACATTTTGTGACGTGTTAGGAACTGCATTTATACGCCCCAAGCGTGTTCATAACATTCTGTTCTTTAAAATAATATGTTAGGAATATTTGAGTTTATTACCATATAATAGCAATTTAAGAAATTAAAAAATAATGAGGACGAATGGTGAAGAAGAGAAGAGCGCAAAACATATAAAATGATTTCATTCGGCAAAAGGTGTAAAAATATTATTCTTAAGATAATAAGTAGCTATGACTTAAATGAACTTTTTTTTTATTCCCCGCGCCTCCCAAAATTCTACAATATCATATCACTAAATATTAAATTGTAAGAAAGAGTGCTTTACAAGAAAGTGATAAATTCTCTTTTCTTACTTGAGAATTGAATTACCAATTTCCAGATGACCAGACGAGGCTTTATTCATTGAGCTACTGAGACGATTATGTTTTCTTCTATATTTAAAACAGACCCTACATTCTCCGTCTTCCGATTTGAAATCGAGGTGCAACTTCTGATCTTCTCATGCTTTTTCATACAGGATAGTATCCTGGTCAACACAACTCTCCGAGAATATAAATTAGCTGTCATAAAGCGTGGAATCCTGGGAAAATTCTTATTATAATATTATTCATACCTCAGTCATCCACTGCATGCAACCTGATGCGCTAACTTGCTCGGGCGCCACTGCAAAGAATACATGTCCCAGATAGGAATCGAATTGCCGATCTCCGGCTGAGCAAATGACGTTCATCCCATTGAGTTACTCAGAAGATTATCTTTCTTTTAATATCTGAAGTGGACCTTACGTAACATGCTGGTCCATATATTCTGCATTACGGGCGATTTGAAAAACAAAAATCTATATTATTCAAAATCCATTTTGTTTCAACCATTAACTAAATGCTGTTAATGTAAATTGAAAATAGAATAAATTTTGTAATAGATGTTGCTCTATTTCCGAATCTCATTAAAGATGGAATTTTTAGAAATACTCAAGGTTATCTCCGATGTTCATGGAAGACACAATCGTCAATACGGATAAACTGTGATTTCATCGTAGTCTTGCCAACAAAACCCACTCATGCTTGAAAACACTGTTAATTGGCACCAAGTCACTCAACAACTTCTAATTTATGGGTCATTGCTGACCGAGGAATGGAAAAATAAATTCCCCAACTTGGAAAAATATTATCTTAGCATCTTCAAAATTTATATATGGGTCATGTCTGACAGAGGAGTGGAAAAATAAATTCTCCAACTTGGAAAAAAAAATTCTCTTAGTATCTTCAAAATTTAAGTATGCGTAAATGAGATAAAGCTCACCCAAAGATTTCAACAGATTGCAGAATATTCTATTGAAGTATGGATTCAAATGTCAAATCACGAATGTAAGAATTTATGTGTATTAAAGTTTCGCTATAGTTAAAAAATTTAATGAAAATTTACTTCCAATCAAGGAATACATATCTTTTTGAATAACCTGAAGACTGATTCTGAAATTATTAGACTAAACTCGTACTACTCTTTTAAATCAATATAATGTGAAATAATTAAATATTCGTGCAAAAATAATATTGTGCAAATATATTCGTGCAAAAATAATATAGTATCAAAAATTAAATATTCGTGCGAAAGAAACATTTTAATTTTTTTAATATAATGTTTTTCTTTTTAAGTTAAAAATTTAAATTATATCAACATCTCTTTTTTATATTTAGTAAATATACGGCAAATTTAGTATATGTAAAAAAATCGATGTGAATTTGGTGAAAAATTAAAAGGTTGGATTTCAACGTCCACTGCCCCCTTTAGGGTTTTAATTTCATAACATGTTAAGAGATAAAAAGTGGTGGATAATGACTGGTTAAGATTTCTCAATTTTTGTGACACTGTTTGCTTTCAACGGGCATTCCATGTTCTCTTTCCCAAGTACCCGTGTTTTTCTTTCACAAGTACCTATCTTTCTAAGAATCTTCCTGATAAGAAATAGATAGCTATAGTGCTCCCACCCATTAGTATATTGCACGATAAAATGGTCACTTTACATGTTAGAATTACAAAATCGCCATATTGACAATTATTCCAACAATCACAAAGGAAATATACAAGTCAAGTCCTAAAGAAGCAAGGAATAGATTACTACAACAAATATTACAGGATTCAATACAGATAGGTTTCAATACACCGAAGCAAGAATGATTACAAAATAACTATATATACTAGTGGATCCACTGCTGTTCGCCATCCCTGGGGAGCTCTTCACTCTGTTATAAGATTGCTTTTGCCTTGGTAACATTTTATAATAATGTAAGAAACCGAACCTTAGCTCTATTAATAAACAGGTAAGTATTTCATTCCAGACTTTGCTGATCGTACATCACGCATGGTATCAAATGTAAACAAATCAAATGATTATAAGTTAAACGTCTTATTCTTAAAAAATAATAATTTACAAGAATTAACGCACGCGGTTTCAAATGTAAACAAATTAAACCACCGTTATCAATTAAATTTGGTAAGAATTAACAATAAGACATATAAGTAACTGAATTAGTAAATACATATTAATCTTAATTATTCATAGCAATCATAATTTATAAATATATATATATATATGTATATATATATATATATATATATATATATATATATATATATATATATATATATATATATATATATATATATATATATATATATATATATATATATGATATATATATATATAATATATATATATATATATATATATATATATATATATATATATATATATATATATATGATATATATATATAATATATATATATATATATATATATATATATATATATATATATATATATATATATGATATATATATATATAATATATATATATATATATATATATATATATATATATATATATATATATATATATATATATAAAAGTTACATATATATATATAAGTTTTATTTGAGTTAAGGCCTAGCCTTTATCCACATGTATAGTAATAATGCTTGATTTTTTATGTTTTTCTATTATCCTTTCCATACCATTGAAATTTGTTGATTTTCTTTAACTTGATGACTCGTAATTTGTATTTTTTTCCATTTGATTGAAGATTTGCTGTTTTATACTTTTATTTCATGAGTGTTTTAGAAAGTTAGGTTTATCGAGTTGCAGCTTCTCACTTTTCTTTCATTGGACTTTCAAACTATTATTATTATTATTACATATATATATATATATATGTCATATTAGTCATATATATATATATATATGACTAACGGTTCAGAGAATAAAAATCTTTCCAGAATTTTCTAGGACACTGTATATACATAAACGTTTTACTTAGAACTTTACAATTTTAATTTTTCATTTAACTTATTTCCAAGTATTTAATACTTGCTAGTGTAATATTTGTTTAGTAAGGGATAAAATATATTTTATAAGGGTATCAATGATAGCAAATATCAAAATAATATGGGCACAACCCATCCACTTGGCACTTTTCTACTTATTGAATCTTACTTACAGGTCAAACTGCTGCTAAAAAATAAAATTAAAATAACTTCATTAAAAGCAGCATATAATATTGTATATACAATATCATATATAATATTACATGCTGTTTTTAACGAAGTTACTTTAACATTATTGAATCTTCTTTTTATGCGCTACGGTCATGAGCATAGCACAAGCACCAGTATGAAATCTTGTCGGGAGAAGTACTTGAACCTCTGCTCTCTTTATCTCGAGACAAAAATTCTGCCAACTGAGATATTTGATTAGAGAGAATATCAAATAACGTTTACTGAGATTGTGGAATTAATATTAGAAACATTTTATCTGATTCTAAAATCAAAGACAACCAAATAAGTGGTTAAAAAGTCATTTATTAAAATCGCCTTATTATGACGTACACAATCACATAGCCAAAGCGCTGTCGGACATCATTATGCCCTTCACCAGTGGCGAAGTAAAATAAAGTGCGAACAAGTGCTTAAATATAGGCCATACCCACCAGGCAAAATTTACATTTATCAACTACATACAAAATTACATACATCAATTTAATATTTTTAATCTTTTAAAAAACCTGCTGAACATGCTCGTGGTGTTAAAAATGGTAAATTATCCACGGCTCTTGCCCAGTATGTTATTAACGATAATTTTCAGCCTATGTTTGATAAAACTTTCCTTTTAATTAGCTGCAATAACCCACGCAATATTTTACTTTATTAATCCCTTTTTATTTATATTTACCGTAATGCTATTTGTAATTTTGCCCCCGTTCTGACCCTTAGTTATGCTTGGCGACTCGTTCTTGACTCTCTGCGGGTCAACCCTTACATGATTTTTTAAAAATTCAATAGCAGTTGCTTTTCAATTTTGTCGATATTCATGTTGATTATTAAACTCTATTACTTTCCCTGCAATACATGGTAATGTATAGGGAAAGTATTGGAATCATGTCATTGGAAAGTCGCAACTCGAGTTTTCGACGGATCTGCGCGTTTGGAGACCTCTAGAATACGAAAAAACTATTTTTAGCATGACGTCTGTGTGTCTGTCTGTGTGTCTGTCTGTGTGTCTGTCTGTGTGTCTGTCTGTGTGTCTGTCTGTCTGTCTGTGTGTCTGTGCAATGTATGTATCCACTCTAACTCAAAAACTAATGGACCGAATTTCATAAAATTTGGTAGGTAAGTCACTTGGGTATGACCCTGGTGCTGATTAATTTTTGATACGATTCGTAAAACCAGAACCCGCCTTGTTTTGCGAAATGTGCCATAAAAATTTTATTTATCCGTTCTAGAAAAAATACTAATTGACCAAATTTCACAAAATTTGGTAGATAAGTTACTTGTGGGATACTCTGGTGCTGATTAGATTTTGGTACAATCGGAAAAGAACAACATGCCTTTTTTCACAAAATGACCCGCAAAAATCGCCAAAATCTAAAAGAAAGAAAAAGACTACTTATGCTCAAATGTATCAATTAAATTATTGTTTTATGCGCAATTTTTTATGAGGAAAAGAATATAACACACATTATGCTTTAGGACTAATCGTTCTCAAGATATTTGTGATTTCTTGCATTTTTGTTACGCCGATTTTGGAAACATGTCCAATTACCAAATATAAACAAAAATTGAATTAAAAATACAAATCTAGTGTTATTTGGTGCAATTAAATTCAATCTAACGAATTATTAAAGAAATAAAAATAATATGAATTTGAGTCTGCAGAGAAAGTCATGTGTTGCCCACATCAGATTTTTTCTTATTGTAATATGCATTTTTATGAGTATTTATTTTATCTCGTTGTTTTCTAAAAGATTAAAAATATATAAATTGATGTATGTAATTTTGTATGTAGTTAATATACGTAAATTTTTGGTATGGCCTATATTTAGGCACTTGTTCACACTTTATTTTACTTCGCTACTGATGAAGGGCATGATAATGTCCGAAAGCGCTTTGGCTATGTGATTGTGTACGTCCTAATTAGGCGATTTTAATAAATGTCTTTTTAACCACTTATTTGGTTGTCTTTGATTTTAGAGTTTATTGATTGACGTGTTTACCATGCTGTGTATATACTTTACCTGATACTTAAATTCTACATTTTAAGTTGCTAATTTCAGCAACAATTGAAAACTAAACTTTTCTAAACTCGAAATCTTGACAAATGAATATAAACTACATTTTAATTCATCTACAATAAGCGGAATCACTGAATGTAAAATGTACACATTTTGCTATACCAAATCCTTTATTCATCGAGAATTTCCGCTATATAAAATTGAAAATAACTGAAAAATGTATAATCATTTTATTTTATTTATTTATTTATTTTTTTTTTTTTGATGAGCACGTCATTTAAGTTTCAGCCAATCCTGTAATTGATGTTTAAGCTAATCCATTAATCGAGTTCAAATAATATTTCACAGTTCATCGATTCTAGTAATTGTGAATTTTTACTTATAAATGAGTGTCATGGCCGTCTGAAAATATTCATGAGTTGCGAGCTGAAACGACATGAGGCGCTCTGTGGACGTTGGCAGTCAGATTGCGATTTGAGTGTGGAGGATTTAGAGTTGTATTGAACTGTCCTGATATTTCATTGAGAATTGAGTTGATCTTCTATTGAAAACTGAGTTAAGCATTGAATGTTCAGTACTGAGTTCTATTGTACTGAGTTTCATTAAATAGCGTGGACACTGAAAAGAGTACACAGTACTGAGTTAAGAAGTGAAGTACCGAGTACAGTCTTAAGTAGGAGTATTGAGTAGTGTATTAATTAGGAGTATTATGCACTGTGAATATTGAGCATTGAGTTGAATATTGAGTGCTGTGTTAAGTAGGATTATTATGCACTGAGATGAATATTGAATAGAGTTGAATATTGAGTACTGTGTTAAGTAGGATTATTACGCACTGAGATGAATATTGAGTATTGAGTTGAATATTGAGTACCTTGTTAAGGAGTATTATGCACTGAGTTGAATATTGAGTGTTGTGTTAAGTAGGAGTATTATGCACTGAGATACATATTGAGTACTGAGTTGAATATTGAGTTGAATATTGAGTACTGTGTTAAGTAGGAATATCATGCACTGTAAATATTGAGTACAGAGTTAAATATTGAGTACTGTGTTAAGTAGAATTATTATGCACTAAGATGAATATTGAGTATTGAGTTGAATATTGAGTATTGTGTTAAGTAGGAGTATTATGCACTGAGATACATATTGAGTACTGAGTTGAATATTGAGTACTGTGTTAAGTAGGAGTATTATGCACTGAGATGAATATTGAATATTGAGTTGAATATTGAGTACTGAATTTCTTTGAGTATTAGATTCTTTTGACTATTGAGTAAAAAGAGCTCTGTTCTAACAGAAAAATGTGTAAGGGTTGTCTTAAAATATTTGCAAGTTGCTGAAAAGAAATTGGGCATTCGGTTGAATACATAGTTGTAAAGTAAGTGCCATGAATTTGTTAATTCTTATTAGTTTAAAACCAGTTTGCAATATTAAATGTTTGATGCATTTCTCTAGTGATAAATTTAAACTTTTTTGCATGTTGAATATATCTATTAAAATTTGCCAAATATATTATTAGATTTATAGAAAAATATTTTTCGGAAAAAATTAAACATATTTTTTTTTCTATTCTGTGTACATATTTTACAATTTTCGTAATACTTAATAGTTTGCGAAAAAAATCACTGTTTGCCTCAAAAATACTATTTCTGCATCTTACATAATCTCCTTTATAAAGTACGATTAGAGTGATTTTTACATCCTTCCTAAAAAACGCATCTTTTTCCTCAATCGATCTGCGATTTCGAATTTTTTTTTTTAAACCTGAAGGTTTTTCGAGAGGGGTTGAAGAGGCATAATTTCGAAAAAGTCGATAGTTAATTTTCTACGGATTTTTAAATGCAGTCAAATTATTTTTTTCTGGTATATTTTCTAGTCCTTAAATAAAATCCATATGTAATAAAGCTTTAACCACCTAAATTTTAACAAAGAAATTCAATTCGCTTAGTTATGAAAAATCTTTTCTGAAACAGTCTATTCCTGCTTATGCAATACACCCCAGCATCTGCATATTTATAATAAACCGTGTATTTATCATTCGGTTTCTGAGGATCTTTCGAACAGATTTTTAAAAAAAATGTCTATTTGTTTGTTTAACAGATAATGCAATCTGGATGACTTGAAGAGAATCGAATTTCACACTTAAACGCCAAATGCTTATGGGATAATAAGGAAATTCCTCTGTTTCTTTTATTACTTTGTTATGCATTCTTTAAGTTATATGTGGCAATCGTTAATCAATAATTGGCAATTGTTAAATGCAATTTTATATTTTACTAAAAAGTTAATTTTGAAAAGATTTTACATTTTACTCATCTATGATATATTTAAAACAGAAGTCGTTTTCTTTCTGAGAATCTATGTAACCACTTTTCAAAATTATTTTACTTGACGGATGATGTATTCTAGATGAATTGAAGATAATCCCATTTTTCCACAAAACAAGCGCAAGCGCGCTTGTTACTGTCCCTGCAATACATGGTAATATATAGGGAAAGTATTGGAATCATACCGAACATCGCAACTCGAGTTTCCGACGGATCTACACGTTTTGGGACCTCTAGAATACGAAAAAACTATTTTTAACGTGACGTCTGTGTGTGTGTGCAATGTATGTATCCACTCTAACTCGAATACTAATGGATCAAATTTCATAAAATTTGGAAAGTAAGTCACTTGTGTGTGACCCTGGTGCTGATTAATTTTGGGTACGATTCGGGAAAAACAACCCGCCTTTTTATGGAAATAGCCCGCAAAAATTGCCTGTATTCACTCTAGCTTAAAAAAAACTAATAGATCATATTTTACAAAATTTGGTAGATAAGTCACTTGTGGGTTACCTTGGTGCTGATTAGATTTTTGTACGATTCGGAAAAAAAGAACCTGCCTTTTTTTGAGAAAGGACCGCAAAAATCGTTAAAATCTAAAATAAAACACTACGTATGCTCAAATGTATTAATTAAATGCTTGTTTTATGCGTAATTTTTAAAGATCAAAATAATAAGATCAACCCCATTACACCAGGACTAGCCGTTCTTGAGATAATTTTGTTTTTTCGCATTTTCGCTACACCACTTAAAATAAACCACAGAAAATAAGCCCAGCTACCAAATGAGAACGAAAATTGAATTAAAAGTGCAAATTCAGTGTAATTTTAAATTATTATGGTTGTTATTTTGTGCAATTAAACTCAATGTAATGAATTATTGAAGAGATAAAGAGAACGCTAATATGAGTCAGCAGGGAAAGTCATATGCTGCCCACATCAGATTTTTTTTTTTAATGGGGTGGTAAGGAATTTCACTGTTTTTTACTACCTCGCAATGCATCCTCCGTAAGGTACTTTTGTAGCACTATCGGTAGAGATTCAGCTCTGCAACAGAAATTCCAGTGCTCGGAACCGCTTGAAGTAATTTTATATTTCACTCAAAAAATTGCTTTGGGAAATAGTTTTACACTTTGCTCATGAAAAAAATATTTTCAAAAAAAAAGTTTGCATTTCACAAAAAATATTCGTAATTTTTATTTTTATTTTTTTCTATTTTGATCCCTGCATCGACTTTTACTTTTTTATTTATTTATTTTTGTATCATTAGGATTTTACATGAAGTTTTGCTACCGTGTTCGACCTAACTCCTTTTTGCTCTTATATTTTGCTAAATTAATCATACACTTAATAATTAATCATACATTTGATAATTACTCATATAGTTGCAAATTAATAATTATTTTCTCATTTATACACTTAATCAGTTAAATATTTATTAAATTTAGATAGTCACAAGGAACGACACAGCATCGTTCGCTAAATATAATACCATTAGTAGTAAAGGAACAGGCATTCAACCCCAATCCGGATCTGCGGATCCGAGCTGACGTCATCCCCGATGACGTCATCGGCTTATCTTATCGGATGACGTCATCGGCTTATCTTATCTTATCGGATGACGTCATCGGCTTATCTTATCAGATAAGCTTATCTTATCGGATGACGTCATCGGCTTATCTTATCGGATGACTCACCCGATACGATTATCGGATGACGTCATGTACTGACACAGACAGTGGGGTTGTAGAAGAACTTGGCGGCCATCTTGGAAATTTTGGTGGCGCCCTCTATGGGCAGGTTTGAGAACTGTGTTGGCTAAAAGGAAAGAATTGGTTCTGGACTGAGCTGGATTCGATCTGGGGACCTCTTGCATCGTAGGACAGTGCTTTATCCAGTATACAGTTTGAGACTTGTAAGCAAATGGTGAATGAATGATATCTTCACTGCGAAAGGAGTTGGGGACTTAGAATATTTTCTGAACTTCTACGAGGGGATGGTGCGAGAGAATTAAGATTTTAATTAATTTTTAATAAATAAATAACATGTATTATAAAAAAAAAATGGAATATAGTCATGATTGAATTTTAATAAAAGGATTATTTTTTTAATGATTGGGTAATTATTGTTTTTATGGAATGTTTAGGAAAGTGTTTGAAGATATTTACAAAATTTTAGATGGCGGCCATCTTGGAAATTTTGGTGGCGCCCTCTATTGGCACTTGAATGAAATAATGAATGATGTCTTCCTTGCGAAAGGAGTTGGGTACTTAGAATATTTTCTGAACTTCTACGAGGGGATGTTTCGAGTGAATTAATTTTTAATAAATGAATAAAATATATTATGAAAAAAATGGAATATAGTCATAATTGAATTTTAATAAGAGGATTATTTTTTTAATGAATGGGTAATTATTGTTTTTATGAAATGTTTTGGAAAAATGCTTGAAGACATTTACGAAAGTTTTGATGGCGCCATCTATTGACACTTGAATAAAATACATGCGACGAATAATAATAGAATTAATTTCGAGTGAGGTTTTTGTGTTCTTTTAATTAGCTAGTCGGACGAGGACTTAATAATTTTAGCTTCACGCTTATACATGTTTTAATGAATGAAGCTAATTTTTTTTTTACTTTGGCCGTTCATCAGAATTTTAAGGACGGGGTGTGTGTTATTGAATTTTATTAATTTTAATGAAATGATTTTTGGGGTGTTTTTGAATGAAGGAATGGGGGACTCCATAGTGAACTAGAATATTGCATTTTTGTTGTTACCACAAGTTGGGAACAGGATTTGACCCTTTTAGAAGAGGTGTATCAGCCAAGATTTATGTTTTAAAAGCCTGTGAGATTTTAGGGATAGGTTATACTACTCGCTGAACACGTTTCGACAATTTTTTCAGCTAACAAGAATGCATTCATGGAGTTCTGCGATGAATTTCCTGGCAATATAGTAAAAGTACTATGCATGATTTTTTTTACATCCTTTTAAAATTTTACATGCTACTAAACACGAATTGACTATTTTTTTTTTTTTTTTTTTCGGTGGCCCATAAATTTTTCACAAACTCATTCCTGAAAGAAACGTGATTAATACACATCATTAAAAAAACTTACTTTTTACACTTACCATGACTCTCACTGCTGAAAAACAAAACATACATTAAAAATTATAATACCAGAAACTTGTTAAATAATACACATTGATAGTAACAAATATTTATTTTTTTTTTTTTTTTTAGGTTTAAGCCCACCATCCACCCGGTGTCTTCGCACCGCCTCAAACCTTGTACATTTTTTTTTTAAATTTTCTTTTCAATTAAATAAATCTAACAGCATATACGACTATTACAATAACGAAATGATTTTTTTTTCTTTTTATAAAAATAATAATGAAAATTGGTACTCACATCTGACGTCTTCGCAGCTTCGCGTCCACGCTGCAAATGGGACATATGCACTCATTACGCTATTAAGAATTAGATCTTATCTATAATGACGTCAGCAGTATGAGGTGTTGCCACCTATTTTTTCTAATAATATATTTTAATAGTTGGATACTTCAAGGGTCTGATTTGCTACACGTAATCTGAAATACATCATTTTAATGATATTGTTCATTGAATATGATTTGGCCATTTTTAAAGTGGTGGATGTAATTGAAATATCGAAGTTTAGAATTTAACAAGCTAACGAATCGAATATTTTCACCCAAAAAAACTTTACCTTTAAGTTTAAATAAAATAAAAGCCAGTGAATATCATTTGACCATTTTAACAATGAAGGGTATAATTTTTACTACCATTATAGAACTTAGAAGTGAGTGTACAGTTTCGATTATTTTTACAGGACACCAACACATTTTAAAATCTATTGAATAGGAATAGACCATTTTGCATATACATGTACCTAGATTTCAACACTCAGTATTAAAACCTGCTAAACATGAAACGTGTAAGTATTGTGTGAGATTTTATCGCACTAACTTTTAAACTTTTTAAATTTTTAAAAATGTCCGAAATAGTTGTATTTCATCGGTAGACATAAATTGTATGAAGTACATTTTTTTGAAAAAATATATGTTTCGACAGCTTTTAAAATAGATTTCTACAGTTGTACACTACGATTCTAGAATTTTCTAAATACGAATCGACTGTTTTAACTACCAATGGTGTTTTTACCGATGCAAATATTTACAACACAAATATTTCGATGAAACCGAACTTAGTTGAAGCTTCTAAGTATGAATATTTAGAATCATTTCATATAATTCTTATATTCACACTGAAAATAGTTAACAAAATTAGAACTCACGGAGCGACATCTTTACAGCTTACCGTCAACACTCCAAATGAGACACACGCACTCATTACATTATTAAAAATTAGATCTTATCTATAATAACGTCATTATGTTGACTTGTTGCCACCAGGCAGTTATTCTTTCTTAATTATAGCGCATTGTATACGATTTAACCATTTTTAAAGTGATGGATGTACTTTTAGCACCGAAGTTTAGAATTTAACAAGCTAAGGAACACGAATCGAGCATTTTTACAGACATGAGCGTATTTTACTATTTTACCGAATTGTATGCTTCTTAGCGTATGTTTGATGAACTAGGATTTTTTTTTTTTTATTTTTTTTTTTAAATCTTACTCAAGGTCTAAGACTCCTTTATCGCTTAAAATTTTGGCATTTAAATTAAATTTAGCAAAAATTACTCGACACATAGTGCATGTTCGAGGAAATAGAAGTATGATTTTTTTTTTTTTTTTTTTTCGATATTCCAAGAGGTCTATGAGCCTAAAATTTCATGATTTTAGTAAATTGTTTGGTTCTTAGCATATGTTTGGGGAACTAAGAATGAATTTTTTAATGTTCCATAAGCCGTACGACTCCTTCAACGCATAAAATTATGATATTTTAATAAAATTTGCAAAAACTGCACAATACTTAGTGGATAATTACTGAATAAGAGATATGTTTTTAATGTTACAGCAACATCTAAAGCCCCTTAAATCGGTATATTTTTAAAACTGTCATGAATTTTAGGGGAATAGAATATCACTTAACGATTTTTTTTAAGGCCTTGCGATTGTCAACATTGAATTTAAATGAAAGACTGACCCTCTAGGCCAAGTGTAGTACATTGTAATAATATTAAAATATGAAAGATATGCATTTAACTCTTTAAAAGAAACATGTAAAGAGTTTTGATATCTTAATACGAGACATTATTGACATGCACATAGAAATGTCATGATCTCGCGGGTGTAGGCGCACCATAAAATCATTCAATTCATAATGAATGTCCACATTTGAATGTACATATTTAACAACACCTGGAAAATAATTGAATGTATAGATACATAACCTACGAGCACATAGCATTTTTAAATAAAACGTGTTAAAAATGCGTTGATGAACGTAAATAAGGAGTTCAGTTTGAAAGATAAAAATCCGTTTAATGAATCTATTCTTCATAAAATACACATTAAGCATTATTTGTTGCACATTTAATCAAACAAGTTAAAATAATTTCCTTATCGCACATTCATAGTCCTCTGATTTAAATGACTTGAAAAAATTTCGATCATACCAGTAAAAGACTTCTTCACCACGCAACAAAACTTTCTTTGCTATGTTATTAATGTCAAGATTTAGAAGTACCTGTTCAGCCACTCTGTTGTACATTTCTAATGGAGTACTGTAAAGACATTCGTGGTAACTTTGTTCTTCAATTTGACTAACACAGCCAACACATTTGAAAAGTTTTCTTACATGATACATCAAGCTCTCATGAATACAAGAGATTAATTGTTCGAATGCATAATTTTTGTCACAAATAACTGATGGTAGAAAAGTTATCCTGTCCTTTATTTTTAATATTTGAGCAGGAAGCCACTCTAGAAATATACTTTCTCGAAGTTCCATACTAATGTTGTTGACACAATTCAGTAAACATGCTATTTGATTTTTATCTAAGGTAATATGACACTGCGTTAGACAAAATTTTGAATCATATAATTGAATTATCTTCTGTAAATGAAGTTTTCCATTGTCATTGAAACAGAACAACTCATTGCGGCTGACGAAAGAGGTATCTGCATATAGACTATTGAACGACCACAATTTTTGTGAAAATTCACTCCAAGTAGCAGGTGACAATGTAACCCATTCGCGCGTAGGCACTAGTTCATTTCGTTCGTTAGAGATATATCTCCATATATACACTTTTAACTTCTCATGGCGAAGTTTCAAATATACATAGACACCAGAACCTAAATGCCAACGACGGAGTGCATCCTGCACGGAATCTGAAGAAGTAAATTCAGTCGAAACAGATTCTGTAGTGACGGCTAACACTCCGCTGTGTGTTAGAGCACAAGAAAGCAGTTCTTGAGATGAGTTTCCGACCTCGGTGAGGACTTGTGAATCGGCAGTGGTAGATGTTTCTGCTGGGGGTGTGGAAGACATAAGATAGCTGTCTAACCAATCCGCCACAAAGTTTGATGAAGGTGAATTAATCACATTTGAGACGATATCCACAGATTTTGTTTCATCTAGGGCAGGAACCGACAACTCCACACTATTTCCACTAGAAATTAACTGTTCGAGTGATGGCATACTTTGAATTTTAGTCATTACTTGCAGATAATAACATCCAAGTACCACATTCACAGTATAAGATTTATTTTTAAAACACTATGATCTTAAAATACTATAAATTTGTCGCAGCTATGAACGAACCGAACCTATCCACGCAACGTCCAAGGTTGAAATGGCTTATCGGGCCACGTCATAAGACTAATCACGTGACCTAAATAGAGTGCCGTGTGCAAATAGATTACATAAGATAAGACATGAAGGGGTTAGAACTTGTAATTTTCAATGAATCGCACAACATCGGTTTGTGCCAAGCGCAATTGTTATCCACGTGGGAGACTGTCTACATTATTTTATTCATCTTCGAAACCATAAAGCGGAAATATGTACCAAAATTAGTTAAAATTTATAATTTTTAATCACACTATCATTAAATACATAGGAAAATTTTGTATATTTTTATATCTTTAGGGGATATGCTTACCACATCGCACAGAATATACAAGAATAGTTAGCAAAAACATGAAAATAAACTTACAGAATGAGGTCTTCACCAGCCGACATCCAAACCATAACTGCAATACTAAAATGAGAGCTTATCTTATCTAAGATCTAACATATGATGACGCCATCTTGTGAACTTTGGACCGATGACGTCATCATATGTTAGATCTTAGATAAGATAAGCTCTCATTTTAGTATTGCAGTTATGGTTTGGATGTCGGCTGGTGAAGACCTCATTCTGTAAGTTTATTTTCATGTTTTTGCTAACTATTCTTGTATATTCTGTGCGATGTGGTAAGCATATCCCCTAAAGATATAAAAATATACAAAATTTTCCTATGTATTTAATGATAGTGTGATTAAAAATTATAAATTTTAACTAATTTTGGTACATATTTCCGCTTTATGGTTTCGAAGATGAATAAAATAATGTAGACAGTCTCCCACGTGGATAACAATTGCGCTTGGCACAAACCGATGTTGTGCGATTCATTGAAAATTACAAGTTCTAACCCCTTCATGTCTTATCTTATGTAATCTATTTGCACACGGCACTCTATTTAGGTCACGTGATTAGTCTTATGACGTGGCCCGATAAGCCATTTCAACCTTGGACGTTGCGTGGATAGGTTCGGTTCGTTCATAGCTGCGACAAATTTATAGTATTTTAAGATCATAGTGTTTTAAAAATAAATCTTATACTGTGAATGTGGTACTTGGATGTTATTATCTGCAAGTAATGACTAAAATTCAAAGTATGCCATCACTCGAACAGTTAATTTCTAGTGGAAATAGTGTGGAGTTGTCGGTTCCTGCCCTAGATGAAACAAAATCTGTGGATATCGTCTCAAATGTGATTAATTCACCTTCATCAAACTTTGTGGCGGATTGGTTAGACAGCTATCTTATGTCTTCCACACCCCCAGCAGAAACATCTACCACTGCCGATTCACAAGTCCTCACCGAGGTCGGAAACTCATCTCAAGAACTGCTTTCTTGTGCTCTAACACACAGCGGAGTGTTAGCCGTCACTACAGAATCTGTTTCGACTGAATTTACTTCTTCAGATTCCGTGCAGGATGCACTCCGTCGTTGGCATTTAGGTTCTGGTGTCTATGTATATTTGAAACTTCGCCATGAGAAGTTAAAAGTGTATATATGGAGATATATCTCTAACGAACGAAATGAACTAGTGCCTACGCGCGAATGGGTTACATTGTCACCTGCTACTTGGAGTGAATTTTCACAAAAATTGTGGTCGTTCAATAGTCTATATGCAGATACCTCTTTCGTCAGCCGCAATGAGTTGTTCTGTTTCAATGACAATGGAAAACTTCATTTACAGAAGATAATTCAATTATATGATTCAAAATTTTGTCTAACGCAGTGTCATATTACCTTAGATAAAAATCAAATAGCATGTTTACTGAATTGTGTCAACAACATTAGTATGGAACTTCGAGAAAGTATATTTCTAGAGTGGCTTCCTGCTCAAATATTAAAAATAAAGGACAGGATAACTTTTCTACCATCAGTTATTTGTGACAAAAATTATGCATTCGAACAATTAATCTCTTGTATTCATGAGAGCTTGATGTATCATGTAAGAAAACTTTTCAAATGTGTTGGCTGTGTTAGTCAAATTGAAGAACAAAGTTACCACGAATGTCTTTACAGTACTCCATTAGAAATGTACAACAGAGTGGCTGAACAGGTACTTCTAAATCTTGACATTAATAACATAGCAAAGAAAGTTTTGTTGCGTGGTGAAGAAGTCTTTTACTGGTATGATCGAAATTTTTTCAAGTCATTTAAATCAGAGGACTATGAATGTGCGATAAGGAAATTATTTTAACTTGTTTGATTAAATGTGCAACAAATAATGCTTAATGTGTATTTTATGAAGAATAGATTCATTAAACGGATTTTTATCTTTCAAACTGAACTCCTTATTTACGTTCATCAACGCATTTTTAACACGTTTTATTTAAAAATGCTATGTGCTCGTAGGTTATGTATCTATACATTCAATTATTTTCCAGGTGTTGTTAAATATGTACATTCAAATGTGGACATTCATTATGAATTGAATGATTTTATGGTGCGCCTACACCCGCGAGATCATGACATTTCTATGTGCATGTCAATAATGTCTCGTATTAAGATATCAAAACTCTTTACATGTTTCTTTTAAAGAGTTAAATGCATATCTTTCATATTTTAATATTATTACAATGTACTACACTTGGCCTAGAGGGTCAGTCTTTCATTTAAATTCAATGTTGACAATCGCAAGGCCTTAAAAAAAATCGTTAAGTGATATTCTATTCCCCTAAAATTCATGACAGTTTTAAAAATATACCGATTTAAGGGGCTTTAGATGTTGCTGTAACATTAAAAACATATCTCTTATTCAGTAATTATCCACTAAGTATTGTGCAGTTTTTGCAAATTTTATTAAAATATCATAATTTTATGCGTTGAAGGAGTCGTACGGCTTATGGAACATTAAAAAATTCATTCTTAGTTCCCCAAACATATCCTAAGAACCAAACAATTTACTAAAATCATGAAATTTTAGGCTCATAGACCTCTTGGAATATCGAAAAAAAAAAAAAAAAAAAAACATACTTCTATTTCCTCGAACATGCACTATGTGTCGAGTAATTTTTGCTAAATTTAATTTAAATGCCAAAATTTTAAGCGATAAAGGAGTCTTAGACCTTGAGTAAGATTTAAAAAAAAAAAATAAAAAAAAAAAAAAAATCCTAGTTCATCAAACATACGCTAAGAAGCATACAATTCGGTAAAATAGTAAAATACGCTCATGTCTGTAAAAATGCTCGATTCGTGTTCCTTAGCTTGTTAAATTCTAAACTTCGGTGCTAAAAGTACATCCATCACTTTAAAAATGGTTAAATCGTATACAATGCGCTATAATTAAGAAAGAATAACTGCCTGGTGGCAACACGTCAACATAATGACGTTATTATAGATAAGATCTAATTTTTAATAATGTAATGAGTGCGTGTGTCTCATTTGGAGTGTTGACGGTAAGCTGTAAAGATGTCGCTCCGTGAGTTCTAATTTTGTTAACTATTTTCAGTGTGAATATAAGAATTATATGAAATGATTCTAAATATTCATACTTAGAAGCTTCAACTAAGTTCGGTTTCATCGAAATATTTGTGTTGTAAATATTTGCATCGGTAAAAACACCATTGGTAGTTAAAACAGTCGATTCGTATTTAGAAAATTCTAGAATCGTAGTGTACAACTGTAGAAATCTATTTTAAAAGCTGTCGAAACATATATTTTTTCAAAAAAATGTACTTCATGCAATTTATGTCTACCGATGAAATACAACTATTTCGGACATTTTTAAAAATTTAAAAAGTTTAAAAGTTAGTGCGATAAAATCTCACACAATACTTACACGTTTCATGTTTAGCAGGTTTTAATACTGAGTGTTGAAATCTAGGTACATGTATATGCAAAATGGTCTATTCCTATTCAATAGATTTTAAAATGTGTTGGTGTCCTGTAAAAATAATCGAAACTGTACACTCACTTCTAAGTTCTATAATGGTAGTAAAAATTATACCCTTCATTGTTAAAATGGTCAAATGATATTCACTGGCTTTTATTTTATTTAAACTTAAAGGTAAAGTTTTGTGGGTGAAAATATTCGATTCGTTAGCTTGTTAAATTCTAAACTTCGATATTTCAATTACATCCACCACTTTAAAAATGGCCAAATCATATTCAATGCACAATATCATTAAAATGATGTATTTCAGATTACGTGTAGCAAATCAGACCCTTGAAGTATCCAACTATTAAAATATATTATTAGAAAAAATAGGTGGCAACACCTCATACTGCTGACGTCATTATAGATAAGATCTAATTCTTAATAGCGTAATGAGTGCATATGTCCCATTTGCAGCGTGGACGCGAAGCTGCGAAGACGTCAGATGTGAGTACCAATTTTCATTATTATTTTTATAAAAAGAAAAAAAAATCATTTCGTTATTGTAATAGTCGTATATGCTGTTAGATTTATTTAATTGAAAAGAAAATTTAAAAATAAAATGTACAAGGTTTGAGGCGGTGCGAAGACACCGGGTGGATGGTGGGCTTAAACCTAAAAAAAAAAAAAAAATAAATATTTGTTACTATCAATGTGTATTATTTAACAAGTTTCTGGTATTATAATTTTTAATGTATGTTTTGTTTTTCAGCAGTGAGAGTCATGGTAAGTGTAAAAAGTAAGTTTTTTTAATGATGTGTATTAATCACGTTTCTTTCAGGAATGAGTTTGTGAAAAATTTATGGGCCACCGAAAAAAAAAAAAATAGTCAATTCGTGTTTAGTAGCATGTAAAATTTTAAAAGGATGTAAAAAAAATCATGCATAGTACTTTTACTATATTGCCAGGAAATTCATCGCAGAACTCCATGAATGCATTCTTGTTAGCTGAAAAAATTGTCGAAACGTGTTCAGCGAGTAGTATAACCTATCCCTAAAATCTCACAGGCTTTTAAAACATAAATCTTGGCTGATACACCTCTTCTAAAAGGGTCAAATCCTGTTCCCAACTTGTGGTAACAACAAAAATGCAATATTCTAGTTCACTATGGAGTCCCCCATTCCTTCATTCAAAAACACCCCAAAAATCATTTCATTAAAATTAATAAAATTCAATAACACACACCCCGTCCTTAAAATTCTGATGAACGGCCAACGTAAAAAAAAAATTAGCTTCATTCATTAAAACATGTATAAGCGTGAAGCTAAAATTATTAAGTCCTCGTCCGACTAGCTAATTAAAAGAACACAAAAACCTCACTCGAAATTAATTCTATTATTATTCGTCGCATGTATTTTATTCAAGTGTCAATAGATGGCGCCATCAAAACTTTCGTAAATGTCTTCAAGCATTTTTCCAAAACATTTCATAAAAACAATAATTACCCATTCATTAAAAAAATAATCCTCTTATTAAAATTCAATTATGACTATATTCCATTTTTTTCATAATATATTTTATTCATTTATTAAAAATTAATTAAAATTTTAATTCACTCGAAACATCCCCTCGTAGAAGTTCAGAAAATATTCTAAGTACCCAACTCCTTTCGCAAGGAAGACATCATTCATTATTTCATTCAAGTGCCAATAGAGGGCGCCACCAAAATTTCCAAGATGGCCGCCATCTAAAATTTTGTAAATATCTTCAAACACTTTCCTAAACATTCCATAAAAACAATAATTACCCAATCATTAAAAAAATAATCCTTTTATTAAAATTCAATCATGACTATATTCCATTTTTTTTTTATAATACATGTTATTTATTTATTAAAAATTAATTAAAATCTTAATTCTCTCGCACCATCCCCTCGTAGAAGTTCAGAAAATATTCTAAGTCCCCAACTCCTTTCGCAGTGAAGATATCATTCATTCACCATTTGCTTACAAGTCTCAAACTGTATACTGGATAAAGCACTGTCCTACGATGCAAGAGGTCCCCAGATCGAATCCAGCTCAGTCCAGAACCAATTCTTTCCTTTTAGCCAACACAGTTCTCAAACCTGCCCATAGAGGGCGCCACCAAAATTTCCAAGATGGCCGCCAAGTTCTTCTACAACCCCACTGTCTGTGTCAGTACATGACGTCATCCGATAATCGTATCGGGTGAGTCATCCGATAAGATAAGCCGATGACGTCATCCGATAAGATAAGCTTATCTGATAAGATAAGCCGATGACGTCATCCGATAAGATAAGATAAGCCGATGACGTCATCCGATAAGATAAGCCGATGACGTCATCGGGGATGACGTCAGCTCGGATCCGCAGATCCGGATTGGGGTTGAATGCCTGTTCCTTTACTACTAATGGTATTATATTTAGCGAACGATGCTGTGTCGTTCCTTGTGACTATCTAAATTTAATAAATATTTAACTGATTAAGTGTATAAATGAGAAAATAATTATTAATTTGCAAGTATATGAGTAATTATCAAATGTATGATTAATTATTAAGTGTATGATTAATTTAGCAAAATATAAGAGCAAAAAGGAGTTAGGTCGAACACGGTAGCAAAACTTCATGTAAAATCCTAATGATACAAAAATAAATAAATAAAAAAGTAAAAGTCGATGCAGGGATCAAAATAGAAAAAAATAAAAATAAAAATTACGAATATTTTTTGTGAAATGCAAACTTTTTTTTTGAAAATATTTTTTTCATGAGCAAAGTGTAAAACTATTTCCCAAAGCAATTTTTTGAGTGAAATATAAAATTACTTCAAGCGGTTCCGAGCACTGGAATTTCTGTTGCAGAGCTGAATCTCTACCGATAGTGCTACAAAAGTACCTTACGGAGGATGCATTGCGAGGTAGTAAAAAACAGTGAAATTCCTTACCACCCCATTAAAAAAAAAAATCTGATGTGGGCAGCATATGACTTTCCCTGCTGACTCATATTAGCGTTCTCTTTATCTCTTCAATAATTCATTACATTGAGTTTAATTGCACAAAATAACAACCATAATAATTTAAAATTACACTGAATTTGCACTTTTAATTCAATTTTCGTTCTCATTTGGTAGCTGGGCTTATTTTCTGTGGTTTATTTTAAGTGGTGTAGCGAAAATGCGAAAAAACAAAATTATCTCAAGAACGGCTAGTCCTGGTGTAATGGGGTTGATCTTATTATTTTGATCTTTAAAAATTACGCATAAAACAAGCATTTAATTAATACATTTGAGCATACGTAGTGTTTTATTTTAGATTTTAACGATTTTTGCGGTCCTTTCTCAAAAAAAGGCAGGTTCTTTTTTTCCGAATCGTACAAAAATCTAATCAGCACCAAGGTAACCCACAAGTGACTTATCTACCAAATTTTGTAAAATATGATCTATTAGTTTTTTTTAAGCTAGAGTGAATACAGGCAATTTTTGCGGGCTATTTCCATAAAAAGGCGGGTTGTTTTTCCCGAATCGTACCCAAAATTAATCAGCACCAGGGTCACACACAAGTGACTTACTTTCCAAATTTTATGAAATTTGATCCATTAGTATTCGAGTTAGAGTGGATACATACATTGCACACACACACAGACGTCACGCTAAAAATAGTTTTTTCGTATTCTAGAGGTCCCAAAACGTGTAGATCCGTCGGAAACTCGAGTTGCGATGTTCGGTATGATTCCAATACTTTCCCTATATATTACCATGTATTGCAGGGACAGTAACAAGCGCGCTTGCGCTTGTTTTGTGGAAAAATGGGATTATCTTCAATTCATCTAGAATACATCATCCGTCAAGTAAAATAATTTTGAAAAGTGGTTACATAGATTCTCAGAAAGAAAACGACTTCTGTTTTAAATATATCATAGATGAGTAAAATGTAAAATCTTTTCAAAATTAACTTTTTAGTAAAATATAAAATTGCATTTAACAATTGCCAATTATTGATTAACGATTGCCACATATAACTTAAAGAATGCATAACAAAGTAATAAAAGAAACAGAGGAATTTCCTTATTATCCCATTCTAGTTCACTATGGAGTCCCCCATTCCTTCATTCAAAAACACCCCAAAAATCATTTCATTAAAATTAATAAAATTCAATAACACACACCCCGTCCTTAAAATTCTGATGAACGGCCAACGTAAAAAAAAAATTAGCTTCATTCATTAAAACATGTATAAGCGTGAAGCTAAAATTATTAAGTCCTCGTCCGACTAGCTAATTAAAAGAACACAAAAACCTCACTCGAAATTAATTCTATTATTATTCGTCGCATGTATTTTATTCAAGTGTCAATAGATGGCGCCATCAAAACTTTCGTAAATGTCTTCAAGCATTTTTCCAAAACATTTCATAAAAACAATAATTACCCATTCATTAAAAAAATAATCCTCTTATTAAAATTCAATTATGACTATATTCCATTTTTTTCATAATATATTTTATTCATTTATTAAAAATTAATTAAAATTTTAATTCACTCGAAACATCCCCTCGTAGAAGTTCAGAAAATATTCTAAGTACCCAACTCCTTTCGCAAGGAAGACATCATTCATTATTTCATTCAAGTGCCAATAGAGGGCGCCACCAAAATTTCCAAGATGGCCGCCATCTAAAATTTTGTAAATATCTTCAAACACTTTCCTAAACATTCCATAAAAACAATAATTACCCAATCATTAAAAAAATAATCCTTTTATTAAAATTCAATCATGACTATATTCCATTTTTTTTTTATAATACATGTTATTTATTTATTAAAAATTAATTAAAATCTTAATTCTCTCGCACCATCCCCTCGTAGAAGTTCAGAAAATATTCTAAGTCCCCAACTCCTTTCGCAGTGAAGATATCATTCATTCACCATTTGCTTACAAGTCTCAAACTGTATACTGGATAAAGCACTTTCCTACGATGCAAGAGGTCCCCAGATCGAATCCAGCTCAGTCCAGAACCAATTCTTTCCTTTTAGCCAACACAGTTCTCAAACCTGCCCATAGAGGGCGCCACCAAAATTTCCAAGATGGCCGCCAAGTTCTTCTACAACCCCACTGTCTGTGTCAGTACATGACGTCATCCGATAATCGTATCGGGTGAGTCATCCGATAAGATAAGCCGATGACGTCATCCGATAAGATAAGATAAGCCGATGACGTCATCCGATAAGATAAGCCGATGACGTCATCGGGGATGACGTCAGCTCGGATCCGCAGATCCGGATTGGGGTTGAATGCCTGTTCCTTTACTACTACCATTTATCAAAATGAAACTAGTCACCCCAATTAGATAGACTGTTTTTCATAGCAAATTCTTCTGGTTATAGTATGTGCAGCCAGGCTGATGCATATTATATTCAGGGCCCGACGTAACCTAACTTGGGCTCAGGGCAAACTCCGGGGCCCCCTGCCCCTCTCGTCATATACGAAATAACCGAAAATATTTTTTCAACAACATAATTGTATTGTAGAGAAAGTTAGACAAAATGAAGTTTCTGCATATTTTAATGGAATTTAAATTATTGACTTTCTCATCATAGCCAAGAGGACGAATTAGCCCGGTAATCCCTATGTCTTCAAAATAAATTTTTTCACTGGGCGAGCCAATTCCGATAGTATAAATAATTTTTTCATGAAGCAGTCGTTAATTTTTCTATGTTGCGTTTAATGTGGCGACCTCTCTAATGCGAGAGCCCAAGGAAGCTGTCCCTCATGCCCCTGTATTAGTCAGGCTCCGATAACTTTACATAAATATTGCTTGATTTTCGCTTCCGATATCTCTAAAGCCACTGATATCACAAGACAATCTTTGGGGATTCAGTTGCTTCTCGTTTCAGCCTAACCTTCACCGATCATCGTACCAGCAAGAAAATATAAAAATTATTTTATCCTTGTTGAGACCAAATTAGTGGGGCGGTGTTTGCTCCATCTGGAATTTGACTACCGATCGGTGGCTTCACCTTTTCACCATTGGATGGCAGGAATCTGAGATTTCAGAGCCGCACATCCTGGCTCCTCCTCTATTTCCCTGCGGCTTTGCCTGGATGATGTGTTGGCTCATCTTAGATCCTGAAAAGGATTATAAGTTTGGGCCATCTTTGAACATCATAACTTTGGACCCGAGTGAAATTCAGTACAGTTGTTAACTTCAGACGTCTTGGTGCCATCATTTATGCGCTGTTAACCTCCGAAATATGTAATTAGTATGACAATCGTATTTTTAACGATGATCTTTTGCCTATATGACTAAAAATGTCTAAATTCATGCAACAGGTATATAGCAAGTTTCTTGCTGCCATTGCAAGTATCGACTATAACATGCTAACGAATTCTTAATAAGGACGAAACCGGTCCAATGAGAAGGTAATCCAATCATCCAAATTTTTGTAAACTTTATTCGGTAAAAATCGTGGTGCCCCGTCAATTGACTGCAATGTTTTTTCTCTTAGTGATTGCAAAATGAAACCGATTGTAAGAGGAATAAGGTCAAAAGCTTGTTTCTCTTGAGTTATTCCAGTAATTCCTTTTAAGACGTCGACACGTGAAAATATTTCTTTTCATTCTGAAACGATGTTATTTGAAATCAAATACGGACGAAATATAGAAATATGTTATATTATTTTGTGTAAGTCGGGGTGTAATATGTGCCGCACTTAGGGAGAAATCAGCTAGAATTACATTAGCGCCCAGTTTGACCCAAATTTTATGGTATTGCTTTGGAAACATTTATTCCAATATACAGAATATCGATCTCGGCACCATCGGAAAGATCTAAGAACTTTATTTCCAGCAATGTTTGAACCGAATCAGTAGGACATCCTTCATATTTATTTTTTCTAATGCATCGAAATTTGCAATGTTTAGATTATCTTCTGCTTATTTCGCAGTATTATTTCGCTGCTTATTTCGCTAAAAAATTAACATTAGCACTATTCTATTGTTTGGTTAAAGTTACGTATATATCTTCGCATTTTAATATATTTTTTTTATTTAATACTTAATTTTACTTTCTGTAACATTTGAAGCGAATGATCCCGAGCGTATAATTTTTCTCCCACATGCGGTAAGTTGTAGGCAACTACGCCTGCGCTTAAAGCCGGAGGATTCCGTTTTGAATTTTGTATTTATATACACACTCTAAGACAAAAAATGTCGACACACCCCGCAGAATAATCCGATAGTAATGAAGCTGTACATGCAAACACCTGTCGACCGAATATGCAAATGATCAAAAATTCGCAGTCAATGAACGAATAGTCGAAAATACAGCGCATTGAAACTGAGCACCATGGTGGTGTATATAAGGAGCGAACCTCGCTTTCAGGAACAAAACGTGCAGTGGATTTCGATTGCGTTTACCTACCTTGATTGTAACAATACCTTGTCGGCGAATTTGCGGCCACAACGAGCATATTAAGGAGTTCGAAAGAGGGCGTGCGGTCGGACTGCATGAGGCTGGATGGGCACGCCGGTCGGCATTTGGGTAGGATCTATGCAGCAATTAGACGATGTTGGCAGGAATGGGTCCGGAATGGCAGATTTCAGCGACAAGCGGACGGCCTAGAGCTACGACAGAACTGGAAGATAGAGCGATTGTCAGAGCAGTTGTGACAGCACGAGATTCGTCGTCATCAACCATCCAACGTGTGATAAACACGGAAGTGACCACCCGGACCATTAATAGAAGACTACGGGGGCGGAATCTATACTCGCGGCTCCCATTATGCCGCCTACCACTGACCAGTATGCACCGTCAAAAGCGATTGCAGCTGTGCTGGGCCCGATCAACGTGGAATTGTTTGGATTGGGAACGAATTGTCTTCAGTGATGAGTCCCGTTTCGAATTGAGTCCCGGAGACTAGCGCAGATGTGTCTGGAGACAGCCCTGAACATCGTCAAGATCATGTGCTTACTGTCTTATGCCACACGGCCCGACAACAGGGGGTTATGGTCTGGGGTGCCATTTCGTTTGATAGCCGGACCCCTTTGATAGTCCTCCATGGTACTATCATAGCACAGCGGTACATTACCGACATTTTATGACCCGTTGTATTGCCATTCCTTTCGCGACACCTCGGGCTAACTTTTCAGCAAGATAATATCAGGCCACACACGGCACGCCACTGTATTCACTGTCTGCGTGCTTACGGCACACTTCCTTGGCCAGCCAGATCCCCAGATATCTCGCCTATTGAGCACATTTGGGCTGAGATGGGGCGTCGCCTGCGACCATCGCGGAATGTAGACGAATTAGTTCGTCAATTGGAGGGCATTTGGAACGACATCCCTTAGAACACCATCCGGCAACTTTATGCATCAATGCCACGTCGAGCAACAGCTTGTTTCAGGGCCAGAGGTGGACCAACAATATATTGATGTGCTGACTTTGTGTAGATCTTTCAGTGCTTCAGTGCAATAAATCATCCAATTGTTCTGAAATTATCATTTCTTTTTCTGTATTTTCATATTACACGTACCAAATTTTGTCTCATTTGGATAATTCTTTCTTGGTTGGTCGATTTTTTGTCTTAGAGTGTATATTAATTATATAGTATATATATACAGGGTGTCCCAAAAACATTGACCCCGGCTTTTATTCCTTAAATATTGATCTTAGATATATATAATAAATTATAAAGTTGCGTTAAAAAAGGTACAGAATTTTATGAAATCGATTAAAATTTTCAAGAGAATTAAATTTTAAGAAATACAAAATTTAAATTTTCATACGGCCCCCATACAAAAACATTTCCAATGAGTAAAATGTGCCCCATATACTAATAAGGTGATGTTCAAAATTTCAGCATTTTATCATAAAAAGTCCCAGAGATATGAAAAGACAAAAATGCTGACTTAAACCACTTTCCGATGCATCGACATGGGTTCTGAGGGAGGTAAAATCATGTTGGCAGATCGCGTTTCAGGGATCATACACAAATTTCAAAAGAAAACAATGATTACATAAATAAAAAATAATTTTGTTATTTATTGGTACAAAAGTATCCACACTGTGGAGAAATAACAACTTTACACAAAGATTGCAAAGCTTGTTCAAAATGTTTTCCATCCATACCAAAGATCCATCAAACGTAAGAGCCTATGATCCATTTTCTGCGTTGCGTGATTTGCACTCTTGCTGTAAACATTTACATTTTAATTTGCGATTAATCCCTCAGCAACTTTGTCTAAACATATCTCAGGGACTTTTTATGATAAAATGCTGAAATTTTGCACATCACCTTATTAGTTAGTGTATGGGGCACATTTTACTCATTGTAAATGTTGCTGTACGGGGGCCGTATAAAAATTTAAATTTTGTATTTCTTCAAATTTAATCTTCCTGAAAATTTTTGTCGATTTCATAAAATTCTGTACCCTCTTTTAACGCAACTTTGTAATTTATTATATATGTCTAAGATCAATTTTTGAGGAATAAAAGCCGAAGTCAATGTTTTTGGGACACCTTATATATATATATATATATATATATATATATATATATATATATATATATATATATATATATATATATATATATATATATATATATATATATATGGTCCTCGTTTTTTATACAGATTAGTATTCTGTTTGTTGAAACACTCGCTATTTGAAAATTGCTGCCATAAATCGTGAGGTCCTGGAAAAAACTGGAAATTGATAGTTATTCAGACGTTACTAATTCACTGCATCTAGACAGCAAGGTTAAATTACTCTGGCGTCATTGTAAATAATTCATATCCCAACTGGGTTTCGAACCATGTATCTCTCCGAGGCCAGTAGACGCTCTATCAATGGGGTTACTGTGAACATTGCCTTTTTTTGTGTCTATACCAGAATTTGAACTATATTCTATTTAAAATTTAATTATGTAAAGATGAATATATTAATTTAACAAAACTCAAAATACAATGATATAAAAAAGAAATATTAAAAATAGAAATCGAACTATTCAAGTTTCCGTCCTTCAGTTAAAATTTTAATGGCTGACTGAATATGTGTTCAGAATATTTAGGCAGCATGAGTAACTTCCCCTAAATTCTTGTTCGTGGTCACCATGAGTCGATGAATGTCTACATGTGTGAATAGTGCTTTGCGTTATCAGCGCACGCAAGTAGGGAATATAAGGGGGTTCTGGCTCACGCGGTGCTATACTTTAACATGGGGAAATTGCGGTGCTAGTTCTCCCATGTTAAAGCATAGGCGCACCTCATGAGCAGGGGTTGAGCTTCCACCAGCACGTGACGTTCCATGATGTCAGTCAAAGGTTAGGATGGATCAGATGATTTTTTTTTTTTTTCTTTTTCTTTTTTTTTAAGTGTTAATGTTTTAAAAATTTCGTAAAGTTTTTTTCTTATAATTTTTCTAAAATGTAAGTTTTTTCAACAAGTTGGATTTTGAGGGTTATCGAATTTCTCTATGGGAAATAACATGAATTTTAAGAATGTGCCGTTTTTAGCGTTTTTTTCACAAAAAGTTTTAAAAACGTTAAAAAAACAACAAAAATGTGCGTTTTTTCAACAAGTTGAAGTTTTGAAGTTGTTGGATTTCTCTATGGGAATTAACATGGGTTTTCACACTTTTGTGAATTTTTTAGAAAAAAAATGTGGTTTTTCGCAAAAAAGCGGCCAAAAATGTGTTTTTTCAAAAACGCGGAATCAGCCGATTTTTTTCAAACTGTCGGATTTCTCTATGGGAATTAACATAGGTTTTCACACTTTTGCAATTTTTTTAAAGAAAATGTGCGTTTTTGCAAAAATGCGGCCAAAAAAGCGTGTTTTTAAAGTAGCAGAATTTCGGGAATCTCGGGAATCTCGAGAATCTCGGGAATCTCGGGAATTGGGTGTATAGGTGGGGGTGTGTTTCCTCAACCATTTCGGTCTTGGAGTTCAAAAATTTTAAACATAAATATTTTAAATAATAGCAGATACTTGTTTTCAACAATCTAAATGGGGTAAGGTCTCTTTCATAAATTAGATGTTGTTAGAAAAATATATATATTTTTTAAATTGTGGTCCCACCTCCACCCGGTGTATAGGATACACCGCCACAATTCAATCTAGCATGGCCTGCTCATTTAAATTTGATAATGACCGTATGCTAGGCTCTTGATACCATCCTTCAAGATATGTCGCTTATCATCATAGGGGGATAAGCCCATTTTAATTTGCTTCACAGTATACATCTGATGGTCTTTACTTGCAATTTTAAATTGCTCCACTCTATTATATCTTCGCCTTGTTAGGCAATTATAATAATCTTCATGATGGATGTGTTTTTTTACAACATTCTTATTAACACCTTTAGCAGTCTTTTTATCCGTAAAGGGTGTTTTTAGGCTATACATTTTCGATCTTAGGCCTACAAATTCCACGGCAGGAGTTCCATTCAACTCATCTTTCATTTTTCCAATCCTTTTTTTATTCTTATTGGAATGGAGTGGATGTGTTGGAGGATAATCCGAAAAGTCAAAATAGTCTTCATAACTTTCAAAATCTTTGTAAATATCCTCTGTTTCAATTTCATAGCACAGGGAATCGGTGTCTGTGAAAAGCAATTCGGCTCGGCTTCCATACATCTTCTTAATAAAATCATAATGAAACTCATACATAAGTGTTTTACTCAAGTCCAGTACTGAAAATCCTGCATAGATGGGTCTATTCAGTTTCAAATGAGTCTTATGCATATGAACTGCTACCAGATCTTCATTAAATATTTTGAAGGAGTGTAAGGCTGGTGATGCAAGTAATTTTTTCAGTCTCTTCTCAGTCTGTACTAGCTTAACATCCATTCTTTTTCTCAAATTTTCCATAGTTTTTCCAAACACTGCGTTATTCATAAGTTTGAACAGATCTTTTTCAAAGGAATTTTTTGCTTTCATTCTCTTCTCAGTGTTAAATTGTACATAGGGCTTCAACCAGGGCTCTTGCTTAAAAGTTAATACTCGATGGATTTTCACAAGTTTCATCCCTAGCTTCATATACTGCTTTAAATTTCTATAATGCAGAACATATTTAACCTTATGATTCAAATTAGGTGTTAATTTGATCTGGTCCTTGCATATTTTCAAATTCATTTCTTCAGATAAATTCCGGCTATACTCCGAAATCAGAGATGGGGTGATATGAACTCTTTCGGGTGCTAGAGGATAATCATTATGTTTATCATGCAAATCATGGGGATAGTCTATATCCGCTTCGATAATATATCCCACAGGTGAGTCATCTTCAACAGCAAGTGGATCAAAGTTCTGAATGTCTTGAGAATCAAGCCATCTAAAATCCGATACAGGGAGTGCTTGGCTTAGAGCCCACCCATACAGATTATTAGCATCCAGGTACATTATATATTTGCTAGGTTTCGTAGAATCAAAATGTTCCAAATACTTGTTATTAGCCTGACTAAGGCGCTTACTAATAACACTAATACCGCCTCTTATACCTTCTTCTAAAAATAAGTACATATCAGGATCTGTAATCAGTTCTAATGATACTCCACTAGTCTTCAAGGCTGCATTCCAGGCAAGAGATGGTAATGTTAAACAGTGGGCAGCATCTATTCCATAATAATTCAATGTCAAATCACGGAAATTCTCAAAAATGTCCGCTAATAGAAGAATATCAGTTTTTATGTACAAGTCATGATATTCCCCCATATTCTTTATCTTTAAAGATGTCCAAACATGTTGAGCATAGGCATAGGCATCATCAGAGATCTCCTCTCGATTTAAATCATCAAAGAAGGCCTCTTTAGAGGGTAAGCTCATTTCTTCAAACTTGGTAGCACAATCCATATAAGAATAGGGGTAAACACCCTTTCTAGTCACTAAATCCACTTGATCACTTGTAAAATGTTCTTGGGTGATACGAAACTGATTGGATTCCAAACTAGAACTTAGTTTCTCAATAGAGGCAGGTAAGAATTGAAGAGAATCTATAAACTGTAAACTTCCTAGGCTGAATGTAATATATTGCTGCATATTGCTACTGATGCATTCAATCCTCTTTCCTTTAAATTCACCGATCCCCTGCATAATTAAATGTCCATCATACCCCTTTAAATTATGAAACACAACGGGTATGCGTCGTCTTATCTTGTAATTCAGATTACAATTAGGATGGGCTGCACCTCTGTACTTGGAAGTTAAGTGGCAATGGTCTCTCACACGCTTTTCTCCTAAAGCCTTGTTACAAATATGGCAGAGAGTAGCATTTTCAAAGTTTTCACGATCTTCAGCAGTAAAATTCATTTTCATATTTTCTCTCAGTATTCTCTGAATCTCTTCTTCTTCTTGAATAAGGGCTTTCAAAAAATGATGAATCACATCTTCACCCCTATAGATAACAGGTCCTTTAAAGGTTTTTCCATCAGGCCCAATAATAATATAGGCAAAACCACAAGGAACATGATGAGATAAGATACTCTCATGTGAAACAGAAGGGATATTCTCACATATATCCACTTTCATTAGGAAAGACTCAAAGTCTGCGTATACCACAAATGGTACACGCATTTGCATGTAAATACTTTGAAATTTCAAAATCTTGTCATTGTCACTGGGAAACTCCACTCTCTGTAGGCCATATTGGCTACATAATTCAATATGCTTCTTTAAACGAGCTTCAGATGAAAATCGCTGTAAACAGTAGTCACAAAAATATTGCTTCTCTTTATGTTTTCTTATACTGTATAAAAGTTTGCTCATACTTCTAATACAACAGTAATGAGACTGCTCATCATTACTAATAAGCAGTAAATTACAGTGTTGTT
Organism: Amaurobius ferox; assembly: GCA_951213105.1. Classification (NCBI taxonomy): domain Eukaryota; kingdom Metazoa; phylum Arthropoda; class Arachnida; order Araneae; family Amaurobiidae; genus Amaurobius; species Amaurobius ferox. The sequence goes on along the minus strand of OX578142.1, from coordinate 108,534,318 downwards.
CTCGTCTATTAGATGATATATAGAGCGGAAACACCTTCTTATCTTCATATCCAAAGACATTCAGGCTCACATTATTATTATTTCGCTCAAATAATTTAACTTGGTGTAAAGGAGTGGGAAACTCGACTCCATCCAGATTCAACTTGCATTCATGCTCGGTATATTTGCTGACACGAGATGCATTCTTATAAACTGGATAAAGTTCTGCTAAGATGGACCACATAAAACATTTCTGATCACTATTTTCCACATTAATAATAGCTTTCTTGGCTAATAGTTCTTTAGGTAGCGGGATATAGCTTGAAGCAGCCAGAGGATCATATGTCCCAACATCAATCATGAGTTCCTCGATTCTCTCTAAGACCCAACCGCTACCACGGCCTTCGTAGGTTTCGAACGATGTTAACACTTTTGCAAAGGCAGTATCCATATTAGAATCCAAATCTTCTTCTGTAATGTTTTTCATACAAGAACTTCTGAAATAGTTTATACAGTATTCCTGTTCTCCTCCAGATCGGAAACGAGTAAAACGGCAACATACATTTATGTACCATATAAAACTACATTTCAAAGCAATTTCCTTTAGCACTACTTGTTTTATCTCAGTTCTATGAGAATCCAAAAAGGTAAGTAAATCTTTTTCAGCACGACCAGCAATTTTATAAACAGTCACAGTACCGTTTAAAGCCTGTTTGCAGGGTTTCTTAGTCGCCTTCTTCTTCTTTTTATTCATACACGGAGCATCTAATCTTTTTCTTTTAGTGCCTCGCATAGGCTTATCATCATGAATTGGCCGCTCATGAATCTTCTCATGACGTATCAGATCATCTTTTCTTACAAAAGCCGCCTTACACAATTCACATATGTAATCCTTCTTTCCATCATGAATCCTCATATGACGCACTAAGCTTCGTTTTGCCATGAAGCTCTTCGCACAACTAGGACACACCTGTAAAAAAAAATACAAGACTTTGGTATAAACACGTTATTCTCGGTAAGAATGTAATACATTTCAGATGTATATATATATATATATATATATATATATATATATATATATATATATATATCATTACAGATGTATATAAAGTAATCATAAATCCATTATACTATCCCCATTAGGAATAATAAAATTCCTGAATTAAAGAATATATCCATATACAAGACATTTCATGCAAGATCCCCAAGACATTTCATTAAATTCATAAAAACACTCATTAAAAAAGTTGTTACGCATCATAGAAATACAAAGTTTAATAAAATGAGAGAATAAAATCACATTAAAACAAGTACTTACATGCCCAATCCTGTTCAAAGAGGGTGCATTAAGCATAGGAACATCAGTAACGGTAGGGATAGTACCTCCGATATTACTTTCTAAGGCAAACATATTCGCAGAACAACTTCAAACACGTCTTAACAGCACGAAACTTACAACAGAAATGATAAAATCGCTGCTTGAAGACCACCTACACCCATTCATAAAAAATAGTTCTTGGTGTATCCGTAGGCCGAGAGCATGCCAAGGTCACGTGATAGTTATATCACGGTTACCGTTAAACTTGCAACACACGAATGTAATTATGTACACATCCGATAAAAAATAAACAATTCGTTCAACATCGCAATCGATCCTTTTTAATAATCGTAATCGATATATTAAATAAATTCACATCTTTAAAAATAATAGATTTTAATAAAATAATGAAAGAAAATCCCTTTGCGAAACCCCTTAAAACCTCCAATCCTTATGTAATACAACAGCGCGCAAGCATAAAAACCCCGAATAATATACTCCTCTCTCCCCCTCCCTCCCCGAGACACCAACACTCACTTCACCACATGTTAAACGTAACCCATAGCAACCGGAATCCATAATAAAACATTCACCTTCACCCCCAACATACATCCAGATACACAGTCATTCAACGTGAAACCCGTATTTTTACAGCAAAAAATCACTTTACAGGGATTCATAGAACAAAAAATCATAAAAAATCAACAAATTCACCCAGAAACTAGCTAAAACCCTCAAATTACTTATAATTATCATCTACATATGCTATATAACCATTTATAACCTTAAAAAGGTGAGTATGCTAGTAGTAAAGGAAGGTGGGTTCGCCAGAATGCGGTTAGAGCAATGCCGCCTAAAAATAGTTTCTGGAAAGAAAAAATAAATATTTTTTGGTATTTCCAGAAAGCATCCTCTATGTAATATTTTGGTAAAATTAAAAAAGTTTTTAAAAAATTTTAAAAACTCAATTTTTTATTAATTTTCTCAAAATTCCTAATTTCCCTACTAGTATCCCTTTTAGCCGCTAGGGGGCGCTGATGGTTTCATTCCGCCTCCGATGGTGTTGCCACCCTGAAAAAAGTTTCTTCCGTACTTAGAAAAAATCTCATTCCAAAAAAATTTATTTCCCCCTCAACCCCTCGTACAAGACTACGACATCGTTGCCACCCGACAAAAAAAGTTTCGAAAAATTTTTACCCCCACCTTTTTTTCATTTACCCCCCTTTTACACCCCCGTCCAAGATTACGGAATTCAAGATGGCGGCCATTTTGCTTCGCGCTCCGCATTGCTCCGCCTCTGGCGCAGAACCGGCCTTTCTTATCTACTAGCATACTCACCTTTTTAAGGTTATAAATGGTTATATAGCATATGTAGATGATAATTATAAGTAATTTGAGGGTTTTAGCTAGTTTCTGGGTGAATTTGTTGATTTTTTATGATTTTTTGTTCTATGAATCCCTGTAAAGTGATTTTTTGCTGTAAAAATACGGGTTTCACGTTGAATGACTGTGTATCTGGATGTATGTTGGGGGTGAAGGTGAATGTTTTATTATGGATTCCGGTTGCTATGGGTTACGTTTAACATGTGGTGAAGTGAGTGTTGGTGTCTCGGGGAGGGAGGGGGAGAGAGGAGTATATTATTCGGGGGTTTTATGCTTGCGCGCTGTTGTATTACATAAGGATTGGAGGTTTTAAGGGGTTTCGCAAAGGGATTTTCTTTCATTATTTTATTAAAATCTATTATTTTTAAAGATGTGAATTTATTTAATATATCGATTACGATTATTAAAAAGGATCGATTGCGATGTTGAACGAATTGTTTATTTTTTATCGGATGTGTACATAATTACATTCGTGTGTTGCAAGTTTAACGGTAACCGTGATATAACTATCACGTGACCTTGGCATGCTCTCGGCCTACGGATACACCAAGAACTATTTTTTATGAATGGGTGTAGGTGGTCTTCAAGCAGCGATTTTATCATTTCTGTTGTAAGTTTCGTGCTGTTAAGACGTGTTTGAAGTTGTTCTGCGAATATGTTTGCCTTAGAAAGTAATATCGGAGGTACTATCCCTACCGTTACTGATGTTCCTATGCTTAATGCACCCTCTTTGAACAGGATTGGGCATGTAAGTACTTGTTTTAATGTGATTTTATTCTCTCATTTTATTAAACTTTGTATTTCTATGATGCGTAACAACTTTTTTAATGAGTGTTTTTATGAATTTAATGAAATGTCTTGGGGATCTTGCATGAAATGTCTTGTATATGGATATATTCTTTAATTCAGGAATTTTATTATTCCTAATGGGGATAGTATAATGGATTTATGATTACTTTATATACATCTGTAATGATATATATATATATATATATATATATATATATATATATATATATACATCTGAAATGTATTACATTCTTACCGAGAATAACGTGTTTATACCAAAGTCTTGTATTTTTTTTTACAGGTGTGTCCTAGTTGTGCGAAGAGCTTCATGGCAAAACGAAGCTTAGTGCGTCATATGAGGATTCATGATGGAAAGAAGGATTACATATGTGAATTGTGTAAGGCGGCTTTTGTAAGAAAAGATGATCTGATACGTCATGAGAAGATTCATGAGCGGCCAATTCATGATGATAAGCCTATGCGAGGCACTAAAAGAAAAAGATTAGATGCTCCGTGTATGAATAAAAAGAAGAAGAAGGCGACTAAGAAACCCTGCAAACAGGCTTTAAACGGTACTGTGACTGTTTATAAAATAGCTGGTCGTGCTGAAAAAGATTTACTTACCTTTTTGGATTCTCATAGAACTGAGATAAAACAAGTAGTGCTAAAGGAAATTGCTTTGAAACGTAGTATTATATGGTACATAAATGTATGTTGCCGTTTTACTCGTTTCCGATCTGGAGGAGAACAGGAATACTGTATAAACTATTTAAGAAGTTCTTGTATGAAAAACATTACAGAAGAAGATTTGGATTCTAATATGGATACTGCCTTTGCAAAAGTGTTAACATCGTTCGAAACCTATGAAGGCCGTGGTAGCGGTTGGGTCTTAGAGAGAATCGAGGAACTCATGATTGATGTTGGGACATATGATCCTCTGGCTGCTTCAAGCTATATCCCGCTACCTAAAGAACTATTAGCCAAGAAAGCTATTATTAATGTGGAAAATAGTGATCAGAAATGTTTTATGTGGTCCATCTTAGCAGAACTTTATCCAGTTTATAAGAATGCATCTCGTGTCAGCAAATATACCGAGCATGAATGCAAGTTGAATCTGGATGGAGTCGAGTTTCCCACTCCTTTACACCAAGTTAAATTATTTGAGCGAAATAATAATAATGTGAGCCTGAATGTCTTTGGATATGAAGATAAGAAGGTGTTTCCGCTCTATATATCATCTAATAGACGAGAACAACACTGTAATTTACTGCTTATTAGTAATGATGAGCAGTCTCATTACTGTTGTATTAGAAGTATGAGCAAACTTTTATACAGTATAAGAAAACATAAAGAGAAGCAATATTTTTGTGACTACTGTTTACAGCGATTTTCATCTGAAGCTCGTTTAAAGAAGCATATTGAATTATGTAGCCAATATGGCCTACAGAGAGTGGAGTTTCCCAGTGACAATGACAAGATTTTGAAATTTCAAAGTATTTACATGCAAATGCGTGTACCATTTGTGGTATACGCAGACTTTGAGTCTTTCCTAATGAAAGTGGATATATGTGAGAATATCCCTTCTGTTTCACATGAGAGTATCTTATCTCATCATGTTCCTTGTGGTTTTGCCTATATTATTATTGGGCCTGATGGAAAAACCTTTAAAGGACCTGTTATCTATAGGGGTGAAGATGTGATTCATCATTTTTTGAAAGCCCTTATTCAAGAAGAAGAAGAGATTCAGAGAATACTGAGAGAAAATATGAAAATGAATTTTACTGCTGAAGATCGTGAAAACTTTGAAAATGCTACTCTCTGCCATATTTGTAACAAGGCTTTAGGAGAAAAGCGTGTGAGAGACCATTGCCACTTAACTTCCAAGTACAGAGGTGCAGCCCATCCTAATTGTAATCTGAATTACAAGATAAGACGACGCATACCCGTTGTGTTTCATAATTTAAAGGGGTATGATGGACATTTAATTATGCAGGGGATCGGTGAATTTAAAGGAAAGAGGATTGAATGCATCAGTAGCAATATGCAGCAATATATTACATTCAGCCTAGGAAGTTTACAGTTTATAGATTCTCTTCAATTCTTACCTGCCTCTATTGAGAAACTAAGTTCTAGTTTGGAATCCAATCAGTTTCGTATCACCCAAGAACATTTTACAAGTGATCAAGTGGATTTAGTGACTAGAAAGGGTGTTTACCCCTATTCTTATATGGATTGTGCTACCAAGTTTGAAGAAATGAGCTTACCCTCTAAAGAGGCCTTCTTTGATGATTTAAATCGAGAGGAGATCTCTGATGATGCCTATGCCTATGCTCAACATGTTTGGACATCTTTAAAGATAAAGAATATGGGGGAATATCATGACTTGTACATAAAAACTGATATTCTTCTATTAGCGGACATTTTTGAGAATTTCCGTGATTTGACATTGAATTATTATGGAATAGATGCTGCCCACTGTTTAACATTACCATCTCTTGCCTGGAATGCAGCCTTGAAGACTAGTGGAGTATCATTAGAACTGATTACAGATCCTGATATGTACTTATTTTTAGAAGAAGGTATAAGAGGCGGTATTAGTGTTATTAGTAAGCGCCTTAGTCAGGCTAATAACAAGTATTTGGAACATTTTGATTCTACGAAACCTAGCAAATATATAATGTACCTGGATGCTAATAATCTGTATGGGTGGGCTCTAAGCCAAGCACTCCCTGTATCGGATTTTAGATGGCTTGATTCTCAAGACATTCAGAACTTTGATCCACTTGCTGTTGAAGATGACTCACCTGTGGGATATATTATCGAAGCGGATATAGACTATCCCCATGATTTGCATGATAAACATAATGATTATCCTCTAGCACCCGAAAGAGTTCATATCACCCCATCTCTGATTTCGGAGTATAGCCGGAATTTATCTGAAGAAATGAATTTGAAAATATGCAAGGACCAGATCAAATTAACACCTAATTTGAATCATAAGGTTAAATATGTTCTGCATTATAGAAATTTAAAGCAGTATATGAAGCTAGGGATGAAACTTGTGAAAATCCATCGAGTATTAACTTTTAAGCAAGAGCCCTGGTTGAAGCCCTATGTACAATTTAACACTGAGAAGAGAATGAAAGCAAAAAATTCCTTTGAAAAAGATCTGTTCAAACTTATGAATAACGCAGTGTTTGGAAAAACTATGGAAAATTTGAGAAAAAGAATGGATGTTAAGCTAGTACAGACTGAGAAGAGACTGAAAAAATTACTTGCATCACCAGCCTTACACTCCTTCAAAATATTTAATGAAGATCTGGTAGCAGTTCATATGCATAAGACTCATTTGAAACTGAATAGACCCATCTATGCAGGATTTTCAGTACTGGACTTGAGTAAAACACTTATGTATGAGTTTCATTATGATTTTATTAAGAAGATGTATGGAAGCCGAGCCGAATTGCTTTTCACAGACACCGATTCCCTGTGCTATGAAATTGAAACAGAGGATATTTACAAAGATTTTGAAAGTTATGAAGACTATTTTGACTTTTCGGATTATCCTCCAACACATCCACTCCATTCCAATAAGAATAAAAAAAAGGATTGGAAAAATGAAAGATGAGTTGAATGGAACTCCTGCCGTGGAATTTGTAGGCCTAAGATCGAAAATGTATAGCCTAAAAACACCCTTTACGGATAAAAAGACTGCTAAAGGTGTTAATAAGAATGTTGTAAAAAACACATCCATCATGAAGATTATTATAATTGCCTAACAAGGCGAAGATATAATAGAGTGGAGCAATTTAAAATTGCAAGTAAAGACCATCAGATGTATACTGTGAAGCAAATTAAAATGGGCTTATCCCCCTATGATGATAAGCGACATATCTTGAAGGATGGTATCAAGAGCCTAGCATACGGTCATTATCAAATTTAAATGAGCAGGCCATGCTAGATTGAATTGTGGCGGTGTATCCTATACACCAGGTGGAGGTGGGACCACAATTTAAAAAATATATATATTTTTCTAACAACATCTAATTTATGAAAGAGACCTTACCCCATTTAGATTGTTGAAAACAAGTATCTGCTATTATTTAAAATATTTATGTTTAAAATTTTTGAACTCCAAGACCGAAATGGTTGAGGAAACACACCCCCACCTATACACCCAATTCCCGAGATTCCCGAGATTCTCGAGATTCCCGAGATTCCCGAAATTCTGCTACTTTAAAAATACGCTTGGCCGCATTTTTGCAAAAACGCACATTTTCTTTCAAAAAATTGCAAAAGTGTGAAAACCTATGTTAATTCCCATAGAGAAATCCGACAGTTTGAAAAAAATCGGCCGATTCCGCGTTTTTGAAAAAACACATTTTTGGCCGCTTTTTTGCGAAAAACCACATTTTTTTTCTAAAAAATTCACAAAAGTGTGAAAACCCATGTTAATTCCCATAGAGAAATCCAACAACTTCAAAACTTCAACTTGTTGAAAAAACGCACATTTTTGTTTTTTTTTTAACGTTTTTAAAACTTTTTGTGAAAAAAACGCTAAAAACGGCACATTCTTAAAATTCATGTTATTTCCCATAGAGAAATTCGATAACCCTCAAAATCCAACTTGTTGAAAAAACTTACATTTTAGAAAAATTATAAGAAAAAAACTTTACGAAATTTTTAAAACATTAACACTTAAAAAAAAAGAAAAAGAAAAAAAAAAAAAAATCATCTGATCCATCCTAACCTTTGACTGACATCATGGAACGTCACGTGCTGGTGGAAGCTCAACCCCTGCTCATGAGGTGCGCCTATGCTTTAACATGGGAGAACTAGCACCGCAATTTCCCCATGTTAAAGTATAGCACCGCGTGAGCCAGAACCCCCTTATATTCCCTACTCACGCATGATTCAACTAAAAAATGGGGGTTTTCTTGCAAGAAAAATGCATGACTTGACAGTTCTATGAGTAATATGGCTGTGAGCATGATACGCAGAGAAATAAAAATATCGTAAAACTTGAATATGTAATTCTAAAACTGTGTATGTGTGTTGAAGAGGATCAAAAATGCGAGTACCCTTCAGTGAAAAATTTATACATTTATACATCACCCAAACTTGCACATTTTGTCACTTTCAACTTTCTCTAAAGTTAAGCCAAACAGCCCAAATCATAACGCAAATAAATAAATAAAAATAAAATAAAATAAAATAAAATATAAATGTCTAGAAGCCGCTCACCCCGTCCATGAAGATGGGGAAAGCTGGATTTGAAAATGAAATCTTAAGCATTGATATGAGATTTAAAGCAAAGCAGATAGAGAAAGAGGAAGTTATGTAAGTAATTTTCTTGCAAGCAGCAGTTTTATTTATTGTAATTCAATTTAATTTTTAGACATCGAAAAATATGCTTGTTACCTCATCGAAGCAACTTTAATAGCACTATTATGGATGACGGCTGCATCATTGCATTTACTTACTGCATTCATCTTGCGGTAACAATAGAAAACTTGCTAAAACTGAACAATTATGGGTGGTAGTTATTAGCATTATTATAAGTGGCAGCTCAACATTGCATTTAGTACATTCATCTTGAGGTAAAAATAGATAACCTGCTAAAAACTGAACAAATATGGGTGGTAGTTATTAGCATTATTATAAGTGGCAGCTCAACATTGCATTTAGTACATTCATCTTGAGGTAAAAATAGATAACCTGTTAAAAACTGAACAATTATGGGTGGTAGTTATTAGCATTATTATAAGTGGCAGCTCAACATTGCATTTAGTACATTCATCTTGAGGTAAAAATAGATAACCTGCTAAAAACTGAACAATTATGGGTGGTAGTTATTAGCATTATTATAAGTGGCAGCTCAACATTGCATTTAGTACATTCATCTTGAGGTAATAATAGATAACCTGCTAAAAACTGAACAATTATGGGTAGTAGTTATTAGCATTATTATAAGTGGCAGCTGCAACATTGCATTTAGTACATTTATCTTGAGGTAAAAGTAGGTAACTTGCTGAAAACTGAACAATTATGGGTGGTAGTTATTAGAATTATGTAATTATGTTAGTTATTAGCAGTGGCAATGCATCACTGAATTTACTACATTAATCTTGAAGTAACAATAGATAACTTGCTAAAAACTGAACAATTATGGGTTAGTATTACTATGGGTGACAGCTGAATCATTGCATTTACTTACTACATTGATTTTGAGGTAACAATAGATAACTTGCTAAAACATTGAACAATTTATAATTTTTTTCGATGCTTTCTTAAATTAGGGGGATGGAAACATTTAAAGAAGAATGCTCATATAAAAAATTTAGAAAATTATTCAAATTTTTTGTAAATGTAACAGACAACTAATATACATTCAAAAAGATCACCAAAAAGTATACTTAAAATTATTTAGTTATGAAACATTGTATGAATGAAATGATAGATTTTATCAACTAATCTAAAAATACAAAATCGATTAATATGTAGAAACCGTTCTTAACGACCACCCTTAAAACATCACTTTTTGCCATAACGACAGGTAAATTCCATAGATTTAATATTCATTCTCTCTCTCTAAAATATCTAAGCAACTACAAAATTATTTGGGTAACAAGGCAAATTGCTTTATTACCTCATCGAAGCAACCTTATTAGCACTATTATGGGTGACAGCTGCAGCTGCATCATTGCATTAATTACTACATTCTTCTCGAGGTAACAATAGATAACTTGTTAGAAACTGAACAATTATAGGTGGTAGTTATTAGCATTATTATAAGCGGCAGCTGCATCAGTGCATTCACCACATTCATCTTGAGGTAACAATACATAACTTGCTAAAAACTGAACAATTAGGGGTGGTAATTATTAGTATTATTACTGGTGGCTGCTATATCATTGCATTTATTTACTACTAAATTTGAAGGTAACAATTAGAGATGTGGATTTTCCGGAAAATTATGAAACGGAAAATTTTCCGGAAAATTTTGAAATTATTCTCTATATTACATTTCAGCTGGAATAATATGTTGAGTGACTTTTAAAAGTATTTATTCTTATATTACAGCTACAGTCAAACATATATTAAATAACAAGGCTAAAAACGGTTTAAATCTAGAAATATATAAAAAATTCTATGCATGAAAATTTCTTATCTGTATACTGCAGTTAGCAGCTACAATCTATTATTCTCCTTAAATACGCTTTCTTTTGAATACTTATAAAAATTCTATTTCATCCATAAAAATATTTTTTTTTCAATTTTAAATCATTGCATAAAAGGAATAGCTTGAGAAATAATTTAAAACAGCTAAACCTTATCAGAATCATAAATAATTTATTATTTATTATAGGTATAAAAATAGATTATAAAATATAATATTCTAAAAAAAATTACAAAACTTATTATAATTGAAAAATACAATAAATATTACATTGCATTTCCTTCAATGCCTACTGATAACTCAAAGGGAAACATTCTACCATCTTCTTAAAAAATAACAAAAATAAAAAATAAATTACTAGTTTATTATATGTATAACAATAAATTATTAAATATATAAACATACGACACAATTTTTTAAAAATACTTGTAATTAAGCACTTTTAAAAGTAACTTATATTATACAATATTAAAAATTGTTTAAAAAATACCTGCTTGTAATTGAACAAGTGAGTATCATAAAAAAAAAAGAGATAATTTGCAAGATGAGTTAAGTATATATTTAGTGCTAATAAGGCATTTTCCCTCAGCAGGACTTGCGAAAACATTCCATTCTTTTAATTTTTTTAAATTTTGGAGAACTTAATACTGAATGAAAAGGCTTCTTAAAACTTTATTTGCTTTCTTCTGAAAATGCGTAAAATGTCACCTGTACCCTTTTGGTTGTCATCAATTCTTTTTCTCTTTCAAATAAAGCGCACATACACACATTTCCCCTCAGCCCCCCCCCCCCCCCCACACACACACACACACACACCACCACCACCACCACCACCACCTTCATGTTCCTTTCAAAATTAAAACACTCAATGATCAAAAACTTCTTGTAAAGCTATTTCAGGAAAACAGTTTGAAGAGAGTATTACATTCTATTTTCGAAATTGATTATGAAACATTTTCCGACTTCAATGCAGTTTTATTTAAACATCTCTAAAATGCGATACATTCAACGGTGATATTTTTAAAATTATCACAATACTACAATTTATTATATTTAAAAACTTCATCAAAAATAAATGAACTTCATTCAAATAATGTCATCGAAATATAAATCGCCTGGCTTTCTATATAAAAGCAGTGAAAATTTCATTCATAAACCTTTTTCCATTCCTTTCATTCAGAGGCGATATTTTTACAATTATCTCAATACTACAATAATTTATTTTACTTAAAAACTTAAAATCATGGAGGTAAAAGTACTGTATAACTCCATGCTTAAATCTTCATCGAAAAAGGAAATAGAATTGTCTGCTTCTCTATGTAAAATCAATGAATGTTTTCATTCATATCAGCTATATTGCAGACTCTAGAGCTAGATAATTTTGCGTTACAGAAATACAGCAATTCTTAACAACTCATCTTACATCTTGATCTGTTTACATTTTCCATACGTGAAAATCAGGCTTCGTCGTAGAAATAATCAAAGTTTGATGATCATTTAAACTCACAAATATTGTAATTGCGTTGTCGCAGTATATAGATGCACAGAAGAAAAACTTAAAAATAAAGCGGTTTTAGGACGGATGCAACGCTAAATATAAATTAAAAGAACTTTAAACATCACGATTTTGACGCAAGATGAATGGCATTAATCATTTAAACTCAAATATATTGTAATTGCGCTGTTTCAAAATATACATGCACAGAAATTAAGCAAAAATAAAGCGGTTTTAGGACGGATACAACACTAAATATAAATTAAAAAGAACTTTAAAAATCACGATTTTGACACAAGATGGATGCCATATTTTACTTTGAATTGGGTCACGCAATCTCTTCATATAATATGGGTGTAATTATTATTTTAATTTTTATTTAAAAAACTACTGAATATATTTTGCTGATTTTTTTTTTCATATTTTTTATGGGATAATTTGAATATTTCTTAAAACTTTCGAAGCAATTCGTGAATTTTAAATTCGCTTAAAAAATAGTTTCAAAAACTAGGTCCCATTGGGTTCAATGTATTTCATTTTTTCAACCCGGGTTCAGTCCAAAATTAATTGGTCCCAAACTCTAATTCATTTATATTCCCATAGATCTCACAGACCGTCTGAACAACATACTAAAATTTCATTTTGATAAAGTCATTTTTACGGCAGTTATCGTGCTAACGGACAGACAGACAGACAGAATGAACAAAGTTTTAAACACTTTTTAACTATGCTGTAAAGTGTTAAAAAAAAGAATGGGGGGGGGGGGGGATTTTCCAGAAAAACATAGCAGAAAATTTTCCGAAAATTTTCGGCGAAAAATTTTTCGATCCACATCTCTAGTAACAATAGACGGATTTCAGCTTTGTAATTGGCGTTTGAACTTTCACTAAAAAAATTTGCCGCAAATAATGGCATTTTTCCTTCTTCTTCATTCATAGTGTAAACTTACTCACTGAGCCGTTGGATTGTAATGGATGGAAAATAATCATTATTATTCTAGAACTAAATATGCTACAATAAATTCAATTTAGAATGAGTAAAATGTAGAACAATGTAACCAACTTAATTTAATATTTTTATTTTCTATGTTTGGTTATCAATGATATTTACTTGCCATTTATTCTTATTTGTTTTAGTTTCATCAAGATGTGTCTGCATTCAGTTGTATTCCTTCTCTATTAAACTATGTGAAGGATACGAGCCATCTCCATGAAAGTAAAATAGTTTCGCTGCATGTTTGAACTTTGAGAGGTAAGTTCCGTATCAAATAAAGTAGAAAATTAAGTTTCTTTGATAATCCCTGTGGTTTTATAGGAATTATTAAATTAATATGCCTGATTCAAAGTATAGTGATTTTCACTATTTATAGGATAGATACGTTTTGTTAGGGGTCGTAAAATAATTGTGTTTTGCCAGTAGATGGTACTATAATATACAGCTATATTTATATATATATTTATAGCTTGCCTGATGGCTTAGATATTTTCTTTTCTTCTTTAACTATTTTTAAAAATCATTTATTGTAATTTTTTGTGTCTTTATGTTTGTATATTATTTTTTTTTCTATCTGTATGATTCGGGTTTTTACTCTGTGTATTATTTTGTCTGGTGTCACTGGTATTCTTCCTGTAGCATGCTTTTTTTTATAAATAAATAAATAAATAATTATGCTTCAATAAGGTCTGTCTGTCTGTGTGTCTTACTTGGCAACCTTTAAAAAATGCCGCCAAATTGGCAAAATATCATTATACCGGCGGAAATGTTATCAAATTGAGGAATATTCAATTACTCAGAAAATCTATACTATTAATAAAGTTAAATTTCTTTGATAATCCCTGTCACTTTGAGGGAATAATTAATTTAATATGCTTCATTCAAAATATAGTGAATTTCACGGTGGCGACTAGAAAATAAATTGACGAAAATTCAATATCCAAGAAAATCTATAGTATTAATTTTTTGATATTCCCTGTCGCTTTATGGAAATTATTAATTCAATATTCTTGATTCAAAATATAGTAAGTTTTAGTATTGTTCGGAAATAGAGGCTGATTGGTTAATCTCGACCTTTCTAGAATTTCGCTACTTTTAATTTGTTTAATCAAAAAAAAAAAATGTTGCTCGCATAAATATGCACTTCCAAATATCGATAGTTTGCTTTGATTACAGATTTACATTTTCCAGAAAAAATGTATCATTAAATCAATTTAATGAAATTGAAGCCGGTCGTTTTCCGATTTCTTCGTATTAAATTCACGGCCAGTATTTCCCCCCAATATCTTTTGAAATAATGATGTTATTGTGCTAAATAATATTTCGTAAACATGAAATATGAAAATTCTGATTTCTCTATATAATACAATGAATTTGCTCCTTTTACAGTGAAAAAATCATGTATCAGATCCGCGGCTCAATGTTTTAAAAGTACATTCGGCGCTTTTCCGGATTGGAAATATCAAATTAATTTATATTTCGTGCAACTCTAAATTTACAATTATTAATTTTGATAGTATCCGCAGTAAGCAATATAGTCTATATATTAAAATATGTTAATAATTAATTCCTCAACTTGGCGTCATTTTCATTAACTTAGCGTCATTTTTGCAATTTTAACGACATTTTCGTCAATTTGGGGCAAAATATCGCCAAGTTCGAGATATTTCGCCAAATAAGTCGCCAAGTTGGCCAAATTTATCACTAAATTATACAAACACATGAAGAGAAGAGCATCTCTTATATATGAATGATTGTTGGCGGATTTTTAGGTATCAAAATACAAAACTATTACACTTCTCTCATGAATGGAACGAACTAGATCCATGAGAATAATATTGACACATTTATCGCATAATATTACAGATGAGTTAATACCTTTCACAATAGTTAATACTTTTTTTAATTATATGTGATTTATTTGATAAATTTATTTGAAAAAAGTGCAATATCTCCAGAACGGTTTATGCTAGCGTTCGAAAATTTATGCCAATCGTTTCCTAATGTAACATTACATAAGAAATGATTATTTACGTAACGCTATTGAAGGTTATGATTTTTTTATGAATTTTTTAAAATTTCATTTAAAAATTTGGGAGTCTTCTGAACATTTGATTGCATTTAAAATCAATAGGCTTCCAGTATTCACTGATTGTAATTTTTATACCAAATTTCGTTCGGAACGCTCCATTAGCTCGTGGGATATCGTTTCCCCAGACTCACGGGCACACACAGAGATATCACCTCAAAAACGATGCATTCGAGTTTTGAGATGTTTGAAACGTGTTCTTCCGTCGAAAACTCGAATTCGAATTTTCAACCCCGTCATAATCTTTCCCTATACATTACATTATATATAAGGAAAGTAAAAATAATTTCATAATTATGATATTATCACATTTCATCGCAATTTGTAAGGAATGGATTACTCACTGCTTTAACCTGGTTATATTCCCATTAATTTAGAATACGGCAAAACAACAGCAAATTCTTCAAACTTATAAAAAGTGTCAGCCATAAAAATAATTTAGATGAAGAGCTATTTCCAATTTTTCAAACTTCATGAGTGAAAAGTATAGAGAGGAAAATTGATTGGATGTATTTCGTAATAAACTTGGCAAATTTACCTAATAACGATATAAAATATGCAATATATACGCAGTTCAAGTTTTATCCCCCCAACTCCCTACAATTTATCTATATTCACTACAACAAAAAATTGCTTTGAATCAAAGAGTAAGTTTTCCAAGTTTGCCACTTTCAAAAAGAGAAAATTAATTTGAGTCTGTGGTGAAAGTCACGTGCTACCCACATCAAAATTTTCCACCGGTAATAGAGAAATATATCCTTCTTCTACTCGATTATGTAACCCTCGACACCCCTGAACACATTCCACTAAGCGAGCTAACTGGAGTTACGTCCACTAAGGCTGACGATATTCATCGAAATTCTGTGAGTTCTGATAGATACTCTGTTCTTCCCGTTAATGTGTAGGTAATTTGCATATCAGCACTGATGGCAATGTGAAGTCACAGAGGTTGCTTTACAATTTTTACTGTAAACAGAAATTCAGTAACTACTTGTTCAAAAGTTCCCGGCCACTAAATTCTGATTGCTTTTATTATTTTTTTTCATTAAAAGTTGTTATTCAAGTTTAATTTCGTGTTTCGATTAAATAACGTACGGCATTGGGCAGAAATGATATGTAGTAGTAGAATTCTGTTGCGTCAAAGAGTGGTTAAATTGTCAGAAAATTAAAAATACTCTCATGAGACTTCTATTCTTTTATCGATTGGGGAGGGGGGGAGATCAACAATTAAAGGTAAAATACATTTTAAAACAAAATCCAGATGGATATGAACTTAAAGACAAGCCATGAAGAGAAGGACTACGATAAAGCACTGCCAAAGTTAGTTGGCAGAATAAAAAAAAAAAACAAATAACGAAAATCCATTGCTAATGTAAACTGCTGTTCAGATCTCACAGGAGATGCATAATGGAAACCTCACCAATAACAGTGCGTTGCTATGACAAGACTTTTATATGATGTGCGGGTTTTTTTTTTTTTTTTTTTTTTTTTTTTACACGGTGAAGTTTGTCTTCAGAAACCAATTGGGAATTTAATAAATTATGAGAAAAAACTAGCTTTCAACGTCCTCCCCAACACAACAGTGACGCATGGAAAAGTAGAAAATAAATTTTAATCAAACTCAAAATTAAACAAAATTGAGAGTGTAGGCAGATTCAATCCAAAGCAATACAAATGCTTTCGTTATAAAAAATTGATATTATGTAAAATTGTCGAAGGGGGGGGGGGGGGAGTGCAGGTATATGAAATAGTTTCAACAATTTTGCATAATATTAATTTTGGGTAATGATAAGAAGTATATTGCATTGTTTTGAATTGAATTTGCCAACATCCTCAATTTGATTCAATTTCTTGTTTGATTAAAATTTATTTCCTACTTTTCTATGCGCCACTGTTATGTAATGAAAGGCATTAAAAAATTTGTTTTTTTCTCATAATTTATTTTTTACTTTTTACTTTCCCTGCAATACATTGTAATGTATAGGAAAAGTATTGGAATCATGCCGAAAATCGCAACGCGAGTTTTCGACGTTTCGAGACCTCTAGAATACGAAAAAACTATTTTAGCGTGACGTCTGTGTGTCTGTCTGTGCAGATTTTGTATCCACTCTAACTAAAAAAGTAATTGACCGAATTTCATAAAATTTGGTAGGTAAGTCACTTGTGGGCGAATCTGGTGCTGATTAGTTTTGGGTACGATTCGGGATAAAAGAACCCGCCTTTTTTTGCGAAATGGCCCCCAAAAGCTTGTATCCACTCTAGCTGAAAAACTAATGGACCAAATTCCACAAAATTTGGTAGGTAAATCACTTGTGGGACACATGCTGATTAGATTTTGGTATGATTCGGAAAAAAATAACCTGCCTTTTTTTGCAGAATGGCCTGCAAAAATCGCCAAAATCTAAAATAAAAAACTACGTATGCTCAAATATATCCATGAAATGCTTGTTTAATACGTAATTTTTAACGAAGAAAATAATAAGATCAACCCCATTGCACTAGGACTAGCCGTTCTCGAGATATATTAGTTTTTTTCGTATTTTCTCCAAGCCACCTTTGAAAATAAGTCCAGTTATCAAATGAGAACGAAAATTGAATTAAAAGTGAATTAAATTTAATTAAAATAAAGAGAACGTGGATATAAGTCCGCAGGGAAAGTCATGTGCTGCCCACATCAGATTTTTAGTTTTCGTATCCCGTTTTAGGTTTTCCTCCCTCATCTGCCCTCTTATTATATTTGCAGAAAAGATCTGACGTACAAATCCATGCAGGGCCGTAGCCAGGCAGAGACCGGAGGGGTTAAGCCCCCCCCCCCTCCGAAGAGGTATACTCCCCTCCCCCCACTGATAAAAATATTAAATTTTTAGTAGAGATATGAAATTTCATTTAAAATTTTCCAAATTTTGTATAAAAAATTTATTTATGAGATCTTTTTTATAAATTACTTCCTTTTACAGGCTTTTTAATTTAGCGGAATCTGTTATACTGATAATCAATTTATTTACGTATTTAATTTGAAATTTTTAAAAAATATGACAATAGTATTTAGGATACTTTTGTATTACTGCATGTATGGTTCACTATTATACATTACAGAATCAAAATCAGCTGATAAGTAGTTAAGAATTAATATGTATTAACTTGTATTAATTTTCAGAAATTTTCTTCGATTAATTAACAGCTATACCACTAGTTAATGCTGATATTAAATTCAATTATAATTATTATTAATATTGACATATAGTAGCTACATGAATATTAATAATAAACTCTTAGCTGACAAATATAAATATACAATTATTTGTTATTAAGTTATATGGAATGAAATATATAGAGTAGTAACTATTATAGTTTATAAATGCTAATGATTAATTGTGTTTTTGGTGAGCCCCTCCTTCAAGACCGTTGAGTTCCCTTGAATTTCACTTCAGGCCCTTTTCGATTTCGTCTTTGGCTATGTCCCTGAACCCATGTAATGTTATACATGAATTGAAGCGGTAGAGCATTTCACCTAAATGAGGAGAGCATTTCATCTAAAGTAACCCAACACTAATTCGCAAAGTAAATGCATGAAAAAAGCGAGAAAACATAGTCGTGATATGACCAGACGACGTAACGTAATCACGTAACGATGTAATGTAAGAACGTGAGAATTTAATAGATGAAAATGTTCCGCGAGATGAAAATGTTCCGCGAGATAAAACTGTGTCGACTGTGTGCTCACTACGTGGACGTGCTCTGGGAACCGAGAACGAGTATATCAAATATACTGAACGAAAATACAGACAACGCGAAGTTAATAAAAAAAGATATGACTACAAGTAAAGGTATGACTACAGTCTGCCAGAAAAAGCAAGTTGTGTCATACAAAGATTGAAATGAAGTAGTTTTTTCCTATGAATCGAAATGTATTCTTTTTTGATAATATCTGTAGACAGTGCGACGAACACCTGGCATAAGATACACCAACGAGATATTAGATTCCAGGAAGCACGGAAGGGTAAGTGATGGTTTGGAGAAAGTTTACTCTGCCGAAGTTATATAAGCTCAAATCCAACTAAGTACAGAGAAACTTATTATTAAATAATTTGCTGCCATACTCTCGAAGAGATTTTGGTCCGTTTTGAATGTATCATCGTGATAATACCACTGAGTATACTTCTGCTGTTATAAACAACTATTTACCGGTAAAAGAAATCCACGTAATGAAATTGTTAGCTCAATCCCGTAACCTAAATACATTCAAAAACATTTGAAAAACATTTGAAAACATCAGATGAGTATGTATGGAAACAGAATTATTATTTTTTTTTCCAATGGCCAGCCAATTGACTCTTTCATCATTCGCCCATACACCGGCCAGAACCGTGAACCTTTTAGTCGTCATATGACGTTGCCTCAGCGCACCAGTGGGAGTAGGAACACGCCGCGCCCAACGACACAACATCCATGCCTGAAGGTGGGACTCGAACCCACAACCCGGCGGCTGAACGATCGCTAGGAAACGCTTGCCTTGACCGTTTAGCCACCGCGTCGGCACAGAATTATTTAAACTCTGGCAAAATTTTCAACTATTGAACAACAAATAGAGAATAAAATCTACTCGATTACATCAAATCGGCTTATCGAATTAATACCGCTTCGTTGCGCTACTGTCAATGCTGTATGTAAACTGACTAAATTGTACAATAAATTAAAACTCCGTAAGTAAAGCATAGATACGAAAACAAACTGGTCTACTAGTTACAAAGGCAAATAACAGCCATCTTCTTCAGGATCGAACATTAGATAAGCTTGTTTGGAAACAAACATGTTTTTTAATTGTTTTTATTGCAGCTGATTTTGAGTGATTAGCTGATTGACTGAAAAGTAATTGCAATTTATTGTTATTTTTTGTTAATATTCGATAATATTACTTTGTTTTACTTACAAGCAATGTGGCCATTAAACGTCTGAACACCTTCAATTGTATATATATATATATATATATATATATATATATATATATATATATTGTTTAGAAATATTATACTTAATCAACTTTTTAGAATTTATAGATTATCAGATAAAAAATTTCATGCTTTGCACATTAATAACCTCAAAATTACCAGTAAAATGTATCAATATCCTGCATATTTAGTAAATAGTATAGTTAATAAGTTTCGATTAGCCTAAAATTCTCATATTCTCCCCTTATTATCTTATTTTAGCCGTACTTCTTCATTCTCTTGAAATTATATTTTCATCTTTTTATCTTAAAGCTTTAACTGTTGAATAACTCATTTTATTTCATTTTATTGCTTTTGCGCAGTACAGTTTTTATTACTCTCTTTGGCAACAGCAAATCACATCTTTTCATTTTGGCATATGGCAACATTGGTCCAGTCATATTTTGCTCGTCATGGTTGCGCTGAAGAGGTGTGTTTTGAGGTATTTATGTTTCCTTTATTGTTCCAATCTATATGCTTGTCGTCCATATAACACAAGTTTATAGATAAAATCTATCTTGTGTTTCAGAAACAAGCATTTTTGTGTTCATTTCGAAGGGATATATGGACCCGAAGAGAATTTTTTCGAAATGAACTTATCGTAAGCCTAAATCTCCTCCATGTGCAAGCTTTTTTGCTTGATTTTTTTGTTTTCTTATTTGCATTCCTCATTTTTGAAATTTGTTGATTGTATTTGTCTTTATGACTTGCATTATGCTTTATTATTTCCTCTTTTTGTCTTAATTTCTTTTATTTCTTTGTATTTTGTAGAAAATTTTGGAATAGTGTATTATGAGTTACTACATACATTCTAACTTTGGATTTAATAATTTATATTTATATATATATATATATATATATATATATATATATATATATATATATATATATATATATATATATATATATATATATATGTATATATATATATATATATATATATATATATATATATATTTATATATTTATATATATATATATATATATTTATATATATATATATATATATATATATATATATATATATATATATATATATATATATATATATATATATATATATATATATATATATTCTTAATAAAAACATTAATAAGATATATTTATTAATGATTTAAACATCTTCTAGGCATTGTAAACAATACTATCAAAGATTTATTTCACATCTTTTTTAATTTAAGTATTACTCCAAAAGAAGAGTTTTGGTCGAAAATTTATGAATATCACTGTATTTCTTCTAATACCTATCATTTTTACAGAATTCACAAAATATTCGGAATGACAAAAGAATCCCCCCTCTCCTCCTATCACTGGAAATTATCAAAATGATTAGAAAGAGTACCGACTTATTGAATATGTTAACTTCAGCACAGATTAACCAAAAAATATTTTGTTCCTATCTTAATGGTAAGAAATGGCTCAAATAATGATGTCGCGGTTGAAAATCTTATGGCTTGGAATTTTTTTCCATTTTAATCAAATGGCAAATAAACCTGTCATCAATGGTAAATGAAAATTCAAGTCTTATGATAGTGTACTTTTTCTTAAAATATAAACAAAAACGATAAAATAAGTTCAGGTAAAAAAAGGTACAGTATAAAAGAAAGTAATTTTTTTTAAATGTATTTTAAAATGTCATTACCCGCACCATTTTGTTGAGGATGAAAGTTATAGAGGGATAGAAGTTATCAGAGATAGAAGATGGAACACAAGACAAATTCAAAGCATCCCATACTTTGAAGACAGACGTCTTCAAATTGCTTTTGCTATGCGGATTTTCATAAATTTTCAGAGACCCCATATACCGTGTATAGAACCTTCCTGCCGTTGGGAATCGAACCACGGATCTTCGTACTGGTCAGTTGATGCTCTACTGTTGAGCTAGTGGGGCGGAATTGCAAGCTCTTATTGTCGAAGTGAACTAACTCTTCCAAACTTAGGTTTTCAATTATATTCAAGTAAAGTGATTTAGCGTGTTTGAGTAATATTATTTGCTTTGTTTTAAACCACATCTTATTAAAAAAAATTAATTAAAAAAATACCTGATTCGTCTTCAAAAATCTTCCATTTGGACCCCTTATGTAAAAATCTGATGTAGCCAGCACATAAATTTCCTTACATAATGCAATACCTTTACTTCTTTCGATGCAAAATAATGATGCACAAGAGGATTTGAGCAATATTATTTTCTTTGTTTTAAACCATATCTTATTAAAAAAATTAATTGAAAAAATACCTGATTCGTCTTCAAAAAACTTCCATTTGGATCCCTTATGTAAAAATCTGATGTAGCCAGCACATTAATTTCCTTACATAATACAATACCTTTACTTCTTTTGATGCAAAATAATGATGTACAAGAAGGTCTGAGCAATATTATTTTCTTTGTTTTAAACCATATGTTATTAAAAAAAAAGTAATTTAAAAAAAGACCTGAATCGTCTTCAGAAACTTCCATTTGGATCTCTTATGTAAAAATCTGATGTAGCCAGCACATTAATTCCTTATATAATGCAATACCTTTACTTCTTTCGATGCACAAGCGAGATGATGTACAAGCGAGTTTGAGCACTATTATTTTTTTTGTTTTAAACCACATCTTTGTTTTAAACCACATCCACAAAAAAAATTAATTGAAAAAAAGATCTGATTCGTCTTAAAAATTTTCATTTGTTCCTTTATGTAAAAATATGATAATGCCAGCACATGAATTTCCTTACGTAATGCAATGACTTTACTTCTTTCAATGCGAAATAATGATGTACAAGCGGATTTGAGTTATGTTATTACTTTCCTTATATATAGTACATAGTATAATGTAAAAGAAAAGTATTGTCACAGAGTCGAAAATTTGAATTCGAGTTTTCGATGGGAGAGCACGTTTCAAGCATCCCTGAATACAAATCGAATACAAATTTTTAAGGTGATGTCTCTGTGTGTATGTGTGCGTGTGAGTCTGGGGAAACTATGTGTATATCAGTGAGCCTGTGGAGATGATATCTCACGAACGAATGTAGATATTCGAACGGAATTTGGTACAAAAATTGTAATCAGTGAATACTGGAAGTCTATTGTTTTTAAATACAATCGAATATTTAGACCCCCCCCCCCGCCCCCAAATTTTGAAATGAAATTGATCAAAACTTTCAAAAAGTTACGTAAATAATCGTTTCTCATGTAATTTTTCATTAGTAAACAATTGACATAAATTTTAGACTCCCCTAACGCAAAATGATCGACGCCTGTGGTTACAAAAGGCGCATCAACAGACACTAGCGTTTTTCCGATGAATCCCGTTTTAATTTGGGGTACAGTGATGGCAGCATCCATGTCAGACGCTATAACGGCTAATGCCACCTTCCGGAGTCCGTTATTCAACGTCATACTGAATGAACGTCAAGCGTGGTGGTCTGGGGGCGCAATTGGGTGTCTTGGACGACCTTAGCTGCTAAGAATTGTGGGTAATCTCAGCAGTAACCGGTACATCAGAGGAGTTCTTGATCCCGAAGTCGTACCCTTCTTTCAAAGCATTCCTGGAGCTGTATTTCAACAGGACAATGCACGCACACATGTTGCTAGGAATGTTCAAGACTTCTTTTCAGCACAACAGACACAGCTTCTTCCTTAACCTGCCTATTCACGGGATACGTCGTCTATTGAACATGTCTGGGATTTCGTCGGTTGGCATCTCGATCGTGACGCTCATCCTGTAGCTAATAGAGCTGAACTTTGGGTTCGGATAGGATCAATCTGGAATGCACTTCCTCAGATGCAAATTCTAAATATGTTTGATTCGATGCCACACCGTATAGAAGCACTTATTGCAGCACGTGGTGGTTTCACCAAATACTGATTTTCGACATGTAATATTGTTATTTTTGTAAATTGAATTGTTTATTTGTATCAATACAGGTCATTTGTGGAGTAAATCCCATTCAATTCTGATGATTCCTCCGTGGTGTTGCAATTTTTACAAACAGGAGTTTATATGTATATATATATATATATATATAAATTGAAAGAATTTAATCGAAAACTATGCATAAACTACTGTATGTACAAAAAACCCATCTCTAGCATATCTGTTACAAATGAGTAACTATAGACCAAGACTAAGGATAAAGATGTATATATATATTTATATATACATATTATATTATAGATGTATATATATATATATATATATATATATATATATATATATATATATATATATATATATATATATATATATATATATATATATATATATATGATTAAAAAAAGATGGGCCATACTTTACGACTTAGTAGAACACACCAAACCAAGCATTTTCGCCATAGTTTACCGGGTTGGAAATGAAACGTAAAGGCGTTACAGGGCAATGGATTGGACGAGGTGGTCTCATAGCTTGGTCCCCCACGATCGCCCGATCTGTCGTGTCTTGACTTCTTTTTGTGGGGATATCTCAATCTCGTCTGTGGCACTCCCGTTGAATCTGCAGAGGAACTCGTCACAAGAATTTCGGCCGCTGCTGCCGAAGTGCGCGACATGTCTAGTCTATTCGAGAGAGTTCGCCAATCCCTCCATCGGCGCTGTGAGACGTGCATTCAGGTTGGCGGTCGCTCTTTTGAGCCATTACTGTAATTATTGTTTATTGGATGTCATTTTATAACTTTTAAGTCTTGCTTGTGTTTTCGCCTTACCTTATCGGTTTCACTATTAAGCGCCCACTTGCGCCTTTACGTTTCATTTCCGACCTGGTAAACTAGGACGAAACATACTTGGTTTGGTGTGTACTACCACCTTGTAAAGTTTGGTCCATCTATTTTTAACCACCCTGTTATATATAAAAATGGGTGTTGCCATTTGAATTTACGAAAATATTGAGCAACTAAATATGAAGATGACCCATTCTATAAATTATATATAAATGTTTTTTATAGTAGACATTATTCCAAGTCCAATGGCACTTTTGATTTAACTGTACTACCTGAGGTGTCGAAAACAGGAGCAGTGTTCAGATTTTTATTTGGCTGACTGTACAAGATCTATGGTACAATGTTCTTGGAATTGAATTAACAGCACAGAAATTTGGCGTTTTTGGAAACTTATTAGTCTAAAGAGAGTGACTTATTTCATCAAAATGCAATCAATGCCTCATCAAAATGTAATTGGCAGCCCAGTGGTTAAGGCACGGGGATTACACGTGAACGAACCGAGCTTGATTCAAAGCTCTACCTAAACTGCCCCCATGTTCACACGGAATACGGGCAAATTAAATATGTGTGTCCATACATCCTTCCGAGAGGTTGGTGGTAGGGGGAAGAGGGTACCGTCTCTGTGGATGCCGCCACCCACTGAGTTCCGGTCTAAATTGGGTGGCATTATTTCGGCCACTCAAACAGATACCTTACACCTTCTGAGGTAGGTTGGACGATCTGGGTCGAACAAACAGCAAACAATTAATATCCTTCCCGGTCGCACACTAAGACGCTCCAGGCCTTCTGGAGAGCCGTGCTGTCACTGTTGTGGAATTAATAGCCTTCGTGTCTGGGATAGCACCATAGTTACAGCACAGGTATTAAAGGACCTAAATTTGATTCCCGGCTCTGCCCATAGTGTCTACACGGAGTACGGGAATGTTAAATATGTGGGTCCGAAAGTCCTTCCGAGAGGTAGGTGGTAGGGTAAGGGTACGATCCCTATGGATGTCGCCCCCAGTGGGTTACAGTCTAAATTGAGGGGCACTGCCCCGTTCGTCCAAACAGAGACCTTACACCTTCGGGTAGGTCGGACACTCTGGGTCGAAAGCAAGAAAGAATTAATATTTTTCGCACATCCAATCCTCGCATTTTCTCTTTCTTTACCATCAAATACTTTTTACTCTTCAAAGATTTGATTAAAGTTGCCTTTCTGTGAAAATAAATTTAATTTCTTTTTAGCTGAAGAAAACTGGAAATGAACACTGGTGTGTATGACAAGACACTTCCCAAAACGCATAAATGGACCGCCTTGAATCCATTTATGAGTTTTAGTGGCGTAGAAGACATTCAAGTTGCTGATGAGCCTATCAATTATATAGCCATTCCTTTGGAACAAGACGAATTGCAACTGGAAGAGTTTGATCATATTGATGAACTAATTATGTATCTCGTGGCATTTCTAAGAAAACTAAGAAGTAAATTCACAAAATCTCACCAAAAACTTATAAATTGAAATTTACTGTAAAATGTCTACTTACGGTTCAGGAGATAGTATTTTTGCATGGACAAAATTTCTGTAGTTCATTTTCACTAGAGATGGGCGAACACTTTTCTCGAATTCGAATATTAACCAAATATCGAATATTCGAATACCCCGAACAGTTATTTTAAATTAAAAAAATATTACTTATATATTAAATATTATTTATTAATTATTAGTAAATAAATTAATAAAGTAAACAAAAAAGTAAAAGCGTAATAAAACCCCATTAATTTAGAAATGAAACTTTTTATTTCAAATTTTAACTATTTTACTGTATGGCTTTTCACTTTAGGTAAAGCTAGGATTCAAGCACGTTCAGGATTATTTATTTATTTATTTTTATTTTGATAGCAAATTAAGCCAGAGGTGCTAATAGGAGTCGCTCAGTAAAACTGTTGACAGCGGCATAATTATATACTTCAAATCTAATTACCTCAAACTATTATGCATACTTTTCTGCTTCCAGTAGTCGAAAATGATTTCACTTGATAGAAGCAAACTTTTTTCTAATTACTTCCGAATTTCTTCTTCTGGAACTTTTATTCCAAAACTTTTATCATGATGCGATGATATTCGAGGTATTTGAATTTCTTCTAGTAACGTTATATTCGATATCTCGAATTTCAAAAACTTTCTAGTATTCGATGATAGTATTCGCCCATCGCTGGGTTTTTACTCTAATTTCATGTCTGAGAGTGGTGCAATATCACCAACTCCCAATATAGCACTCAGTGATAGACGTCTGTGATGGGGAAGGGCGCAAGACTGGTCTTCTTACTTGCACTAATGTATTCCGTCTTCTCATCTTCCCCCCACAGGCGAGACAGTTCATATAACCTAGCTTACCTTAAGCGAAGTCACATGATCATCTCCATCATGCTCTGAGCTTTAATACGATGCCTATTTATAGGAGATAGAAGGTTTATGCCATTTACCATTTCCAATATTTTTAGGGCCGTTACTGAAAACGAAATCCAAGAAGGGCTGGAATTAAATTCGAGAGGGGCGCAACAGTTTTGAAGGAGAAGCTCGCTAATTATTTTTAGGAAGTTAAGAGAATTCACCAAAATATTACATTTTAGTTTTTAAATGAATTGCTCAATTAAAAATTATTTTAATTAATCATAACTAAATACGGTGCTTTTTATAAAGGAGGACCACAATTATGTGTTATTGAGAAACAGTATATGTACCACAAAGCGTATTAATCATTAATGTCTGTAAATGCTAATAGTTGTTATTATATTTTTCAATATAAATTACTATATGAATTATTAACAGTTAATTGTATAGTAAAATTGGCAAATCAATAGTTCATTGTAAAAATCCATATAGCTACTATATACATCAATATTAATATGTAATAGTTACAATTGATTTTTATATAAGCATTAACTCGTAAGAAAGATCTTAATGAATCGAAGAAAAAGCCTAAAAGTTAATACAAATGGACGCATAACATTAACTCTATAACTTCTCATCAGTTGATTTCGACTCTATAATGTATAACCCTGCACCTAAATACTATTGTCCTAATTTCATTTTTAAAACTTTTTAATTTAATATATAATTGATACTCCTCCGTATAACCACAAATTCAGCTAAACTAAACATTTTTATTTTTGAACTATACAAAACGAAGCAATTTATAAAAAACTTCTCAAAAACCAATGGAGGTAAGAGATCACATAGCAAAAAGAATAAATAACTGAATAGTGAGAAAACCCAGTAAACCAAAATGAAAAAAAGTGGTGCAATTATTCTGTCCTGTTTTTTCTAATTAGTTTCCTGCTGTTTCGAATTTTTTCTCCTTATTTCTTACAGCTGGTTTCTTTCATTACTTTTTTCTGTAGATTTTTTTTTCAGTTCTTTCTATTTGTTCTGCTATCCTCTTACCGCCTTATGTTCATATTTCTTTCTTCTGTAGTTTTGTCCATTCACAGTTTTCTGCCTGTAATTTTGGTTTTATCCTCTTTCATCTCTTCTTGCGGCATTGGCTACTTCTTTTCTCTTAACTTCAGCAATGTGTGCCACCCTCAGTTGCCGACTTGACTTGAGTTAGAGAGATTACGCTTTTTATTGGTCCTAAAGAAAGCTGTTATTTACTTTTATTTATTTTTGTATTTATGCTGCATTTATGCAGTTTTTACTTATTGTATCGTTCAAACTGTTGCTATCAAAATTGATCATAAATAGCTTTATTAAAATAAATTATTAAATAATTTAAGAGCGTAAAATGAGCCTCCTTCCTCAGGAAAGAAATACAGATCAGCCACACAATCAAGCACAAGAAAGACGTTTGTCAACAGAGAGTTACATACTTGACACAAAGACATCATTACTACTGAACAAGAAAGATCAATCATGCATAAAGCATTGATTATGAAACACTTTCCAACTGCAATGCAATTTTATTTAAACATCTCTAAAATGCGATACATTCAGTGGTAATATTTTTTAAATTATCACAATACTATATTAATTTATTATATTTGAAAACTTAAAATTTCATTGAAAAAAATGAACTTTATCCAATTAACGTCATTGAAATATAAGTCGCCTGGTTTAAACATCTCTAAAATGCGATACATTCATCGGCAATATTTTTAAAATTATCACAATACTCCAATAATTTTCTGCATTTGAAAACTTAAAACTTCATCGAAAAAAATGAACTTTATTCAAATGTCGTCATTGAAATATAAATCGCCTGACTCTCTATGTAAAAGCTGTAAATATTTCATTCATACACTTTTATTCCTTTCATTCATCATAATACTGCAATAATTCATTTTATTGAAAAATTTAAAATCATAGAGGTAAAAGTAATTTAACTCTATGCTTAAAACTTCATCGAAAAAGTCTGCTATAAAATCGGCTGTTCTCTATGTGAAATCAATGAATGTTTC
Source organism: Amaurobius ferox (assembly GCA_951213105.1). Lineage (NCBI taxonomy): Eukaryota > Metazoa > Arthropoda > Arachnida > Araneae > Amaurobiidae > Amaurobius > Amaurobius ferox. The sequence continues at coordinate 108,504,967 of OX578142.1, read as the reverse complement.
ATTCATATCAGCTATACTGCAGACTCCAGAGCTAAATAATTTTGTGTTAAAGAAATTCAGCAATTCTTATACAACTCATCCTACATCTTTATGTGTTTACATTCTCCATAAGTGAAAATTAGGCTTCATTGTAGAAATAAGTTGTAAAATTTGGCTTCATTGTAAAATTAGGCTTCATGTGAAAATTAGCTTCATTGTAGAAGTTAGATGATCATTTAGTTTGATGATCAAAGTTTGATGATCAATTACGTTGTTTCACAATATAGATGCACAAAAATTAAGCAAAAATAAAACGGCTTTAGGACGCATACAACACTAATTATAAATTAAAAAGAACTTTAAAAATCACGACTTTAACATAAGATGGATGCCATATTTTATTTTGAAGTGGGTCACGTGATCTCTTCATATAATATGGGTGTAATTATTATTTTAATTTTTATTTAAAAAACCACCAAATATATTTTGCTGAAATTTTTTTCATGTTTTTTATGGAATAATTTGAATATTTTCTAAAACTTTCGAAGCGATTTGTGAATTTTAAATTCGCTTAAAAAATGTTTGAAAAATTAGGTCCCATAGGGTTCAATGTATTTCACTTTTTCAACCCGGGTTCAATCCAAAACTAATTGGGTGATATTATTCATTTATATTCCCATAGGTCCCACAGACCGTCTGAACAACATACTAAAATTTTATTTTGATAAAGTCATTGTTACGACAGTTATCGTGCGAACGGACAGACAAACAGAATGAATGAAGTCATAAACACTTTTCAACTATGTTGTAAAGTGTTAATAAAAATGTAGAAAATAAAAATCTGCCAGTTGTGGAAGCTGGGTGTTCTAATTTCCCCAACAAGCCTAGAAAATATCTGTTCCAACTACTGTAAAATATATCAGTGCTTAAAAGTCTGTGAATTATAAATATAACAAAAAATGTTAAACATGCCGGTCTCAGAAGCTGAATGAGCTAATTCAGCAATTAATAAATAGAAAAACATTAGATCAAACTGTTAAAAATATACCTGTGAATAAAAGAGTATAAAATAAACTCCTGAATATAAAAAAAAAGTAAAAATAAAAAAAAATAAAGAAAAGAAGTAGTTTTGGAAAGCTTGTAAATTAAAAAAATAAAACACTCGATCAAACTACTTCAAAATATGATAGTGAATATGAAGAGAAGACTATAAAACTGGTTGTACATAATAGCAAGAAAGATCAATCGTGCATAAAGCATTGATTATGAAACACTTTCCAACTGCAATGCAATTTTATTTAAACATCTGTAAAATGCGATACACTGAGCATTGATATTTTTAAAATTATCAAAATAATACAATAATTTATTATATATGAAAACTTCATCGAAAACAAATGAACTTTATTCAAATAATGTCATCGAAATATAAATCGGCTGGCTCTCTATATAAAAGGAGTGGATATTTTATTCATAACTTTTTTCCATTCCTTTCATTCAGCGGCGATATAATAATTTATTATATTTGAAAACTTCATCGAAAACAAATGAACTTTATTCAAATAGCGTCATCGAAATATAAATCGCCTGACTTTCTATATAAAAGCAGTGAATATTTCATTCACACTCTTTTTTCCATTCCTTCCATTCGGCTGCGATATTTTTAAAATTATCACAATACTACAATAATTTATTTTACTTAAAAACTTAAAACCATGGAGGTAAAAGTACTTTCTAACTACATGCTTAAAACTTTATCAAAAGAAGCAATTCTATAGAATCGTCTGCTTCTCTAATATAAAACCAATGAATGGTTCATTCATATCAGCTATATTGAAGACTTCAGAGCTAAATAATTTTGCGTTATCGAAATATAAATCGCCTGACTCTCTATATAAAAGCAGTGAATATTTCATTAATAAACAGTTTTCCATTCCTTTCATTCAGCTGCGATATTTTTAAAATTATCACAATACTACAATAATTTATTTTACTTAAAAACTTAAAACCATGGAGGTAAAAGTACTTTCTAACTACATGCTTAAAAATTCATCAAAAGAGGCAATTCTATAGAATCGTCTGCTTCTCTAATATAAAATCAATGAATGTTTCATTCATATCAGCTATATTGCAGACTCCAGAGCTAAATAATTTTGCGTTAAAGAAATTCCGCAATTCTTATACAACTCATCTTATAGCTTGATGTGTTTACATTCAATTAGGCTTCGTTGTAGAAATAATTAAAGTTTGATGATTATTTAAATTCAAAAATATTGAAATGCCGTTGGCGCAATATATAAATGCACAGAAAAAAATAAAACATAAAGCGGTTTTAGGACGGATGCAACGCTAAATATAAATGAAAAGGAACTTTTAAAATCGCAATTTTGACACAAGATGGATGCTATATTTTATTTTGAAGTAGGTCACGTGATTTCTTCATATAATATGGGTGCAATTATTATTTTAATTTTTATTTAAAAAACTACCGAATATATTTTGCTGAAATTTTTTTATATATATTATGGGATAATTTGAATATTTTCTAAAATTTTATAAGCAAATTTGTGAATTTTAAATTCGTTTAAAAAATGTTTGAAAAATTAGGTCCCATAGGGTTCAATGTATTTCTTTTTTTCAATCCTAAACTAATTGAGTGATATTGCTCATTTACATTCCCATATGTCCCACAGACAGTCTCAACAACATACTAAAATTTCATTTTGATAAAGTCATTTTTCCGGCAGTTATTGTGTGAACGGACAGACAGACAGAATGGACAAAGTCATACACACTTATTTGTTGATTAAATAACTTTATATAGCTTTATTCTGTAGCTCATATTGTTTTATACTGTATTTTAAAAAGTTATTTGTTTCCAATTACTCAAAAGCTTAAGCATATTGGCCTAAAAAATTTTTCAGCCCGTGGCATCAAAACAATTTGTATTACTCTCTAAATTTATTGTGCTTATTTCTAATTTGAATGTAAATTTTGCAATTTATAATTATATTGAAGACTGAAAAACAAAAATTTTGGAACCTGGAATAACTAGGGATGTCTAAACAAATCTGATAACAAAAGAAAGTTCAAAATTGTTATTCTAAACCTTTTGATTGATGGCATGTGATCATATGTTTAACTTCATACTACTTATTTTTTTTAATGATTCAGTTTTAAACTAATGATTAATGATTTGCTGCGCTATTAACCATTAATGATTGATTGATTAAAAAGTTAATGATTAGTTTCTTGTTTCTTATGATTACATTTGAAAATCATTAAATTTCAAACTAATGATTAATAACAAACTTGTTAGTCACTAATTCAATAATTTATTCAACTGATTAAATTAATCATGATTACAAATCTTTGAATAAATATTTAATTGATAACATAGTCAGCTTTGATTGTGCCTAACACTGTTCTTGTATTTATATCGTCCCTAGCCATCGCTGCAGAATAAGTACTACAATAGAAAATACAGTTTTCTAGATAAATATAACTGATCAGTCAATTGATGATAGCATACATGTCTGATTGTTTGTCTTCATTTTTATTGTTTGTGTAAATGAGATAAGTCTTGTTTTATTTGCGTAATCCAAATAACTGCATATTTATAATGTGTATCTGTATATAAAATGGTTACCAAAATAAAGACTGGTTCATTAAGATTTTTACAAGAGTTTTGTATTAAATTTAATTTACAGTTAATTTTTACAACTGAGGGATCGGAGCAGAACTCCATCATATATCAATGAATATCTTGTATTGTAATGAAAAAAAATTCTATCTTGGCTCTTTTCTGTATTGTCTATCTTAAAGTATTTTTGTGTACCAAAGAGAAAGTTTACAGAAAAGGTTCTTCGCTACACAGAGTCCTTCACAAACACAATCTTTTGAAAATGCATGTGTACTGGCACCAAGACAGATAATTTCATATCAGAACAAATCTACATATTTAAATTCCAGTAAGGTGCATGAAAATGTTTCTTACTTAGAATGGCATGTTGCACAATTGAGTTTCATGGCAACTCCTATGTGAAACTTGTAACTCCAAATTTTTGTAAAATATGTATTCTTACTAAATCCATTTTGCAATAAAAACATATCTATGATTCTGATTTATTGGATATGTAAAGATTAACAACCCCTTGTGTTAATCTTCACACATCCTATTAATAAGAAAATTTCTATGCACAAAATTATAGACAAACTTTCAGTAAATCCTTCAGTAATGTTATACAAAGTTTTGGCTTAAGAGGTAAACTAATGTGCTTTACTTTCTTTACATTTTAGTTCCTTTAATTTTTCAGTCACACAACTTGTAGATACATTCTTTTTTTCTTTATGCAGGAATATAACATATGGAATTTTAAATAGAGAAAGAATTTCATCTGAAAATACTGTTGCTTACTTTTTTTTAAACTCACTTATATTAATTTTTTTCTGAATATACAGCTACAAATGCAAGGTTCCCACTCTTTACAAGTTAAACAAGGAGTTTTATTTAGGGAGCTTTATTCAATGTTCAGATCATTATACCATTCAGTATTAACATAATTATGACACAAAAATGTCACTTTGAATCACCCATAAAATTTGTAGACTTACACAAAATCTTTAATGAAAAAGGCTCTGTTTATACATACTATAATGAATTTCGCACATTTACATTAAAGAAGTAAAAAATTTAAAGATGCTACTAAACTTACATAGATTTTTCTTATTAAAATACTCAGACAACATACTCACAAGAAATTTCATAATTTTTATACAAAATTATAATAAAAAATATTGAAAAAGAAGGAGCTCTTAACAAAATATATAAAGAACTGCTGGTAAGATTAATGAAACATACATTGAATTTGAAGGCAATCCATAACAGCATAAAAATTAAGTGCATTTTAATTTACTTCTATTTGTAGAGCTTTATCTGTCATACAATATACAATTGATCAAAGGTAGCAAAATAAGAATTAAGAGCATATATCTAAGTATTTTTTTATGAAAGTACCAATTTTTGATGAACCTGTTATTTTCCAAATTTTCAGTGGGAAACAAAGACATTTTAAGGACCTTTGATAAAAATAAACACTTTTGTGAACCTCTAATGAAAAATAAATAACTTAAAGGACCCTTATAACAATGAAAAACAAAAATAAGCATTTGCAAAGAATTTAGAGAACTATATATACTGAGGTAGGTTACTTATAATAAAATATATGTGCTAATTCTAATAACATCCCAAATCATATTTTTTTTTAATTCAATTAAAATATTTACCATAAAACTTCTTTAATAATTCCTCCTTTTTCAAGAAAAAATGTAAAGGGGAATAATAATACTGGACTTTTTAAAGAAAATCTATGGAGCTTGGGGGATGGGGGGGGGATGTTACAATAAGAATTTGTAAAATAAATAAGGGTAATCAGAGTAAGGCAAAATGCTTTGAAAATATATTTTGATGCAAAATACATGGGTTTTCGGGCATAAAGCACAAAATACATTTGAAATTTAAAAAATTCAAAATACACGTATTTTCAAAATACATTCAAAATACAAAATACATTTTAAAAAATTAAGCATTGCTGTCTGTTGGAGTGGATTGAATTTTCAATGTATAGCGACACTTATCATTCATTTTATTGGAAATAAACAAATCTTTTATGTTTATTAAATATTGACATTGGCATTTTAAAAGGATTAAAATGTATCAAAAAAGTATGACCTTAAAGACTAAACTCTGAAATTTTAAATCTCCATGGTAATAAAGTAAAAACAAATAAAAAAAATAAATGAATCTGTGCAACACATTTCATAAAATAAAGATATAATAATAACAAGAAAAATCAATCATGCTTAAAGCATTGATTATGAAACACTTTCCAACTTCAATGCAATTTTATTTAAACATGTCTAAAATGCAATACATTCCTCGGTAATATTAAAACTTATCACAATACTACATTAATTTATTATATTTGAAAACTTAAACCTTCATAGAAAAAAATGAACTTCATTCAAATGACGGCATTGAAATATAAATTGCCTGGTTTAAACATCTCTAAAATGCGATACATTCCTCGGTAATAATTTTAGAATTATCATAATACTACGATAATTTATTATATTTGAAAACTTCAACGAAAACAACTGAAATTCATTCAAATGACGTCATAGAAAAAATAATACGCCTGGCTCTCTCTATAAAAGCAGCATCCCATTCATGAACAATTCCCCCCCCCCCCCATTCATTTCATTCATCACAATACTATAATAATTTATTTTATTTAAAAATTAAGACCATGGAGCTACAAGTAATTAAACTCTATGCTTAAAACTTCATCGAAAAAAATCGTCCTTCTCTTTGCAAAATCAATGAATATTTCAATCATATCAGCTATGCAGATTCCATGGACTAAATAATTTTGTGTTAAAGAAATACAGCAATTCTAATACAACTCATTCTACATATTTTGCTGTTTACATTTTACATAAGTGAAAAATAGGCTTCGTTGTAGAAATAATCAAATTTGGATGAGTATTTAAACTCAAATATATTGTAATTGCGTTGTTTCAGTATGTAGATGCACAGAATTTAAGCAAAAATAAAGTGGTTTTAGGACGGATGCAACACTCAATATGAATTAAAAAGAACTTTAAAAATCACGATTTTGAGACAAGATGGATGCCATAATTTTGAAGTGGGTCACGCGATCTTCTTATATCATGGTCACGTGATCGCTTCATATAAGAGGTGTAATTATTATTTTATTTTTTTATTTAAAAACTACTGAATATATTTCGCTGAATTTTTTTTTATATATTTTATGAAACAATTTGAATATTACCTAAAATTTTCGAAGCAATTTGTGAATTTTAAATCCGCTTAATAAATGTTTGAAAAATTAGGTCCCATAGGGCTCAATGTATTTCATTTTTTTAACCCGGGTTCAATCCAAAACTAATTGGGTGATATTATTCATTTATATTCCCATAGGTCCTACAGACCGTCTGAACAACATACTAAAATTTCATTTTGATTAAATCATTTTTACGGCAGTTATCGTGCTAACGGACAGACAGACAGACAGACAGAATGAACAAAGTCATAAACACTTTTCAACTTTGTTGTAAAGTGTTAATAAAATAAAAAGTTATGAAGAAACGTTCATATGGTGGTAAATGATTTGTTCACTTCATTTTTGACGGAACTACTAAGCATTTTAATTCTCTTTTGCATACATATTTCGTTCAGTCGTGCGAATTTTCAGAAAAACGGAAGTGACGTCAAAAATGGAAATTTTTAGTTAACTCCAAATCCCCTCTAGAACATTGAATCCATAAGTGGAATCCATATCAGTCACCATCTAAGTTCTACCTGTATCCAATTTTTAGAAATAGATGTTTCAAGAAAATATTTTGAATCGGAAGTGGGGGGCGGGAACAGAAGTGAAACAAAATAAAAGTAGAAGTAAAAATCTTCATTGAATGCCCAACCTCTTCCCAAATTTAATGTTGAATTCATATCAGTCGTCATTTCAGCTCTATCGATATCCAATCTTGAGAAATAAAGTTTTAAGAAATTTTTTTTAACCGAAAGTGGAAAGGAAACTAGAAGAGAAAATTGTTAGAGATTCTAGAGACTAGAAGAGAAGATTCTTATTCTTGAACCACTATATCTCCTCCAGAATTTGAATTTGAATTCATATCAGTTATAATCAAAGTTCTATCTATAGCAAGTTTTGAAATATAGACATTTCAAGTCAAATAAAAAATTTGAACAAGAAATATAAAAAGAACCAGAAATGGAAATTCTTAGTGAATCTCCTACCCCCTCTGGTATTTGATGACAACTCCAAATCAGTCATCATCTGAGCTTTTTCAAAGGTAGATCATGAGAAATACATATTTCAAGAAAACATTTTTCTGAAAATATCGTAAAATTTTTTTTCTACCAATCAAATTTATTACATAATATTGTAACTACGATTGAACAAAAGCCAAAGGACTAACAAAATATTCATTAAAGTGAAACACTACTGCATAAAACTAAAATCTTACCTTTAAATGCTCTTTAAAAGTTGATCCATTTATAACCGCACATTTTGGATTGCATAAATAACATTCCATCTCAAATTTTCTATCAATAGTATTATCATCAATAAATATCTCTATGAAACATTTTCGATTTAATACTGCCCCCATCATAATTCATTAATTTTCTTGATACATTTTCATCATGAACATAGGCGTCTTCCATCTTTTCTCATGTCTTTGTAATAACTAACTGCATTGCTACTCTTTCATTTACTTAAAAAAAATTTAATGCACAGATGAACTTGGATTAGCCTGTTTCTGTTTTTACAAAGAAGGCAACTTCAAGCTCTCTTCTTACTCCTTTCATGCATAGACAGAAAAGAGTCATCTACCAAACAACACCATTATATAAATGTAAAGTTTATAACAGAAATTATATTTTTCAGAGACCATAAACATCCCAATAATTAACATCTTTGTCGGCAGGTTGATGAAAGATGTTTAGATTAACTCTTAAAAATGAATTCAATGACTATACAAAATACAGATTAGTTGCATTTTCTCTTTTGCAAATCATTCACTTGTGGTTTAAACATCATCTGAAGAAATGTATTTTGAGCATTTTGAAAACACAAAATATTTTAAAAATGTATTTTCGATACATTACCAAAATATTTTACTTCTTTCAATTTCAAATACAAATGTATTTTAAAAATGTATTTCAAGTACATGTATTTGTGATGCTGCCTAAGTCTGGGGAAAATAACTTTGAATTTTAGGATGAGACTGATATTCTGTCTTATTCAAAAATTTTAATGCAATTTTCATCCTATGAACTAACTATCACATAAAAATTAACTTAAAAAACTAAACTTTGTTAAAACCCTGACTTGCAAAACAAGGAAGGGGAAAGTAAATTAGGGCAAATTACATGTATACAAATTACATTACTACATATTCCTTGATGCTTTAGTAATAGTGTTCCATAAACTAGAAGTGGAGATGTCAAGTCGGATAACAAAGAAACTGGGAAAAGGGAAGAGGGGTATGAGAAAAGCAGAAAGTAAATATAGATTTTTTATAAAACACGAAAAGTTGTCAATTTTTCAAAGTGGGATGCATTCAGCTGGGATGATATTATCAGAATTCTACAAGAATTTAATTCCCCAACAAAAATTAAAAATATATATCAGAACCTCTGTTCTCATTACATAAAATTATCTCCACAGACAAATCTACAGAATAAAACATCTTTGTCTAATTTGTACACCAACTTATAATAAAAAATATATAGTTTAATAACCATATGCTAAAATTATAACAAAAGATTTTCCCACACCACTGTTTTATCTCATTACAGCAATCAATGAAATACAATCAAAAATATATACATTTGAAAAACTAAAATATAACTTTAAATAACTGAAAATATCAATAATTTCTGTAATCTTATTCTATTAAACTGAATTCAAAATATAATACTAACCATTTATTAAATTTATTTCTTGATAATTTTCTTTATTATTTAGATCTGATAAATAAAATTAAAATCTTCTGCCTTGCCAACATATATGATCAATAAACATTTTTAAGAAATAAAAATAATAAAATAATTTATATCCATTGCAAAGAAAAACAATTATCTTGATAAAACACTTTAGATAATCACCTGATCAATGTCAATGGAAAGATTAATTTTGCATTTTTGTTTACTGATAAGTCTGGGTTTAGAAACTCAAACAGGGTTACCCACAGTTTTGAATAATCTTAACAAATTTGAAAAAAAAATCCTTTAATTTAACTTCAAGTATTAGAAAGCTGTGATGGCAGAGACTTTATTGTATATTGGTTCTCATAGAATGTGACATGCAAGTAGGATTAGATTCAATGCAGCTATGTTAGGACTATTGGTTGATAATGTATTCAAACTGCCCTGTGCCAGTGAATAACCTCGAGGAATTATTGAATGGCAAAAACTGAGCAGTCTTAAATTCCAACAATGAACGCTGAGAAACCCTATTAGAAAGTAGCATGCTTAATAATTAACTTACCCCAAGCATCTTCTTTTTTCTTCTGAATCAGGTTGTGATTATAAAATTCCTGTTCCTTTCATAATTATGTTTTACTGTTACCTATTATTATCAATTTTCCTATTCAATTAACAATGTAGTTTCAGTAATATTTCTAATTCTTAATGTGTTGCTCAATTTCTGGTAACATTTGTCTTGACTGACATATTCTTGAATCAGCTCGGTCAGCGGTTGGCAACCTTTTTTTGAGTGAAGAGCCACTTTTGAAATTATATCTGCTAAGAAAATATTTAGGAAGTTGGACGCAGTGGCGGGTTTGGAAAGCGAATATGTACATGACATCTGAAGTAATGTTTTACTTCTGATGCTTCAAATTCAGAAATTACATTAAAATAAATATTGTAATTAAGCAATTTATTCACCCTTTTTGCAGTAGTATATTATTGTATTTATAAAACACAGGAGTATTGCACATCACACGAAATTATATGATATTTTTTAAATACTAAAATTAAGTTCTTCCTCCTATAATTACAAACGTTTGTATAAAATCAAATAACATATTTCTTTAGTAGATATTTGTAATTTAAAATATCATTTTAATGTTCCTGTTGCTGTTGAATGTTTTCAGATTTCATCAATATGTGGTGAATATGCAGGCCCGGCTTTAGGTTTTTGCCGCCCCAAGCAGAACGCAATTTGGCCGCCCCCTCCCTGCCACTCATTTTACTGTTAACTTTTATAAATGCAGTAGAATAAAGAAACACCGCTAAACCGACAAATTTTAGTTAATTTTGTTCCAAATGTTTCTCAAGTGAATGGATTTTCCGTGGGACTTACCGTTTTAAATTAAAAAAATGTTGTTGTTGTTGAGACCCAGACCGTCTGACCTACCAGAAAGTAAATTAAAAAAATGTGCAATATCTCAAGAACGAAATATGTTAGCATCATATAAATGATGCCATTAAATTCCAGATAAAAAAAATCTATGGTCTAATACATGCTTTTCCATACATATTAATAAATTTTGTTATTAAAAACTTTTATTTAACTCGTCATGAATGATGTGTGTGTGTGTGTCTGTCTGTCTGTTCCAACTTCTTTGATGGCATTTTAACATACTTTCTTACGTTCTAAAGAGCTGAAATTTGGTACACAGTGCAGTCTAGTAGAACATTTTAATTTATTAACATTTGTTACATTATAAAAAATCGAAATAAGAAAATTGAAATTATCGAAATAAGAAAATTGAAGATCTTGGCCTTCGAGAAAATTAAGAGGCCCTCTGACAGTTATTGGTTTGTACACCAAATATATTTTGATTTGACTAATTTTTTTATGCATATACCGCCGCATATGGAAAAGTAAAATGCTCAATGAGAACTTCTAAACAATGGTATTCATTCATTTCCTGTTAAAAGTAATTTCAAAATGGGTACTAACTTAATAAGATTGAGTGTATTTAATTTTTTTATGTTTTTTTTTTCTGTTTCAAATAAAAAATGCAAATTATCTCGAAATGTCCTATATAAATGATGATATTCGCTTTTAAATGAAAATTCAATTAAAATATCTAATTTTGTAACATTTTTAAACTTTATACTTTTCATGCTCATCCTAGTTTTGATTTTAAATGTTCAAAAATTGATGGCTTTCTTCTGTCCTATTTACCCTTAAGTTAATGAGTCTCTGATATTTATTGATTGAATTAGTATTATCGAATTGTATTCTATTTTATTGATTTGTTATAGAGATATCATTACCAAAGACAAAGATGATTCTTTCAGGAATATATCTGGCGGGGGGGGGGGGGGGCGAAGTTCCTTCTGGAAACATCCTCTTATCCACCCCCGGAGAGATTTTATGTCACCGTACCAAATGATAATAAATTCAGAAACTCACAAAATACTTTTTGTGGAAAAATTTGCCGCATTTTAACCTAGTTTCCACTTCTTATGTGGGCAGCATTTAGATCATTATTATAATTTTATTTTGGGATTGATTATTTTCAGAATGAAATTTTGTAGCTATAATTCAAGTTACATTATTTTAAAAGTTTTTCATCTTTTTGTTTAGCCGGAGCAAGTTTATTTGCAATATTTGAATAAGTATTTGCTATATATATAGTAATTACTTCTATACATGTGTATATGTAATAATTACTACAATTAGTAGTTAGTTAAAATTATATTAGATAACTTGTTCCCTTTGAGGTTCCATTTCTCTCCCCCCCCCCCCTCCCAGACAAAAATTCCTTAAAATAAAAAAACACTGCGCAGATAGACAGACATCATTAAAAAAATGGTTGATTAGTATTCAAGGACGCTCAACATTGGTAAATTTATCAAAATCCGAGCGTCCGGTTTTTACTCCATCACAATACTTCTCCTTTCCTATGTGTTGCAGGAAAAGAAATTATGTATGTAAAGGATATTTTTGTAATTCTTGTTGTCATATTTATTTTACTTCCTTCGCTAAAAAAAGTAAGTATTCGAACATATCTTTTTCAGAGATCTATACGTTTTTGAAGGGACTGGTTACAAAACACAAAATAAATACTCTTTAGTTTTTTGTTGTTAATCGGTCTTTTGGTCAGTTTATTGCTAAATCGAGGTACCCTGCTGTTCTCAGAAACTAATGAACAAATGAAGTCAGATTGTGAACATAGTTAGGCTGTTACTCGATCCAGTGAATAACGTCACAATTTTTATTCACAATTTGAGCAAATGTCGTTTTCGCAACATTACAATACGACTACTCAACGGATTGAAATAAAATTTTGTACGAATATGTTCTTATTATATGCTTGAAAAAATATTCTGCTAGAACATTTCTGTGCATCACACTGCAAGCATTAAAATTATATATAAAAAAAATTATAAGGAAAGTGCATGTTTAAAATGCAAAATTTAAAAGTTTCAATTAAATAGTAACATAATTTCAATTATACTCAACAGTTGAAATAATTTAGAAGTTCAAGAAATTTACAGTATTTGTTTTTACTTTTAATTTACCAGAAAGAATGAAAAATCGTTGAGAGTTCATCATTTTTTTTTCGATGATTTAAAATGGAAAAATAAAAATTAGAAAGATTAGAGCTCTACATGTGAGACAGTTGGTTTAGAAACTGTCCCACATGTTTACCAGAAAGAATGAAAAATCGTTGAGAGTTCATCATTTTTTTTTCGATGATTTAAAATGGAAAAATAAAAATTAGAAAGATTAGAGCTCTACATGTGAGACAGTTGGTTTAGAAAATAAATTTTGATTGATTTCCAATTAATTTTAAAAACTAAATTATTTCCTATTAACTTTTGTCGTAAGTACTCAAATGCCAAACAATGTTATATTCTATAGGATTCTTACTCCATAACTTAAACTCAAAATACGATATATGTAATAATGATATTTTTATGATCCGATATAATTCGTTTATAGTTTTCGAGTTTATAAGATAACAAGGGTTTTAAAGCGGCAAGATGTGAATCTGTAGAATATGGTCATTGTTTAAAATATTACCTCATTCAAATCACAATAGTTACTTTTCAAATTAAACGAAGCTTTAGCTGAAATCCTGATAACTAAAAATTTGAATAATTCGAAAAAGTAAAAATTTTCCGTAAATAGCATAATTAATATTAATACATACTTTTATTTTAAGAAAGAATAAATACAGTATTAGGTAGGGAAAAAGCACACAGAAAAAGAAATCTAAAAATTGAGCAAAACGAGGAAACAATTTCTAAGAACTTTCAAGCAGCTAAATGTAGTATAATACCCTAAGAGCAAACAAACAGTATTATACTGATCCGTGTGAAAAATTTAAAATACCTTTTAGCTAAAAGGTGACTCAACTAGATGCTGTACATAAATTGTTATAATGAAAACTATTACGATCTTTAAATTAAAGACTATACCGATTTTACACATGGAATTTAGAATAATCTGGATCCTCTTGATGAAGATCTACTATGTTATACGTTAATAGAAACAAATTTAAACAATCATAAAATAATTATGTCTTACTTACCTTACATTTTATAATTACACAAAATACTAGATGAATATTTTAGATAATGTCAAGTTCAACTGTATAACATTTAGAAAGAAATACGAATGCGGCAAGAAAAATGACATTTAACTTTCTCACCGAAACGTGCGACTAAACTGATTCAACCCAGAACAAATCTCCCGTAGAACAAAATGATTGATAAACACATGTTTCATAGCCGATGGAATTGCTTGGGGTGTGTATGTACCATAAATTCTACAATGGTTCACCGATGTTTCAACGATTTCTTTTGAGATCACCTGTCCTTGTCCAGTTTTCTAATTACTTCCAATACGGACACCTGTTTTGGCATAGATGTGAAAGAAATCCTTTATTTATGTGTCTGAGTGATGGCGGAAATGATTTCCGGATTTGGAGAGTAGAAGAATAATTAACAACTGGGATTAACCAAAGAGCTAGTATTACACCTCGAAGGGAGGAACCCCATCGTTTCAAGCAATGTGCCCTCTCTCCAAGGTACTTTAAACATAAGGTAGGTCAGAGAAGGGGGGTTGCTTTTCGACCGGGAGAGAAACTTGAAGCGTGACGTCACTGACTTACAAGTCAAGAAGAGAGGACATAGCGATACGTGTATAAAGTTTAGAAAGTTCGCGGTTATCATTCGAAAAGGAGATAAGATCATTCGTAATAAAATTTTAGAAGAATGAAATTAAATGATTCTACTCATAAATGCATAGGGCTATCATTAAAATATTATAATACATATATTATTTATAATAAAAGCTGAAATATATCATGAAAAGTGTAGTAAATATAAAAATTACATTTCAAGTGTCTTAATACAGATATGATGATATGAATAAATATCTAATCATCGGATTTTTAAAAATATAGTATCCATTATCTTAAACATTGATAATACTTTCTACATGTAATATAAATATGTATTTCAAAAATATCTAATTGCGTAAAAAATCCCACATACATATAACATATATTGATGGCTATGAAATATCATCAATCTAGTAATTACATAACTATATATTATATTAAGAAGCGTAGTTTGGATCTTGGGAAAAGGGAGTTGACGGTCGAATGGATGGTCAATGGCAGTAGATTTATTTTATTTACCCAACAAAAAGACGATGCATTTGGTGAACTAGTTGAGCATATGACTCTTGGTTAAGCCACTGGATCTGTCAGTTTCACAAAGATATTTTAAGCATGCAAAATTGATGTTATTAAACTTTAGAGCGTTTTAAATATATAAACTATATACAGTTTTAAAATTTTAAAGCAATGTTCACGTGGATCATAAATAATAAATCAATACATACCATTTTTATGCCATGATACTGCTTTTACACCATTTAGAGGTTTTTCTTTGCTTTTTTCTCTCTACTAATTGTGGCATGAAAGTCTTATTTAAGTGTTTAATGCGAATGAATGTTCTGGTTCGTGAAAACAAAGTTATGGCTTTTAGTGGTATAGAAAGTGAAATGTTTGCTAACTTTGACTGCAAGTTCTTAATGACGTATTTCTCTTTTGATATATATGCGCCATGCATTTTTCTAAGAAAGTATTCTCCCACTTTTTTATTTCTTCTGAAAAATGTGCCGCTGGCTTTAAGTTTTATTGTAAATAAATTTTTTATGCATTATATTTCAACTTTGATGATTTTAGTTTTGTATTCTAAGCTTTTTACATATCAAAACGAAATGTTCCATAACTTCAGATGATGTGAATATAATGTCAATATTATGATTACTAAAGAATTGCGTTTTATGATGATGTATATTAATAACAAAGTAAAATGCTTAAAGTATTTAAAATTAACTTTAGATACATTTTGCAATAAACTAAACTGTGTAAATTAGCTTACAAAATGCTAATATCTCCTCCCCCCCCCTTCCCTCCAAAAAAGGAAAGAAAACTCCATAATTGCTAGTATCAAAAATATAAATTATTTTTATATATTTTAGATACTGCATATGAAGTCGTTTTTATTTTATTAATTTTGTTTTTTTGGATTACTTAGAGGACCACCTATTTTACATATCAATGAAACATGTCAATCATAAGTATTTTTTATACTGCTATATTAAAAACATTATTTTTAACTGCGGTATTAATGGTATGTGAGATTTTTGTGCCGTTGGCTTCTTGTTTCAATCGTTTAACCGGCTTCAAATTCAAAATTAACCCGAAAATCTTCATCAGAAAAGTGACTCGAACAGACAGTTGCGTTAGCAATGTTTATTTTATCCTCTCTTTTGCACTTCACGATCCATAATTTTTGGAGTGTAGGATCTTTTGGAAATCTATGAAAACTGATAGATCCCATTGACTTCTTATAATAATTTGAACACAAAGCAACCGAGCATCAACCTGGCATTTTTGTGCTTACCAAAATTATATTTTATATACGTAAAAATACTAATATATATACATCTATAATACACAAATTTACACTTTAACTTCACTTTTACGATAGAATTACAAATTATATTAAAACAACGACTGACACAGTCTCTGTTTTCCCACAGAAATGAATGCTAGTCGGAGAAACTGGCACTTCTCCTTCTAACCCAGTGACGTCACGAACGGCGATAACGTCCGCCTTCTAGAATACTCTCAACGGCGGCATTCTGGTCTTTTGATCTCTGACCCTCCCTGCCCTCTCTCATCGGATTTTTTCATGGAAACCAGTTTCACATAAAAGCCTTTTCAGTTCACAGATAATGGTTAATATGCCGTCCTAGACGTGCTGTTGATAGCTGTACTAGACTCCCGGTGCTCTAAAGTAATTAGCGGTTACTTGCGTTTGCAAGATAAACGATTGGGGTGACATACTGGAAGCCATCACATTTTCAACAACACATCGTAAATCTACCCGGGTTCGAAATAACCGGTTATTCCGCACGTCAATAAAATTTTACGAAATGTGGTACCACGAAGTTCTATTTGGGTGCCAAAAGTTGTACGAAGGTTCGTAAAAACCCCTTGATAATTTCACCCTGTAAGGAGACCGTGAAACCTGAAATTAGGTTCGTAAAGCAGTATTCAAGATGGCGGTCTTGTATTTGCGAGTGATCGTTTTTGAAAGGAAGAAAAATTCAACCACAGGGGATAAATTAATTATGCTAATTGACAATGAATTTGTTTCATTGTTCAGGTTAAATTACCACCAAGTTGCCGACCAAATTAATATCAAATGCTTTGATAATAATTTCCTTGGAAAATGTAAAACGACGATCTTGAGAAATTTTACAAGCACCAATTTTTCATCAAATCTGAGCATTTTATTCCACATATATTAAAATACAAGCTCATTTGTTTACTTCAAAGGATCTGCCCTATCAATTTTCAAAATATTTCATTTCTTTTTTTCTATTTGGAAGTTCGTATAATTATTTTAGGTTTCAGCTATGTTAACGTTAGTGAACTCAACTATCTCTCCTTCAAGAATAAACGTCTGACAGAATTTAAAAAATAAAACCTGTATTTTCTCTACACAATTTTTTTTTTCGAAACAATATTAAAACAACTTCAAAATGTATTCTACTTTTAAAAGAACATCCTGAAATAACAGTGTAAGGTTTAGAGCATGTAATTTCTTATTTCACTCAACATGGCATAGCACTCTTGCTTAGGCAGTAGGAGAGACGCTCAGCAAACGAGAGGTCTCCGGTTCGAATCAGAACGGGTTTTACGTTTAAAACTTGTGCTGCCATCTGTTACTAAAATATTCAGGTGAAATGTTTTGTAATAACGTGCAAAGCTTTCTGTTTAAAGTTTTATCTTCAAATTACCTAACTTGAATAAATTATTAAGTTTACGTATTCATAAAATTTATTTTGAAGTTAATTTGAAAAATTTTTATACTTTAATAAGTATACTTTATACCAACCAAAGATGAAATATACATTTTCTACTATGACAGATGATGTTTACTTTAAAATTAATTTTCCTGTAGTCCTCAGAGAGCTAGCTCATCATTGACACACGCAGATGTAAAATTTTGTTCAGTTTCAATTATTTAAGAAAAAAAATAACATTTTGCTAAATATATTTCATTTTTTTTTAATATTATAATTTTCCTTATCCGTGTTTTACTTTTGTAAATGATTTTCACTTCTTTATGTTGTTTGTACTTAAGAAGAAAACTATAAGATTTTCCCTAAGCATTTAACATGAATTTTATCATATTTTGTGAAAGGAACCCCCCTCCCCCCAATACTTTTCAAATACTAAAAGCAAGTACAAGATATATATTTTACTACTCATCACATTTTCAAAAAAATTTTGTATTTTTTATATTTGTAAAAGTAAGTACAGCACAAATAAAAATAATACACAGTAAATACTCTGACATTTTAAATGTATTTCTTAAATATGAAAGAATTTCAACTGCTTAACAAAAACTGTTAAAGTATTCTTAATTTGCTTTTCTGTGACACTGATATCAAAACTAGACCATAAAATATTAATCTTAGTTTAACTTTTAGATGCGCAAACTGTGAATAATTTTAGGTAATATAATCGTTTTTCGGGACTTGGAAAACAAGTATATTATAGTTTTCTCGAAAATTGATATCAAAAGCATGTAGTATATTTAACATTTAGTAATTCATTTAAAAAATGTATTTCTTTTCCAACTTTTTGCTTATTCATAATAAAGGCAATTATGATTAATATTATTGTCAATCGAAATCACACAGTTCTATTAATCAAAGTATTCTTCATCGGTGAAAGAAAAGTGTTTATAAAGCACTATGTTAACTCCTTTCGTATTTAACTATTGACTTCGATTGGTCCAGAGAGGTTCCACCTTAACTCCATCCCCCTGTCCATCAAAGTGTAACGAAACCGAATTCCGAAGACTTCATAGTACGGTTATTACCCGTTGTATCGAAAAGTCATGAGGCACCTGACGCCGAAGGCCTTTTACTTGTGCTGAATCTGTGACATTAGCTGAGTTGTCGTGGGTCTGTCCATAAGAAAGCACCCCAGAATAGGCGGGGCGTCAGTTGGGTCCTGAAAAGGGACTGACGATGGCACTTGTTGGCGATGGCACGTGTTGAAGAAGATGCACGTGGTATTGGTGGAAGTATTCTGATCAACTTGCTGCTGGCCCTGAATACACTAATTCTGGGGGGGGGGCTGGGGTTTTTTGATATCTGCGACCATCTTTGCAATGGGATCATCTTCAGAGGTTATGATTTTAAGGATGTTGTTTAATAAGTCCTGCAGGTTACTCAGATCGAAGCGTTTTTCTACCTCCTTAAAAATTTTAAGGAAGTCAAGAAATGCGTTCGAAGGCTGAGGGGGGGCGTCAATTCCTGTGTCAGGTCGTGCCTGGGCAGAGTGCTCGCCGGTTTTTCCTGAGACCGTCTCAGCACTCGCTTGCACTTCCTGAACAGGGAGGATGCTTTTAGAAGGGAGGGGGGGGGGGGAGTTTTCCTCACTAAGGTTTGGTGGGGGGGTCAATTCAGAATTTGGAAGGGAGTTTTTAGCGGCCTGGAACTTTTTACGGTTCCAGGGGTTTTGGGGGCAATGCCTAAAATTGGCGGGGTGATCTCCACCGCAGTTGCAACATTTTGCAGGCAACTCTCTCGATTTTTCACATTCCCTACTAGGGTGGCCTTCGCCACACTTTAAACAGCGAGGGGGGAGGGTACATTGATCACTATGATGGTTGAAAAGTTGGCAATTATAACACATTTTGAAGCCTTTGCTTTTAAATGTTTCAATTTTAACCTGCATGTAGAGTATACTTTTTATCTCATGGATCCTCGCCCAGTCTTCTGTAAGCTCGAGACCTACCAGAGAAATGGGGAGGGGGTTCCTATCTTTCCTATTTCTAAGTTGAGCAACTCTGATGACTTTACTTTTTCACTATCGGTATTGGACGGCAGTCCTTTAATGACTATCTTTTTAGGTCTTTCCTGTTTCAAATTGATGGCATTGAAGGGGAGGGTCAGATGGGCCTGCACACTCCTGAAGTCCTCAACGGACCCAGGAGTGATTCGGATCACCCTTCCCATAAGAAGGCCCTGTACTTTATTCTCTAGCATACTATTAAGCTCCTCTATGAGGGCTCCCCAATCACTTGAGGAGTCCACATAGAAGAAGGAGATTCTATCCTTAGGGGGGGAGGGCTCAATAGCCATAGTGGCTTCCTCACTCTCAAGTTCTGAAAATTTATTTTGAGTCTCAGGTTCTGGCTCAGGCTGGACCGAAAGTTTTGTCTTCTTCCAATTACTAGGGGTAACATAACCCTCAATTTTCTTGTACATCTCGTCTTTAAAAATTATATACAAATCATCATCGGTGGTTTTTTTCCAGTTTTTTACCATATCGTTTATGAAATTATACGTATCGCGATTAACTAACGTATGGGGGTCAGGGTTTTGCAACAGCGCAGATTCATCAAGAATACAACCTGTGATGATTTTCTGTAATATCTTGGTTTGGCTCCATTCAATGTTCTCGTCCTCGAGTTCCTCTTCAAGTCTGGCAATGACGTAGTCATAACAGATGAAATGGGTTACTATCTTCCAGGTGATAGAGTCTCTAGGAATTACATCTTTGGGGATATCCAGAGTCTTTAGATATTCATTTTCAAAGATCGCTGCAGTATCGTAGCGGGTTTCCTGTTGCACCAGCTTGCTTGAAGTTCCGGCTGCTTGAACGTCCATATCACTCAATCCAATGTCAGCTTGGAAGTATGCCCCGGGACATATGGCTTCTTCTTGATAGCACTCTTGATCTTTTTGCTTTTAACTAGACTTTTAGTCTTAAAGGAGGCTTTCCTAACACACTTTCCATCCGCACTTACGGTCCTCCCATCCTCAGCCATGTTGAGCACGAGGCAGCACAAGCATGTACTGATAAATAGGAATACGTAAAAATCACCACGTGGCACTGGTCAGGAGCGGAGCACGAACAGGTCCGTACACCACAACGTCGTAGGCTGAACTGAGTACGGTTATTGCAGCCTTTCGTAAATGACGAGGTGGAATAATACGGATTTCCAAACGGTGAGAAAATAATTCCGGGCAGTTGGTGGTAGGGCCCCTGGTCCTGTTTTTCCAAGGGGAGAATGAATGATAGCCGTTTTCACTCTCTTATCTGGGAACAAATGTTTAACATTTATTCAGTGTTTTGTTTTACTTTTTAGCTCATACATCTGTATTTTTAAATGCGGTTGCACGCGCCCCAGAATTTTTTTTTA
Source organism: Amaurobius ferox (assembly GCA_951213105.1). Lineage (NCBI taxonomy): Eukaryota > Metazoa > Arthropoda > Arachnida > Araneae > Amaurobiidae > Amaurobius > Amaurobius ferox. The sequence continues at coordinate 108,483,666 of OX578142.1, read as the reverse complement.
TGCAATACCTTGTTGACTAAAATGCCGCCCTTAAAATGTGCCGCCCCAAGCAAGTGCTTGTTTTGCTGGTGCCTTAAGCCGGCCTTGTGAATATGCCATGATATTTTCATTTTCAAGCATGGCGAAAGACTAATATTATTCAGTTGGTTTCTCAACTTACTTTTAATGAAATTCATATAAGAAAATGTTTGTCCACAGAAATGTGTCAATTCAAAAATAAGTCTAAATGTATCATGTTTATTTAAAAAATGACTTTGTATATTTGATTTTTTAAAGTTTGAAACATTTCCATGGTATATTAAACACGCTAGAAATCCAGTTGAATTGCTACAAATGCGTAAGATTTGGTATATTCTTTTTTAAATTCTCACTTTCCTTGTTCTATTTTTCTTTTCTTTGCCAACATTTTAAATATTATAAAAATATTTTTATTTTGTTAATTAAATTATTTTGTTTAATTTTATTTAACATCAATAATATTCAGCATGCTATTTAACATCATCAGTAAATAAAAGAACTGCAACATTAACTATAAAACCTTTATATATTTTAATACAGTGAGCAGATTTACCGACTACATCTGCACTGTATACGAACACAATGTAAAGTGAAGTCTTGTGTGTCTGTTCAACTAACTGAGCAGTTGGTATCTATATGTACTTGTATAATGTTTAGTTGGCCAACATGACAGCTGCTAGCTATCTGACGTGACAGTACAGCGCACCAATTTTTAAATAAACAAAACATGAAAGTTTTTAGATATTTAGGTGGTACAAATATACTACAGGGTGATCCAAAAGTCAGGAAAAACTTAAATTAATAATTCATAAACTAATAAAGATAAATAGGTGCTGTTTGCACAGAAAGAATAGAAATGAAGCCGGATTTTTTGTCAAGAAAAAAAAATATTGTTTGTATAATTTACATTTCTACCAACAGATGGCGCTGTATTAGGTACCTAGTTTACATTACATAGGACAGATCGAATGCCACTACTATCTGCTTCAAGAATGGCATTATCAGCTACAGCTGCTGTTGTGGCCTACTCGTCAAAAGCACTTTTCCTGTCCATGGGTTTTTTGCATAACCAAATTTGCTCTAATTTGAATACCAAGGCGCACGCATTTCTACGATGCTCGAAGTGCCCGTTGCAACGTAAGTATATTCGGACTTGTAAGTTGGAAAATCTTCAACAGACGTTTGTAATTAGTTTGGATGTCGAATAAATACAGTCCACATTTAGAATCATCATAGTTGTTGAAGTTGTTCATTTCACGGCAGTCAATGCCAAAACATGGTCCGTCAAGCCAGAGCTTGCGTTGGACCTGGACTTGGATTTAGAACTGGATTTGGAGCTCGTTTAGATGCTTTCGTTGAAGATAGTAATATAGCTGATTCAAGCAGATAAAGTTCAAGCAATTATGGTGAACGAAGAACTAATGATGCTCAACCTTCAGACTGCAGACCTTTATCGATGATGCTGAAGAAAGTGAAGATTTGGAACCAGTGGTGTTGCAAGTGAAAGTAGAAAAGGTCCATAAATTGCTTAGCCAAGTAGAAGAGCTTCGATTAGAGTATTATAAGTCTACGACTGACGAAGATTTGGATAGCGTAGAGGACCAACTAGCAGACATTGAAACAGATATTTCAAATATAGAGGTAAGCCTCAAACGTGTTTATATCTCAGTGTCTAGTTTAAAGGATATCAATAACAGTTCTAAAGATTTGAAAAGTTATGAAGTACATTTAAAGTTGCCTGAAATTTCTTTGCCTAAATTTTCCGGTAATTACGAAGACTGGAATAATTTTAAATCACAGTTTAATGCTTCAGTTACATCAAATGTTCGGCTTTCGCAATCTCAGAAATTATATTATTTGCAGTCATGTTTAATAGGAACGGCTAAGCAAATGCAAACGATGGAAGACACATTTTCTTCAGATTTGACAAAGATTAATAATAAATACTCATGTAAATGAATTGCTATCCATGGAAAAATTGAATTTTGAATCCGCCAAAGATTTGCGACCATTAATTAATCAATTACAGAAGCATTTAAGAGCACTAAAATCCATTCGATTAGAACTAGACACGTTGAGTAAAATTATATTAATTAATATTGTGCTTCAAAAAATAGATAAGGAATCACGCAAGCAATTTGAAATGTCATTAGCCTCTACCGATTTAACGGATTGGAACACATTTCTTAAATTTCTAGAACAGAGATGCCAAATCCTAGAAAATATTCAAAGTAAAACATCTCACTTCAAATCGAAAGTTCATGCTCTCCACAATTGTAAAACTTGAAGCTTAGTAACAAAAATCGCAAACACTTCGACTTGTGTTATTTGTGAAAAACCGCACGCAATCTTCAAATGTGATTCATTTTTCGCAGCCACTCCAATGTAACGTTATGAGCTCATTAAGAAGCATTCCTTGTGTATAAATTGCCTTAGTAGTAGTCATAAAGTTGCTTTATGTCAATCCAAGAATGTTTGTAACATGTGCAAATCAAAGCACAATTCGCTTTTGCATCGCCCTACTGGGACTTTCAATGCGCTAGATACGCAAGGAATGGTGATCAGTAAAACCCCAGACTCATTGACGACAGAACGACTTAATGTAAATTGTAAAGATAGTATCGAAGTTACAAATACACTTTCTGCACGTCTCGCATCGACAAAGAAAACTGTTTTACTTTCAACAGCAGTTTTATGGGTTCATAATAACTCAGGACAATTTGTAAAAGCAAAAGTAATTTTAGATAATGGGTCGCAGTCAAATTTTGTAAAGAATGAATTTGTTAATTACGCAGGATTAAGAAAAGAAAAAATAAACATTCCAGTTTCAAGCTTAGGTGGGATCACCACAACGATGAAATCGCAAGCATTTGCTACCATAACAAATGGTAATAGCTCATTTTTGACCTCATTGAATTTTTTAGTTGTTCCGAAAATTACAGATATTGTTCCTGCAAAAATGATAAGCATACAAAATGTAAGAATTCCTCCGCAATCCATGTTAGCGGATCCGAACTTTATAAAGCCATCTAAAATTGACATGCTGATTGGAGCAGAAACATTCTTCGAGATTGTTAGAGGCGAACAAATTCGCACTTCGTTAAAGTCCCTCATTTTTCGAAACACTATTTTTGGGTATATTGCAAGTGGCTACATTGAAAGCCACAATCAAGCATCGAGTTATTGCGGACTTATATCTCAAGTCAACAATATTGAAACCACTCTAGAGAAATTTTGGAAATTGGAAGACGTTAATTTAAATGAACACATTTTAAATAGGGGAGCTGAAGACTGTGAAGCGCATTACAAAGCTACACACAGATGCGACATGAATGGTCGTTACATAGTTCAAGTGGCCATGAAGCAGGAACTGCATAATTCGGGGGATTCAAAACTTATCGCAGGAACAAGGTTGAAGCGATTACATCAAAGATTGTCTAAAAACGTCCCAATGTTGGATCTTTATTGGAATTTCATGCAGGAATATGAAGCATTAGATCACATGGAAAAAGTAGACCAAACTACCTTTCCTAAAAATCATTATCTTCCACACCACGGTGTTTACCGGCCTGATAAGACAACTACAAAACTTCGCGTAGTATTTAATGCATCATCACCCACAGCCTTGGGTAAATCACTGAATGACTTTCTATTAAAGGAAGACGTCGTAGAAGATACGTTTGACATAATGTTGAGATTTCGAACATATAAATTGGCATTTACTGCGAACATTACAAAAATATTTCAACAAATTCTTATTGAACCCTCTCAAAGAGACTTTCTTAGAATTTTATGGGCTCGCAATGCGAATGAAAACCCTACTACTTACAGGTTAAAGACGGTTACTTATGGAACAGTAAGTGCCCCATTTCGGGCCATTAGAACTTTGAGACAACTCGCTCAAAATGAATCCTTACACTTTCCGTTAGCCTCGGAAATTGTTATGCGGGGTTTTTATATGGATGATGTTCTTTCGGAAGCGCAACATATAGAGACAGCGCAAGAGACACAACATGAATTAATGGCTTTACTTCAGAAAAGGGGTATGTCACTGCACAAGTGGACTTCTAACTGACCTAATCTTTTTAATAGTTCCTTAAATTCAAATCAAGAATGGAGTTTTCATGTAGATAAGCCTTCAATCGTAAAAGCTTTAGGCATGAGTTGGCAACCCGAGAAAGATCAATTTTTGTTCAAAGTAGACTTTAAGACTGAATCGGTTCTTAACAAAATAAATGTTTTATCGGTTATTGCTCGCTTATACGATCCACTAGGTCTCTTAGGTCCTGTTGTATGCAAAGCTAAAATATTTCTTTGAACTGGGAAGAACCTTAAGCGCAACCTCTTGCATTGGAATGGGAAAAATTTGTTGCTTCTTTAAAGGCTATTCAAGAGCTAAGAATTCCACGTTGGATTCTTTCTGACAATTGTAAAAAATTCATATTACACTGTTTCGCGGACGCTTCAGAAGCAGCTTATTGTGTCGCAGTTTATGTTTAGTGTATCTCGTCAAACAACATGGCATCAGTCAAACTAGTGCCTAGCAAATCTCGAGTAGCCCCACTAAAGACAATCTCAATATCTAGACTCGAATTGTGGGGTTGTTTGTTAGCATCACAGCTAATGCAAAAGGTTCAGCAATCATTGAACATCACTTTAGATGTTATAATTCTATATACAGATGTGGCGTGGCTCCGCTGAAAAACTTCAATTACACTTTGGCCGTTAATCGTATTTCTGCACGCCACTTGCTCGATTACCGAGCATATCTCCAGGTTCAGATCAATTGGAAAATGCATCACGAGAACACACAATAAATACTAATTAAAAGTTAATAAAGCTTTTATTTTAAAATACTTATATTTAAAACTTGTTACTTAAAATTTAAAACCACAAAAATATCATCTTAGATCCCTATAATACATTTACATTCGCTAAGTCGTAGGCATTGAATGATGCTCAATTTCAAATTCATACAATACATTACAGATCGCTAAGTCGTAGGCATTGAATAATGCTCACCATGATCTCTCCCCTCTCTCTAGTTTTAATTATCATAATAACCAACAAGTTATGCAGTTAGACTCCTTATTAAACTCTAATTTTGTTCTCTGATACTCAGCCTGCAGTGGGAGAGGACAAAAGGACTTACCCCTTTAAGGCACGGGCAGGACGACATCGGGACAGAGCTCCTCCGTCGATTTTAGACGACCAGCACTTGACTCTCAAAAATACCAACTGAGTTCTCCCTCAACTCTTCTTCTCTTCGTCGGGAAAACGGACAACCCCCTGGCTGGGCTCCATAGCTGACGATTGGCCGCTATAGGTTCGAAAACCCATAAATTCAGTGACGCGGCCGGGCTCCATCGAATCACTAGATTTGGCCCCTTCCAAAGGGTTGGCTAAAAATTGGGGGGCTCTAGCCCTCTTGCAGGTGTCCATTTTATTTAAAAATAACATAGCGTCCTTTGCCACTTTCTCACGACTGCAGCTGGTCTCCTACTCAGAGCAATGGAATGTCAACCGTTTCCAAAGAGAGAGGGGGGGGTTAATACTTTCTAGAAGTGAAGTGGCGACAGGAAAATTCCAATACTGTCCCACGACACTGGCTTCCCCCAACTAGGGAAAAGAAACCAAGTTTCTTTTTCAAACAGTTAAGCTACCAAAAAAAAAGGTTACAAATTATACACTGTATACATATAAATGAAAAGAGATAACAATAACATTTAACAATAAAATTATACATTAAAATTATATACATAATGACACGCCCTATAGGTATGGAAATATTCTTTCTCTCCAAGTATGTCCAAAGACTAATTAAGGTGCAAGATTGTCACTGTCCGTTTGGTATAAATTTGCCAAACAGTCTAATGTAGCATACTGATTGTACTTTCTAGTCTGTTAAGTGTATTCACATAATATGAAAGTTTGTCATGAGAACACATCAATCGGGAACATTTGTTCGTCCACATTATACACTAAAGGATTGATAGTTTGTTCTGTAGGGTAACAAAATTAGTGATATTCCATGTGGAAGGAATATTCTGTGAGCAGGATCAGTTGTGATATCACTTTATAAAAGGAAGTTGCACTACAACTGCGAAAATGAAGTTGCACTTAACACTGCGAAAATGAAGTTGCACTAAGACGTTGCATTAAAAGGATAAAAATGAAGTTGCATTACAACGTTGCACTAAAACTGCGAAAATGAAGTTGCCCTTAACACTGCGAAAATGAAGTTGCACTAGGACGTTGCATTAAAACGATGAAAATGAAGTTGCATTACAACATTGCACTAAAACGGCGAAAATGAAGTTGCACTGTTTGGTACCCTTTGGTCCAAGGAAGGAATGATTTCGTTTTCGGTTAATGGTGCTGCATACATGTGCTGGTAAAGGCTTATGTGAGCTGTAAAACTACGCCTTTGTTGCTGCAAAAGTCTTTATAATGGCAACTTTCGTTTTTGAAGACCGGATCCGTGTCTGCAAACTTCTGCAGTTTCTCCCGATAATCATAGTTAGGGTATGTAAATGCACATAGTCTTTTCCACAATGTACTTTATCAATATAAAAAAAACTGATGTAATTTCGCATTAGACATTCTATTCGTACTTTAATATACAACTAGACGTAGGAGGTTTAGAGTCCTTGAACTCTGTCCACTGCATTGTACCAGAGAACATTTTACTTTTAATGTTTTCTACATTCTTACCCTACTTATTTTACATTAAACACATTTTTTCTCTTAATTCTATTTATTTTACATTAACCATTTATATACATATTCTTTATAGAAATTCTTATTGAAAAAGGAATTTTTGTTTTCTTAAGAATTATTTATTCTTACTTTCAAGAGCCCTCTTAAATGTCTTATTTCATTCCAGACCTTAATCAATCACCTCAATCCATCCTCTAACCATTTCTCTACTTAATTCAGTCTTAATCAATTACTTTACTCCATCCTCTAATCGTTTTTCTACTAATTTCTACTTAATTCTCTAACCATTTCTCTATTCATTTCTAATTATTTTCTCTAATCATTTTTCTAAACGTTTTTGATTCCCCTCTTTACGTACCACCCGGCTGTCCGGTTTAAAATTGCTATCCCTGGTAAAGACCTGTACCGTAGTATACTTTCTACTCTAGCATCGGTCACCTTTCGTACGACCTGACCAAAAATTTTTTCTCTTTTATTTTTCTTTACGTGGGCCAATAACAGACGCTGTCTTTGATTCTGTCCTGCGATAATTCTCTCTAATTGAAACCGCGTACGTGATTTGTTTCCGCTGGTCATGTGACTGGACAGCGAGTAGGGTCGAAAAAATTCAAAGTCAACGCGCGGCAGTAGTACCGTTTCTTTGTGTGCTGATCAACGGATTTTCAAACAAATTGGATTACACCTATAAATTTTTTCTGGAAGCTCCGTGAGTGAAATTACTCTTATTATTTATTTAGGATGACAGTTTAATGTACTTGTTTCGCTAGGGTGCTTAAATTTGCTTACTTAAAGTTTAAATTACTTATTTTAGGAATTAGATTTGCTTAGGGTGTTCGACTGACAGCCGATCGCTCTGTCTGTCCGGTCATTTAAACTTTAGACGCCTGCATCTCAGTTTATCTTACCTTAACTCCCTAAGTTTTAAATTACGTGAAAGTTTAATTTAATTGCCTCACTTTTGCGGTTATTTCTTTAAATATTATTTATAATGGCACGTTAATGATAAAAGTTTTTGTTACATTTCGTTTTACTCCTCTAAGTCTTTACTGAGATAATCTTTACTCTGAATGTATTTTAATCGGTATTATTTTAACTTATATTTAAGTGACCTTCGTGTAACTTTAAATTATTTTCCACTGACCTATTCACGTTATTTTATTTTCCGTGGCCTTAGTTTATAGCGAGAGTTGTGAAATACTCTCCCGTAAACGGTTGATTTCTGTTCATGTATATTTTCTACGTTATCCTCCTCTTGGGGATTATTTAAATTATTTGAGCTAACTTTGTCCGTGTTCGTTGTATTCTCTGTGCTAGGAATACTCGATTGACGGGGCCCTATGTCTGGTTCCGATCTCTCTGTGACAATCTGTTCCTTTTGTTGAACCAGTTTTTGCTCTGCCGGGAGAGGGGGACGCGTTTCCTTCGGGGAGAGGTTATCTTCCAATATGAGTTAAAATGGAAGGATTTGATCGTAAAAGCTATCTTCAGCATTTTCGGTGGCAACGCCTGGCGCACTGTTTGTTTCGGTTTGCAAGTCGCTTTGAGTGTCTCCTCGAGTTTCGATTTCCGCTTCCTGTAATAAGTGCGGTCTCCTATCAGGCATTTCATATATTCGATTTATATATATTTTGATTGGCTTTGCCCTAGGATCTTTAATTAGTTTTAATAAAAATAAGTGGGTTGTTAGTTTTTCTATTATTCTATACGGCCTCTAAAACGTTTTTTTCCGAAGTTTGGAATGTTTTTTACAAAAACTTTTTGGCCTATTTCTAGTTTTCTAAATTTTGCTTTTTTTAAATATTTTTCCTCCTGTATCTCTTGTGTGCGGATTAAATTTTCGTAGACTTGTTTGTATGCTACGGCCATAGTTTCCAGCTTTTGGGGTTGGTTTCGTATATAATTTTGAGTCTCTTCCGCGTTATTTGGTACGTATCAGGAAACATTATAAAAAGGAAGGGGCCGTGAATGTTTCTGATATTAAAAAAAAAGATATAGTGGTAAAGATTAATATTAAGCTCCTCATTCTCCAATGCTGAAATAAAATGTTAAATTAATAAATTCAAAATTACTATAGGCAACAAAGAAGAGATTTAAATTGGCCGAAAAATTCATTTATTATTTTTATATTTATATGTAATTAAAAGAACAAACAAATCATAATATACTAATGGTTGTCAAATTAACAATCTAAATCATACCAATGTCTAATCCAATATTAATACATAATGATGCAACAATTACCTTTAACATTCTTATATGCTTTCTCAAATTTTAACATTTTTTTTTATGTTCTTTCTCGTTTTAAGGAGGATTAATTCCACATTATGTTACATGATACAAGTTCTATTACAGTTCATTAAGGTCTTAAATTTTAATTTTAGAGTTCAATTATAGCAATGTCTGATGTCGCCAAATGACTGGAGATCATCCATGATTAATCATAAAAGTTCATCTTTGTTATAAAATAAGAAGAGTTTGACTTACATATATTTGAAGCAGTAGCAGGCAACATACCCCTTTTGGTGGTCCAATGGCAGGATTTTCATATATAATAATAATGATGCTTTATGTTGACATGTCTAGATAATTGAGATCAATTGAAGCGAGGCAGGCACTCATCACAGGAGACAACATATTTATGGTACGTTATAGGGTCAAATCTTTAAGTTCCAAATCAATCAAATGTCGTAATTCGTATGTATATTAGTAATCAGTCGTCCGAAGACGAAGCTTATGAATCAGTCGTCGAAGACGAGGCTTAATAATTCGTCATCATCACTATTAAATTCAAGGAGCAACTTGTATGTGTAATTCTTTAAAAATTGGACACATAGTCCGAATGCTGACTATGTCTATAGGTCTCCATGGACCAAAACTAGGAGACGACCTTCATGGTTGAAGAGCAGGGCCAGAATCCCTATGAAAAAATCTGCTCAAAAAAGGAAGAGGACTTCAGCGGTCCGACCCGCAGGCCGGCCGCGTCCAAGAGATGCCTCTTTTTTATTTTTTTATTTTACACTTGCCGTCATATTCTCCGTGGCGCTGTACTATATTCGCGTATGATTGGCCACTCCTGTACATATAATACGTTCCTATTGGATGTTAGCCTTGTCCATGCTAAAGGCTGGGGTGCGATGTTGCATACCCCTTTTCGTAGAATTTTTTGCCCATCTGTGAAGTTTGCTGAAGTCTTTATTTTAGAGGGTGTAACTTTAGTCAGTAAATTCTTACTGTTGACAGGAATTATAGCTTCTTCTGAAAACTGCCCATGTCTATCCTGACGGGGCGTACAACCAAGTTTAATATTACCAGTGGGAAACGGTTCTCAGCAAGAAAGGAATTTTTGACCGTTGTGGTCCTGCTATGTACAAACTGCACGTGTTCTCTAAAAAAGGGGGGGGGCAAGTATGCTCACTGGAACCAAACTCCTAAGTTGCAGCTGTGAGATTGTTTTTCTGCAGATGTGCAAAGAGCGTGAGAAAGTACTTTTTTGAAAATGGCTATTTTTTTGCCTAGCAACTGCCTTAAACTATATTCCAAAAGGTTTCAAAGCTAAAGTAATTTTAAATAAATAGAAGTTCTAATTCCCATTTTAATTAAAAAGAGCGTTATTAAAATTAGCGTGTAAGTCACATTTATTAAAAATGTCATGTTTCTCATGACATATCCTCCGTAGAGCAGAGAAAGAACATTTGACATCCATCCTTCAAGTATCAATTAAGTTTCAATCCAATCTGAATTTTTAAATTTTAACATCCTTTACATCACATCATTAATAATAGTAAAATACAACCATATTCATCACATAAATTATAAACATTTTTGTATTTGTGTAATCATTCTTATATATTCTCAATAATAATCAATTGTTTATCAAAAGGCATAAAGTTATGGTAAAATTCATATATATATTTAAATGTTTGCGCATTGGTTAAATATGTAATAAACGTGAAATTTTCAAATGTAAACAAACAATCAAAATCTCTTTTAAAATATTCAATGTTCAATAATATGTGCAATTTATATCCAATTTTGTTGATATATATATGTAAAATTATAATTTCTGTTCATCATAACAAATTTACTTCATTCATATTACAAAAAAAATATCACCGTAACGCTAGGATGTGCTACTCAAATTATGTGCAAAGTGTCAAAACAGCGAATCCTTTTGCGAAATTCAAAATCTTCTAACAAATCTCCTTGTCAACAAGCGCCAGAAGCAGTAGCGTCTATGTTGCCATGCCAACGCACTCTCTTTGCCCACCGCTGAATGGCCAAGGCGGCTGTCAATCACACTCCTTCTCTCACTCCAACTGTCTGCTTCGGAAATGAACGAAGATTACGGATTAGCGTAAATCTGAGAAGGGAAAAAGTTTGACCAGACTTTCAAATTTCCGGTCGGTCCTACGAAGGCATTTTCGCGGCGAAAACCAATTTTGATTATCGGTGAACGTGTGCTTTTTCATGACGGAGAGTAGAAGCTTTATGTATAAAATTAGTTTTGCTAATTTTTAGAAGGTCTTGCAGACAATCAGTTTTTGAATTGCCAGCGGGAAAAATTTTGTAAACTCGATTTTACTTTAAGCTAGAATTTAGTTTTTCGAAGTTTATAAGTAATTTTACCTCTTTTTCGAAAACATCCTATAATTATCAGGTTTTTCTGATAAGATTATTTGCTTAAGTCATTCACAGTATACAGTTTCTATTTACCTGGCCTTCGAATTCTTTTATTCTGTTATTGCACTTGCGTCTGCTAAATTTTTGCAACATCCTTATGGTGAAACGTTATGTAAAATATCAAGTTATGCACACAAATTTGCTCTTTCATATGTAATAGCATAAATTCTCAAAATATTAATATACAAATGTTGTTTACCCAAAATTTTTATACTCAAACTCTATATATACTAAAATAGCATAATAATATATTGCACAATTCTCGTATGGTATCAAAAAATATGTTCAAGAAATATATATACAAATATCTGTTCCAATTTGCACAAAATTGTACGTTCAAATGTTACACAAAATATACACTCTCTCAATTTGTAAATTCAATATCTTTCTTTATCAAATGTGTGTATTCATCCCAATTTTCTCTCACATTTTATTTATCGATATCTATCGTTATCTTTCTATACATCATTATTCATCGTAATTGATTCCTTCATTTTTATCACTTTCGTTCATATGAGCTCATTTTGTTCCGAATTATTCCAATTTTTAATGTAATTGTTTTCTTTCCTCAATACATAACTTTTAGTTTCTTATTCCCTTTATTCTCTCACTTTCATCAATTTCTCCAAAAAATTTCAACAATGTTTGTGTATTGCAATAAAAGTGTATGTTTAAGTTCTGCAAATAATGATACTTTGAGTTTCGTCTCTGACCTCCTCCCATGTTAAAAAAAAACATTCAGCAACAGATTCCTTACCACAATGCATCAATTAGCACTTAACTATTAGAGAAAAGAGAATCAAGCGAATGCTTGGTGATCACTCAAGCATGTCTTACTTGATAATTAAATTTTCCTAATTGCCTACAGGCACACAAAATTCATCTACAAAAAAATTTCTAAATAAAAGTTCCCAGTGAATTAAGTGCATGAATGTGTACGGGGTGGAAGTTATAATCTCAAAAGGGTTTTAAAGCGAAATTGTAGTTGTACAGCAAAAAAAGTATTATTCCATTTTAGTAATGTATTTTATTTGTAAAGTGAAGCCTTGAATTTTAAAGCAAATTTTCATGTAATTCTAATTTATGATTATCCTTTAAGTACATAATTTTACTCGCATTCCAAGATTAACTACTACCGTTAGATTAATTTAAGCAAAATACTATGGCACAAGAAAATAAATTTCTTATAATTGCAATTCACGCCAGCATGAAGTACAAAGTTCTCCATTCTATGTCGTCACATATAGAAGATGCTTGCCAAATGTTTTGAGCTTTAATTGTCCACTTGAGTGTTTTCCTTCAGATGTGTTTTAATCTTAGGCACTACGAATAATTTGTCAAAATGTACTTTTATAGTTTTCTCTTCATTTTCAATAATTGCATTTTTATTTCTTATGATTCTTTTTATCGTATATGGACCTGAAAATTTTGGTTTTAAAGGTGCTGCAGGTATAAAATTTTTTAAATATACAGTGTCACCAATTTTTAGTTCATATGATCTTGCAGCTTTAAAATATTTCTTTTGCGTTGAATTGGCTTCTGCCTGATTTTTGTAAACTTTTTGAATTATCTCTTGATGTGCTTTCTTAGCTTCCTCTACAAATTGCTTCAAGGTTAAATTAGTGTATTTAGTATCCATATGCATATCAAAAGGTGTTCTCACTTCACGGTTGAAAAAAATTTGTGCTGGAGTATATCCTGTGATAATGTGTTTTGAATTATTATATTCATTTTTGAAAACTAGAATTTGCTTGTCCCAGTTGAATGCCTCATTAGCTAAGCATGCGATGGAATTCTTGAGTAAAAAGTGGCATTTTTCCAATAAACCATTGCTCATTGGTCGATATAAACTGCTGCGATGATGGGAAATGTTCATATCCTTCAGGAAGTCTGTGAATTCCTTAGCAGTAAACTGCGACTTGTTATCTGAGATCAAAATGTTAGGCGCTCCGAATCTACTAATATACTGAGACAGTACATTGATAATGCTCTGTGCAGTAATTGATCTTACTGGTATTGCTTCCAGATACCTGCTTAGGTGGTCGACGATGGTCACAATGTAATGGTGTTGACCAGATGATCTAACGAGCTTTCCAACCAGGTCTATAGCTATTTGCTCTCCTACTTGTATGTTTTTGTTCTGTAATTGGATTTCTTGTCTTTTGATTTGTTTAGATTTAAATTTTAGGCATCTCTCACAATTTAAGCAAAAATTCTTAGTGTCTGAAAACATTCCACTCCAGAAGTAAAGACTTTTGATTTTGTTGTAAGTCTTGCTTATGCCAAAGTGGGCAACGTGAGCAGCTTGTATGGTAATTCTTTGTAAGCTTCTTGGAATTACAATTTTTATTGCATTAGGTGCTTTGCTTTTAGCTTTAAGTTTGAATTTTAATAGATTATCATTTGAGTCAATTTTGTAATTCTCATATCTTGAGTTCAAATCATTATCTTCCAATATTTTTCTTATTTTGCTTAATTTCTTATCCTTTAATTGTTCTCTTAATATATTCTCATGTTTTAATTTATTTTCAGTTTCAAATATATGATTAATTAATTCATTGACTGTGTTTTGTTGAAATATTTCTCTGGACATATAATCAGCGGGGTTATCTTTTCCTTGGATGTACTTTACTTTAAATTTGAAGGATTGCAGAAAAAGTAACCATCTGCTCTCTATATCATTAGCTTTTTCCAATGCTAAATGATAAGATAATGCCTTTGCATCGCTTTGAATTTCAAATTCTGCACCAACCAAGTAATCCTGGAAATGTTTCACTCCCTCGTAAATTGCAAGCAGTTCCCTTTTTATACTAGGATATCTCGATTCTGTATCTCTGAGTTTTCTCGAGAAAAATTTTACAGGGTGCATTTGTCCATTATATTCCTGAGATAGAATGGCAGATACGGCCTGTAATGAGGCATCACAAATTAGAACAAAAGGTTTTTTGAAGTTTGCATTCTTGACTATTGGCTCTTTTAAAATTATGTTTTGTAGATTTTCTAGTGCTTCCTGGCATTCTTGAGACCAAATAAATTTTTTACTTTTTTTTGTTAAATTAATTAGAGGTTGTACAATACCTGCATAATTATCAATCAGTGATCTAAAATAATTAGTCATGCCTAAAAGAGTTTTGACTTGCTTAGCTGACTTTGGTACTGGAAAATTTTGAATCTTTTGAATATTTTTGTCAGAAGGTGAATATCCTCTATTATTAATTTTGAATCCTAAGTATTCTATCTCTGACTTGAAAAGCTGCACTTTCTTTGGATCGAGAGTCAAGTTGTAAGATATCAACCTGTCGAACACTAATTGTAGGGTTTCGAGTACTTGTTGAAAAGTATCGCCTGCGACAATTATGTCGTCCAAGAAATATCTTACTCCTTTATCTCTTATATCACCCAGGCATTTATGTATTAATTTTGCAAAGTAGCTAGTGCTGTTAGCAGTCCCGAAAGGAAGTCTTGTAGGTGAAAAATTACCCCACTCGGTGGTGAAGCTGAGGAGGCTTTTGTCAACATCTCTTAATTTGATTTGGAAAAAAGCACTTTTAAGGTCCAGAACACAGTACAACTTCTTGCCTGATACTTCTTGCAGTATGTCGTGTATTTGGTCTACTGCAAAGTGATATTTTACTAGGTAACTATTTAGTAATCTGTAATCTATTGTCATTCTAAGTTTCTGATTCTCTGGTTTGTCAGATTTACTTGAGTCTTTCTTTCTGATAAATAAGGCAGGGAATGCTACATTGCTGGTAGTCTCCTCGATTATGCCATTCTTAAGTAAATTTTGGATTTCTTTGTATGCTATGCTCTTTAGTAAATGTGGTACTTTATATGGCTTACATTGAATCGGATATTGATTTAGGACATGAAATTCAGGTACCACTTTTTCTGTACAGCCTAAAGTGTCATAATTTTTTGAAAAGGCGGCTGAATTTTGTTTCAGCATTCTCTGTACAATTGCTTTTTGCTTCTTGTCTAAATGATCTAAATTGAAGTCCTCTGTAGAAAATTGCTCTTCTCTTAATTTTAAAATTTGTTCATGGGTTAAAGCATTGACTGTTTCAAAATTTGTCTTCATTTCCTTGTTTTGTGCATTATTGACAATTTCAAAATTTTTTGAAATGTTAGCTAATTTTGTTTCTTTACTAACAGTCACTGGTTTATTTGAGTTGTTAGTTATAAAAATAAATAGTTTGTTGTTATTATTGCTTTTAATTATACCTCTCTCTACTTCAATATCTAAGTAATTCACATAAGGTTCTATTAAAAATTCAGTGTTTGCTTTGATAGATATCTTGCTTTTGACTTCGACGATTTCTGTTGTAAAAGGTTCAAGTTTTGTTTTGCTCACCAAAGTAATCGAATTATCTGCCTTCTGTTTGCTTTTAATCTGTTTTCTTGAATTCTGTTGTTTATTTGCATTTTGAATTTGACTGTTACTATTTACATTTTCTCTATTCTCAAATTCTGTATTAGATTCTGCATTCTGGTTATTTGCAATATTTTGATTTTGACTATGTTTACAATATCTGATGTTGTCATCTACTTGGATCTTATTTACATTATTAATTTCTTCCGCTATTCCCAATTGAAATTCACAGTTTGGCATGATTAATTTATTGCTGGACATATCTAATATAATTTTGTTTATTTTCAAAAAGTCAAATCCTAAAATCATATCATATGTGGTGTACCAAGAGTCATTTGTGATAAAAAAGGTGTTTTTAAAATATTTCTTATTAATTTTAAATCCTAATTCTATGGCATGTCTGAATGGAATTTTTGATCCGTTAATTGCATGTATAGATACACATTTAGAAAGATATTTGATTTTCATTCCTGATTCTTTGATTCTTTCAAAAAGGTTATTACTTATTAAACAGATTGTAGATCCTGAATCTATCATTGCATTTGCTTTAAAGTTATTAATTGAAATTTGCAGTAGTGGTAATTTGTTTACTTGCAGTAATGTTTCATTAGTTGCACATGAAGCTATTGTTTCTTTGATGTCACTCTGTGTCTGTGTATCTCTGTCCACATTAGCATTTTGAGTTTGTGTGTGTTTATTAACATTGCATTTTTCAGTTTGTACTGATTTATTTATTTTAGTATTTCGAATTTGAATAGATTTGTCACATTTTGTTTTAAAATTATGTTTGTTGTATCTTACATTTTGAATGTTTTTATTTTTCTGCATGTTATGATATCTTACACCCATTTCACTGGAAGACAAAAGGGACGTTGAGTTAAAGTGCTCATTTATCGCCTTCCCCTGAGAAAATCCTGTTGCTGATTGCTTTGTCTAAAAAAGTGTTGTTGGTTGTTATAATTATGTGCTCCTCTCCTTGAATTTTGCTGATAATTTGGATTAGATGTGAAATTTTGTTGATAATTTTGGTTTCTATCATTACTCCTTTGATAATAATTCCTCTGATTGCTATTGTTCCCTCTATAGTAATTGTTTCCTCTATAATAATTGTTTCCTCTGTAAAAATTGTTTCCTCTGTATGGATGACTTCTAAAAGTATTCTGACTGCCCCTCTGTTGACTGTTTTGCTCTCTTTTCATATTTTTATAATGATGGCAATCAATGGTAATGTGATTCTGATTACACATTGAGCAAACAATGTTTTTATTTTCTGCATTACTGTTACCTTCTCCTAAATTCTCTTGTGTTTTGCTTTGATTCTGATTCATTGTTTTCAGAGCGTTAACCTCTGCTATTAGATTTTGAATTAAAAAATTTGTGGAGTCTTGCTGCTCTCTAATTTCATTTATATGTGGCCTTTCTGAAGTATTTATATTATTTAATTTTTGCTCTTCCTCTAATACTTTCTCTATTGTTCTTGCAATATTTAATGCTTCTAAAAATGTGGAGGGTCCTCTTTTTTTTGTTTTTATTTTGACGTCATTTCTTAGTGCGTCCAAAAATTTTGTCATTTTAAGGTTATCTATGAATTTTGATATTTCTGAATCATTTTTGTTTAGTGATTTAGTATACTTTGCAGTGGCATTCTCAACTGCTTCTGCTATTTCGTTAATAGATTGCCTAGGTCCCTGAGATATTGCTTGAAATTCCTGCTGCAAATCTGCAAAATTTTGTGTCTTTTTGAATTTTAGAGTCAGTTTATTTTTAAATTCCTCATAATTACTAGTACTGGCTATTTCTTGATTATTGATAATAAATTGCAGTGCTTTGCCTGCTATTAAGGTTTTGATTATAATTAATTTGTTGCTGCTGTCCCATTGGGCAATTTGAGCAATCTCTTCAAATTGTTTGAAGAAAAAATCTATATCTTCCTCTGCTTCACCATTAAATTTCTTTAAAAGTTGCAAAAGTGACATGTTTGCAAAATTTTTGTTTCCTTGCATGGAATTTACTAATTTTTGGACTTGTTGTCTAAGTTTTTTGTTTTCACTGTCATTATTATCTTTATTATTATCGTTAGTTTCCATTTTGTCACTATAAATTAGATCCAAAGTTATTTATTTGAAGCTTGACTTATTCAGATATCCCCCAAAATGCATATAAAACAGTATACACAGTATAAAATAAAATTTGCAAAGATGTAAAATATCAAATATCAAAATTTGTACAATATGAAATATAAAATAAGTATCTACTGTAAGATATTTTTTGTACTATCATATATATAAATACACTTCTGTTAAATTCCACATAGCAAAAACAATTCAATTACTGCATTTATTTGATATATTTCTATTTTCAATTTCACTATAATTATCGTTTATCATTTAAATTAGAGTACTCTGATCTGTCCAATTTACCATAATTTTTTGATCTAATATTTGCATTTATTATATACTTTTAAATGTATATTTAAGTGATTTTATGCTTCATCCTTTTCTGCTATCACTGAGTGTTGCTTCACTCTTTCTTAACATTTATTTATCAACTTTTTTTTTTATTATTATTATTATCATTATTAATTGCAACAAAAAATTATTTAACTGGTCCACACTCTTATTGCCTACTTAAATTATTAATTTTGACCTCATTATCATTTATTGCCTTCTTAGATTTAGTTTACAGTACAATTTCCTTTTAAACCAATTTTAAAATTCCAGTCTCGATATGACATTAAAAAAAAATCAGAAAATTTTGAGTGACACCCAGTTCGACTGGTCACGCGCACCGAAAATAATTCAGCAGGGTGCAAATAATTTTGAATCCAGGTTCGACTGGTCACGAGCACCAAAAATATTCAGCAGGTGCAAATAATATCAGAAAATTTTGAGAGACCCAGTTCGACTGGTCACGCGCACCAAAAATATCAGGAAACAATATAAAAAGGAAGGGGCCGTGAATGTTTCTGATATTAAAAAAAAAGATATAGTGGTAAAGATTAATATTAAGCTCCTCATTCTCCAATGCTGAAATAAAATGTTAAATTAATAAATTCAAAATTACTATAGGCAACAAAGAAGAGATTTAAATTGGCCGAAAAATTCATTTATTATTTTTATATTTATATGTAATTAAAAGAACAAACAAATCATAATATACTAATGGTTGTCAAATTAACAATCTAAATCATACCAATGTCTAATCCAATATTAATACATAATGATGCAACAATTACCTTTAACATTCTTATATGCTTTCTCAAATTTTAACATTTTTTTTTTATGTTCTTTCTCGTTTTAAGGAGGATTAATTCCACATTATGTTACATGATACAAGTTCTATTACAGTTCATTAAGGTCTTAAATTTTAATTTTAGAGTTCAATTATAGCAATGTCTGATGTCGCCAAATGACTGGAGATCATCCATGATTAATCATAAAAGTTCATCTTTGTTATAAAATAAGAAGAGTTTGACTTACATATATTTGAAGCAGTAGCAGGCAACATACCCCTTTTGGTGGTCCAATGGCAGGATTTTCATATATAATAATAATGATGCTTTATGTTGACATGTCTAGATAATTGAGATCAATTGAAGCGAGGCAGGCACTCATCACAGGAGACAACATATTTATGGTACGTTATAGGGTCAAATCTTTAAGTTCCAAATCAATCAAATGTCGTAATTCGTATGTATATTAGTAATCAGTCGTCCGAAGACGAAGCTTATGAATCAGTCGTCGAAGACGAGGCTTAATAATTCGTCATCATCACTATTAAATTCAAGGAGCAACTTGTATGTGTAATTCTTTAAAAATTGGACACATAGTCCGAATGCTGACTATGTCTATAGGTCTCCATGGACCAAAACTAGGAGACGACCTTCATGGTTGAAGAGCAGGGCCAGAATCCCTATGAAAAAATCTGCTCAAAAAAGGAAGAGGACTTCAGCGGTCCGACCCGCAGGCCGGCCGCGTCCAAGAGATGCCTCTTTTTTATTTTTTTATTTTACACTTGCCGTCATATTCTCCGTGGCGCTGTACTATATTCGCGTATGATTGGCCACTCCTGTACATATAATACGTTCCTATTGGATGTTAGCCTTGTCCATGCTAAAGGCTGGTTTGCGATGTTGCATACCCCTTTTGGTAGAATTTTTTGCCCATCTGTGAAGTTTGCTGAAGTCTTTATTTTAGAGGGTGTAACTTTAGTCAGTAAATTCTTACTGTTGACAGGAATTATAGCTTCTTCTGAAAACTGCCCATGTCTATCCTGACGGGGCGTACAACCAAGTTTAATATTACCAGTGGGAAACGGTTCTCAGCAAGAAAGGAATTTTTGACCGTTGTGGTCCTGCTATGTACAAACTGCACGTGTTCTCTAAAAAAGGGGGGGGGCAAGTATGCTCACTGGAACCAAACTCCTAAGTTGCAGCTGTGAGATTGTTTTTCTGCAGATGTGCAAAGAGCGTGAGAAAGTACTTTTTTGAAAATGGCTATTTTTTTTGCCTAGCAACTGCCTTAAACTATATTCCAAAAGGTTTCAAAGCTAAAGTAATTTTAAATAAATAGAAGTTCTAATTCCCATTTTAATTAAAAAGAGCGTTATTAAAATTAGCGTGTAAGTCACATTTATTAAAAATGTCATGTTTCTCATGACAGTACGATGTCCATGAATAATGGTAGGTCCCGAGAAAAGAACAGGAAGTTTGGTGACATACCTGTGGCTGGGTGGTCTACCGCATTATAACATGCTTTATGAATTCCTACGGCTGTTTCCCAATCGTCTTGCTTGTAACACTCGATTGCACGTTTTATGGCTGAATTAATTCTTTCTGAGATTCCGTTTGTTCTCGGATTCGCTGCTGAAGTTAATTTTGCATGGATATCTAGTTTATTAAGTATAGATTTAAATAATTGACTGGTAAATTGGCTCCCGCGGTCCGTCAACACAAATTCGCTTTTCCCGTAAGTAGTCACATACGTAATTAATTTTGTTGCAATGGTGTCCGCAGTAATATTATCTATCGGATAAAGTTCCGCGTGCCTGCTAAAATAACATACCACAGTAAAAATGTACCGGTTCCCATATTTACTTCTTAGGGGTCCCAAAATGTCAAGAGACACCAAATTTCCTGGATATTGCGGGATTACATTCCTACCCAATGGGAAGGGGGGGGGTGAACTCCTTTGAGTCCCCTACAGTCCTCACAAGAATTTACATAATTTTTTGTGTCTCCATAAATTCCAACCCAAAAATAACGTTTGCTAACCAAATCGTAAAGTTTTCCTACTCCCTGATGAGGGCTATGCAAATGTAGTAAGATTCTCCTTTGTAGACTCTTCGGAATCACTACCCGTTCTATTGAGCTATCGCGGATGATATTTTTATCTTGCGAGACATACATCAATAGATCCGTTTCTGGGTCAATAAAATATTGCTCGAAATCCTTAGTTTTACTATGCTGCTGTTCTTTAATATTATTCTTAAGTTTATTTAAAATTTCGTCCTTAATTTGCTCTCTGTGTATTTCTTCGATATTTGGAAGTTGGGATTTATTTTCTAAGCTATTTATTGTTTCAATATTATTTTTATTCCCTACAATTTCTATGTTACTGAGGTTGTTCTCGAAATTTTCTCTGGAGAGATAGTCTGCTAAGATGTTCGAGTTTCCGTCTATATGTAAAAAGTCATAGCCATATTCTGATAGTTTTAATAGCCAGCGGGCTTCCAAATTAGCCGGGTTAGAAATTTTTAAGTGATACTTAAGGGGTCTATGGTCGGAAATAATATAGAATTTTTTCCCGTAAAGGTAATTGTGGAAATTTTTAACTCCGTAGAATATAGCCATGAGCTCCGTTTTTACTGCGGGATATCTTTGCTCGTGTGGTTTAAGTTTTTTACTGTAGTATAGTACTGGTTGTAAGCGTTCATTATTCTTTTGTAACAGAATTGAAGAAATTGAGGTCAAGCTTGCGTCTGTATTAAGGTAGAACGGTTTGTCTAAATCCGGTTGCAGCACTAAAGGATGTTGAAAAAATTTATTTTGTAATTCTTGAAATGCGTCATTGCATTGCGGAGACCATGAAAATCTATTCCGCTTAGCCGTTAGCTCAACTAGTGGAGCGGTGAGTTGCGCATAGTCTGGGATTAATGTTCGATAAAAGTTACATAGGCCTAGAAATTTTTTAAGTTTTCGAACAGTGTTTGGTCTGGGGAAAGAAACAATTTTTTTTGTATTATTATCAGTTGGACTTAATCCCTGTTTAGTCACTGTAAACCCTAAATATTCCATTTTCTCTCTAGAGAATTCACATTTGGTCGGTGTTAACGTTAAATTAAAATCCCTTAGCCTTTGAAAAACAAGATCTAATTTCTCTTTTAGTCCTTCATATGTGTGTGCCGCTAAAACCACATCATCAAAATACGCGTAAATGTCATGTTCGTGTAAATCTTTAAGAACAATATCTATAGCTTTTTGAAACCACGCGCTGCTAGTTTTATGTCCAAATATTAATCTGTTATATTCAAATCTTCCATATGGGCTTGTGAATGCCATCTTATGTCTTTCTTCCTCTGGTAACAAAATTTGTGAAAATGCGCTCTGGAAATCTAATTTTGCGTAAAATTCGAAACCTGCTAGTTTTGTCATTATATCTTGAATTCTTGGCACTGGATAATTAAAGTTTTGTGAAATACTGTTTAAAAGTCTTATATCTAAACAAATTCTGAATTTATCCGTATTTTGTTTCTTCACTAGAACCATTCCTGCGCTATAATTAGAGTCACTATGTCTAATTATGTTTGCTTGTAACATTTCGTCAATTTGTCTTTTTACCTCTTTTCTCAACGCGTATGGTACCTCATAAGCTCTAGTTTCTATCGGATTTTGGTGTGATAGAATGAATTTAGGTTTTACTACTTCTGTACATCCTAAAGTGTTTAAATTTTTGGAGAATACGTCTCCGTAATCCATTAATAATTTTAATAAATCTTTCCTCTGATGGACTGGCATATGGTCTAAGTTAAAGTCTGTTTCCAGTAGTTCGTTCCGTCTAATTTCTCTTATTTTATTTATTCTATCTTCCAATTCTATTTTATTCCTAGTAGTATCTATAAAGTGAATTTCCTCATTATCCTGTTTAATATTGTATTTTAATTTCCCTATGAAAGTGTTTTTATTAAGTGTAATTTTATGGGACCCTTCATTCTTAATTGATATGAATTTATTTGGGTTAGTCTCTTCTGTTTCTAAGTGAAAAATCGTTGGGTTGATGTTTAAAGGCTGTTTTAAAATTTTTGGTTCAAAATTATAATTTTCTAATTTATTTTCTGTGTAAG
Organism: Amaurobius ferox; assembly: GCA_951213105.1. Taxonomy (NCBI): domain Eukaryota; kingdom Metazoa; phylum Arthropoda; class Arachnida; order Araneae; family Amaurobiidae; genus Amaurobius; species Amaurobius ferox. Next base: position 108,460,535 of record OX578142.1, on the reverse strand, counting down.
TGCAATTAATTTCAACTAGTTTAGATTCTTGCGGGTCTATTTTAATTTTCTTGCGCGTTCTAATTGCTGTATCTGAAATTATGTTTAACACGCTTTCTTGCTCTCCTAAAGGGATTATTATATCATCTATTTTTAGTATGTTTTGTTTTGTATCTATAATGGCGTTATGAAGTTTCAAAAAATCATATCCTATTATCCCAGCATAATTATGCGGAAATTTGGCGGTAGTAACGTAGAATATGTGTTTACAGTTTTTCTTTTCAATTTTAAATGACGTTTGTATAGCGTTTATATAATTTAGCCTTTCTCCTGCCAACGTTTTAATCGTGACGGATCTTGATAAATATTTAACGTGACATATTTCTCTTATTTTTTGGAATGTTTCTTTTCCGATTATACTAATTGTAGCGCCACTATCTATCATCATTGCAATGGGCATTTTATTAAATATTACTTGTATTGTAGGTAATTTTATAGATTTTTCTCCTAATTTTTCGTCTAAAGCAGAAATCACTTCGTATTTACACACCTTCCTATTTATTCCTCTGGACGAGCCGGACGGCCTGGGGCTTTCACACCTTCCTATCCTTATGAATTCGTGCATTCTTTATTTCTCCCTGGTTATCAACATAACCAAATCCATCGTAACTTAACTGGGGCGGATTTTCTGGGAGCTTATGATAATTGCCGCCCCTCTCTAGTTTAAAGATCTTCTGGGGAATGTATTTTCTCTCTCATTGTATCTATTCCCTCTAAATGTACGTGAAAACCCCGGATTTCGTCTTGTGTACTCTCCGCGGGAGAAATTGGCCCCTGCCTTTCTCTTTGCGTATACTGCCTTTCGCTCTGGTTGTTAAACTCCTGTGGGCGTGAACTCTGAGATCTACGCATTTCATTATCCCGGTTATATAATCTTCAATTTATCATTAGATGGTTTGTGCGTCCGCAAAATAGACAAAACATATCATTAGAGATATTATTAGGAGTTCTAGCTTTATGTGTGTTTTGCTCCAATCTAAGTGCGTTAATTTGTTCGCCTATTGTTTCTAACAGGTATCTGCTAGCATTTTCTTGTTCTTTTCGTAGTTTTTCTATTTCAGTTTCTAATGCCGGTGGTCCAGGGTGCCTGACAATATTGTCTGCTTCTGGTGGAGAAATTGCTATTGCGTTTTCTATATTTTCTGCGATTACGATCACCGCTTCGAAGGACAACGGGTTTGCTTTTAGCACCTCTCTCTTAATTTGCATGTTTAATGCGTCCAAAAATTTTCCTAGCCTTAATTGGTCTATGATTTTTTTTTACTCCTCGCTACTCAAATCACCTGCACTTTCGAGATAAGTTAGCGTGATACATTTGATTCTGTGGGCTAATGCCTTGACGCTCTCGCCTTCAAATTGTTTAGTTAGAGTAAATTGCATTTGACGGGTAGTTAAGCTTGTCATTTGGGAAAAAAATTTTAGTAGTCTTTCCTTTAGTATTTCGTACGAACTTTCTTTACGTAATTCCGCCGAACTCGCTAGGAATTTTAATGCCTTTCCTTTTAAACGCGACTTTAATACAACGAGTTTTTCTGGTTCGGTCCATTTTCCCAGTTTGGCTATCGAATCAAATTGATCGAAGAAAATCTTACAGTCTGTTTCAGCATTTCCTTCGAATACCCCAAGTAAAAAGGTTAGCCCCTGTAAACGACTTTGATTCTCGCCTCCCTGCTCGGGCGCTTCTGTACTATTTGTATCCGGCATCTTGTACAATTTTTATATATACTTTCAAATTACTAAATATTAACTCACTTATTATTTATAATATTACAAAAGTATTTGTCTTCCCATGATGCATATTCATTTCACAAAAAAAATTTCTCTGAATTTTAAATAATTAAATTATCCAGTCAAATATTAATCGAGGCACTTTGATAACTGTGCACAAGACTGGTCTCGGCGCCATAATATGTGGCGTGGCTCCGCTGAAAAACTTCAATTACACTTTGGCCGTTAATCGTATTTCTGCACGCCACTTGCTCGATTACCGAGTGTCGCGAGGTTTTCCACCTCACGTTCGATTTGAACGCTAAAATACGGCCTATAATTGATCTCAAGTGGTTAAAGCTGAAAAAAATAAGTAATTAATAAGATTTGAAATGAGGACACGGATTAGATTTTATGAATAAGAAAAAACCAAGTTTATTTACATAATTATCGTTTAAAAATAAAAAACATGAAAAAAGGCTTTGTTCATAACACATGAATATAAAAGTAACTGCCTTTTAATATTAACATCTCGAAAAAAACATTATGACCTCGTAAATTCATTAATCATTAATTGTACCACAATCTTATTCACAATTCTCAAATATTAAAATAATAGTCATACACTTCAAAAGACAAGTAACTTCCATAACACTATTCCTCACATAGGTATTTAAACGAGCGGAGAGGAGATTCAATTATTGAATGCTGTGTACCGTCAAAGGCCTTACCTCGGCTCTTGGGCACATCGGCCGGACGATCGGTTGATCAGGCGGGGAAACGGAGAGCATTTCGTTCCCGTGAAAATTTCTACAAGTTCACTATACAAAATTCATATCGGCACTCTCGATTCCTTTCTCCTGACAAAAACTCTCTCCAAAAACTTGTAACATCAAGTCTCCTCCCCCTCAAATATTACTTGCTGACAGGACTTAAGCCCCCCTAAATATTACTGGTGGACACTTAGCTTCCACTCTCAGTGGCCAGTCCATGACAGCAGGGCTTGCCCACTAGCCCCTGAATTATCGCTTGCAGGTGGTCAGGAGTCCCAGCTCCCGTGCGAACCTCTGGGCTTAATTGCGGCCCCAACGACCGCTTTCCCCCCGTTCTGTCTTCCTCTTGTGTAAGACCACCCAGGCAGCTTCACTGACCCTCTCTTTTGCAGGTGGCCAGAGGGGGACCCTATACATATTTGTACCAGGGCTAGGGACCGTCATTTGCAGGTCGCCTTCTTCTCCAAAATTACACAATGTCACATATTTTGGAAATCACCATGTGACATTTACTCCTTTTCCCCAATGCTATTTTTTTTTGTTTTTGCAAAGCCAAGGGAAAAAACAAACAAATTGTAACAGTAAAATACAACTTATACCATAAAAATCAAGTATCAAAAAATACATATTATCCATAATAAAAAAATCAAAGTAATAATAATAGTAATATTCTCAAAAATGAATTGCAATATCATGTAACAGGTTATACTATTTGTTCATGTTCAAGTTTTGTTCAAGTTTTTTGTTCAAAGTCCATTTCGTTAAAATCAAACTTCAGCTTATGCGTTCGATCGATATTCCATATTTCACGTTCCTATGTTTAAAGTCTGAGTATATATCATTGACTTTGTGGGCACACTGTAGTGGATAATAGTTTGTAATCTAAAAACAGAACACGTTGCTGTAACACAGATGGAAAGTTAGTTGTACTTCACTATATTATACCGTGTAAATGGTCCATAGTATGGCCTAACGCCACTGCATGAGCTCGGAGTACCGTGTGATGTCCAGTACATCAAGTCTGGTGTATCTGGCACGCCCCTGCTTCGGTGGGTTGCAATCGCACCTCAGGATCTGGCATAGGGTGTCGCTTCTCGTAAGTCAGCTGTAGAGATGTCACTGCTCCTCGTTGTCCGTATCTTTCCAGACGTACTGCTGGAGATAAGTTTGCACACAGGCCAAAGAACATACATACAGACACTCAAAAATTGAAAAATCTCTCTCTCTCAGAAAAAATTACATTACCATTAAACGATTACAAAAATTCCTATCATGAAATGTCGCGAGGTTTTCCACCTCACGTTCGATTTGAACGCTAAAATACGGCCTATAATTGATCTCAAGTGGTTAAAGCTGAAAAAAATAAGTAATTAATAAGATTTGAAATGAGGACACGGATTAGATTTTATGAATAAGAAAAAACCAAGTTTATTTACATAATTATCGTTTAAAAATAAAAAACATGAAAAAAGGCTTTGTTCATAACACATGAATATAAAAGTAACTGCCTTTTAATATTAACATCTCGAAAAAAACATTATGACCTCGTAAATTCATTAATCATTAATTGTACCACAATCTTATTCACAATTCTCAAATATTAAAATAATAGTCATACACTTCAAAAGACAAGTAACTTCCATAACACTATTCCTCACATAGGTATTTAAACGAGCGGAGAGGAGATTCAATTATTGAATGCTGTGTACCGTCAAAGGCCTTACCTCGGCTCTTGGGCACATCGGCCGGACGATCGGTTGATCAGGCGGGGAAACGGAGAGCATTTCGTTCCCGTGAAAATTTCTACAAGTTCACTATACAAAATTCATATCGGCACTCTCGATTCCTTTCTCCTGACAAAAACTCTCTCCAAAAACTTGTAACATCAAGTCTCCTCCCCCTCAAATATTACTTGCTGACAGGACTTAAGCCCCCCTAAATATTACTGGTGGACACTTAGCTTCCACTCTCAGTGGCCAGTCCATGACAGCAGGGCTTGCCCACTAGCCCCTGAATTATCGCTTGCAGGTGGTCAGGAGTCCCAGCTCCCGTGCGAACCTCTGGGCTTAATTGCGGCCCCAACGACCGCTTTCCCCCCGTTCTGTCTTCCTCTTGTGTAAGACCACCCAGGCAGCTTCACTGACCCTCTCTTTTGCAGGTGGCCAGAGGGGGACCCTATACATATTTGTACCAGGGCTAGGGACCGTCATTTGCAGGTCGCCTTCTTCTCCAAAATTACACAATGTCACATATTTTGGAAATCACCATGTGACACCGAGCATATCTCCAGGTTCAGATCAATTGGAAAATGCATCACGAGAACACACAATAAATACTAATTAAAAGTTAATAAAGCTTTTATTTTAAAATACTTATATTTAAAACTTGTTACTTAAAATTTAAAACCACAAAAATATCATCTTAGATCCCTATAATACATTTACATTCGCTAAGTCGTAGGCATTGAATGATGCTCAATTTCAAATTCATACAATACATTACAGATCGCTAAGTCGTAGGCATTGAATGATGCTCAATTTCAAATTCATACAATACATTATACCCCGTTCGCACTGAAAGTTAAGTCGACTTATCTCCCGAATGCGACTCAAATAACGAGCGGATAAATAGCACCGGACCCACTCCGATTCGACCAACAAGGAACCACTACTGACGATGATGCGATTGACGTAGCTGATGACGTAGGGTGCACGTTGATTCTGGTTAGCGGAGTTTTTATTTAGCATTCGCGGCAAATTTAAGTTTCGTGAATTTTTTCTTTTTGAGAAACATGAATACTGATCCAAAGCTTAAGGATGGACCAAACACTTCACAAGCCAAAAACCCGCAGAAAACGGAAAAGTTTTCTAAAATGTGCAATTGCAAAAATATATTTCCCAGTTAATCTACCTTTTACAGACATAAAAAAAAATGTTCACCAGTTGCTAAAAAAACAAATTATGTTGGTAAAAAAAAAATTGTAATTTTACAGCACTGAAGTCGGATGATTTTCGCAATCATTTGCACACTGTTCATGGCATGGAAGAAATAAAACATGATAATGATTTTCAAAATTATTTAGGTATGTTCGCATTTTCATAACTTCTATTTCAATAAGTTTTATTTATTGGTGAATAAAATAAAATAGTTTCACATAAAAATACAAAGAATGGATGAAATGCATGAGATTTTAAAATGTTACCTATGTAAGATGAATGCAAGATATAACATATTCTCATAGATTAGAAGATATACCCAGGCATTTGTGGAAGATTTTCCGTACTATGTACTACAAGTTACAACAATTTTTGCTAAAATAAAACAATGACATAATAAATTGAAACTATCAATAAGCCCAAAAAATATCAATAATAATAATGACCGTAATTGATATAATCCAGTCAAAAATGCAATATCAATGAAATTTATTTCATACGTATACATATCTTTATTATTTAAATCGGATAAAAGATTTAATAAAACTCTTCTGCTGCATAAACACATTGGATTTAAATCCATTGCTAAGTGACATAACATAATTTTCTTCAAATAAATTGGTGGAAGAAATATGGTCTGCATAATGTTTCAGCTGACAATGTATTTACATTTGTCAGCTGAAACATATCATTTATGAATGACTGATTCTGGATTAAAATTATCCAAATGTAGACTTTTAATAGATATAATGCAAGTTTACTCATTTTGCTTATTTTCAATCTATTTCTCTAAATCTATATAAATAAAATTGAAAACCTGTCTGTATGTGTGTCTCATTATCATGGGAGAACAACTGAACCGAATTTAAATGAAATTTTGTAGATAGCCTTGAAATATCCTGACTTAAAATTTAGTCCATGTTTTGAGTTTCTAAGACCAGGGATTGCCCAGATATTAATTAAAAACGAACAATTAAACCTTTCATATAGCATTAAGCAGATGATATTTTTTCCACCAATTTATTTGAAGAAAATTTTATCATGTCGTTTAGCAACAAATTTAAATCCAATTTGTTTATACGGCAGCTGATTTTTATTAAATCCTTTCCGATTTAAATAATAAAGATATATATATATAAAATAAATTTCACCGAAATAGCATTTTTGACTGGATTATATCAATTATGGTCTTCAGCTTTAAACATTATTATTATTGATATTTTCAGTTTATTATGTCATTGTTTTATTTTTGCAAAAATTTTTGAAACCCATATATTGTACGTAGTACCGAGTAATCTTTTACAAATGCATGGGTATATACTCAGTGGCTTATCCTGACTAAAAAGTGTGTGTGTGGAGGGGGGGGGCAACTGTTTAGCATTTGCTTATGCCAGGGTTATTTTAAATGAAAAATACACATAATAATAAAAAGCCTTGAAAAGTAGGAGGGCCTGCCCCCCCCCCCCAAGCATACGCTGCTGCTTCTACTCTATGAGAATATAAGCACTACAAGTATATTAGCACATATTTTGGCATATATTGGAATCAATTACGGCCTTTTAGGTTTTAAGATTACGGAATTATTGATATTTTCAATTTATTACGTCATCTGTTTTATTTTGGTAAAGATTTTAGAAACTCATAAGTTGTAGTATGGGTCCTATACAGTTTTAGCTTTTTTATTTTGCACATATTTATTCCACATCATATATTTTGTAAATATGTTTACAAACAAGACCAGGACATTTTATTCTTCAGATCTGCTCGTGAAGATAATTTTGTATAGCTAGAACAGATATTCTTAAACTTCTTTTTAGAAGCATCAAATTAAATATTTTAATAGAATATTTTGATTAACAATGTCATTTAGTATATTATAGGAATTTGCACATGATTGTGAATTTTAAATTGAACTTGACAACTTGAATGTTGCAAAGAACAATGTTTCATTTTGACAATCTAATTAATGCATGACTAATAAAAGGAGATTGATTTTGTGAGTTGTATAATATAAAAAATCTGATGTGGGCAACACATGACTTTCCTTATATAATGCAATGAATTTACTACTTTTATAGTAAAAAAAAATAGGTTTTTCTTCTAGTAGATACTTATATTATTTCCAAGATATTGAATTTTCGACAATTAGTCGTCATTTTCATTGATTTAGCGTCATTTTAATTTATTTGGCGAGATTTTCGTTAATTTGACAACATTTTAAAAAGTCGTCAAGTTGGCAACATTCCGTCAAATTCGTCGCCAAAATCTTTGAACCATTGAAATCAACAAACAAAATACACTCTCATTAAAAAACATATGTATTATATATTGCAAACATAAGTTTACAATACATATTATATTAGGCAGTCAAGTTTGTACATTGACTAATATGTTTTAATCTCTTTATTAAAAGTACCAACTTATCGAGATCTTCATTGCATAATACGATACAGAAAACAAATCCACATTTTGATTTAATCTTAGAGCTTGGAAACATCTTTGGGCAAGTTTTAATGTCGGTACGAAACTACATGAGATAATTTACCATAGACAGTGACTAAATTTAAAAATAATAATCAATAATATTTAAAATTTACTTTGTGTCAAATTCCGTAGTTTTTTTTTTTTTTTTGTATCTCATCGGTGGTCCTTTTGATGCAATAAAATATTTCCTTTACCTTAATTTCTCTTTCGAATTTTCATCTTTTTTACGCTAGCACTGTCATCCATGTTGGACGCCATGACAGTTAAGTCGCGTAATGCAACTTAAGTAGCTTTCCGGAATACCCCGTTCGCACTGCCGATGTTAAGTCGACTTAAATTTAAGTTGACTTAACTCTTAAGTTGCATCTCCATATAGCGTTCGCACTGCTAAGTCCCATACTCTCGCACAAGGGGAATCTAAGAAAATAACGGTCGTCGCTTCTTCGAGATTACGATTGTTTATTTACGTTGCTTCTTTTGACTTTTTAATTTTTGCGTTGTTTCTCCAGTGTTTTGATTACTATATAGTGTTTTTTATTTTTTTAAAACGTAATTTTTGTTTTATTTACCTAAAATAGAAATAGATTACAAGCATAAATGCTCAGAAATGAATTTCTCGAGGATTTCTGCTTTGTTAATTAAGCAAAAAATAAAAATTAAGCAAATATTCAAATTTTTCATCTATAAAAGTTTTACTGCTGTTATTTTATGTACAAAAAGTTAATAGAATATTATACATTTAAGAAATAGATGCTACTATAGTTCTTAAAAGCAGCTTTCACAACAATATAAACAAAATGACGTATGAAAAAAAAGTTGAAATCACTGCTCTTAGAACTACTTGTTCTGTTTGTACATTATGCTCTTACTCAAAAAATTATTATCTTTATGTTAACGTTCCTTCTAATCATATAATGGAACAGTCTCATCCACAGTTATATTGGGGTAAAAATTCCTCTTAAGATAAATTTAAGTGGTATTTTTATTTCAAGTTGGTATTTGCTACTTATTTATTACTTACCAATCAGCAAGCATATCACCTACAAATTTCTTTAAATATTCAGCAAATGGAAACTAATCAAATTGGTGTTTTAAACTTTCTAACAAAAATATTGCAAATGATTCAAAAAATATTTTATAATTATATGTTGTTATTCTACAGAAAGAAAAAAGCATTCTACTTTGGAATATTTCTCAAATATTTGAAAATCGACAGATTTAATTTATACATGGAATGTGATCCTAATATTTCATTAATTATTGCCTGAATGAAATTTATTTTCTATTTTGACGTTGTAGATAATACCAGTAATAGACCTTATCCTTCATAATGTATTTTTCAAATCTCATCACCAAATTTTGCTATAGTTTAATAGGACTGCTAAAGTCCTAAGATTAGGAAAGCATCTTTGTGAGCTGAGCGACTTTTCGTTTTGTCTGGAGCTTTATCAGGCTTGTGGAACTTGATGTCTTCTGAACCAAATTTATTTATAACCTCTACTTCCATTTCTAGCTATAAAAATCTTCTATTTTTTTTTTTTACATATCTGCTTATTTCTTCGCAATGCAAAACAGTAAAAAAATGCATAGCTTAAATGTTACAGCGATAACTCATTCAGCGAATTACAGCGATAACTCATTCAAACTAACAACTTTTAAAGAGTTTATTTTTAACATGTATAGCAACCCTAAAACAAACCGTATTTTAAAAAATAAGTTTCTTTTTAGAAAAACTAGTCACTTTTTAAAACGCTAAGATGGACTACACAATTTGGCAATTGCCTAAAGACGAAGAGGCAAGCATTCAATTTTTCCAAAAAAATGGAATTCTTCATAAAGAAAAACGATGTTCAAAGGATCATCCGATGAAGTTATGCACAAGTGATTCATCACCAAAATGGCTATGCAGTTTACGATCATGCCGAGAAAAGAAAGGAATGCGTACACAAACCTGGTTTGATGGATCATGAAATTTACAATTTCGTGCCTGCTATACAAATTGATCTTTTTTTTATTGCATATAAAAATAAATGTCCACCAGAGCGAACATTTAGGCTTGTCAATGACTATGTCAACTTTAAAGTTCGGTGGTTTTGGTCTGGTACCCAGCTAACGGAAGAGTACCAAATGTTATTGCATCAATTGGTGCTTCAATGTATAACATATACACTACATATTTGCAAACACTGTGTTAGACACCCTTTCACCAATGCTACCAACTAACCTAAAGCCAAATTAAACTTTTATGGCTAAGTGACATTTAAATAAAATGACCACTGTAAGGAAAAGAATACTGAAATGTTAACGAATGCAAATGGAAAATAGTCTCAATATCAATAGAAGATTCAGGGGGGGGGGGAGACCAGATTGGAAAGTTATGCATTTTAATGTTATCGAAAGCACATTTCCATCAAAATATCCAAACTGTAGTGATTTATTTCTTTGTATAAATAATTCTTAAAATATTATAACATATAAATATATAATATACTATAATTAATAACATAATAACAGTTCATTCACAATATTATAAAAACAGATTTATACAACCTGAACATAATCCATTCTTTTTTGTTTTATTATGCCATGACAAATAATCAAAATATGCATGCAAGATACAAATTTTTTACATACAATTACTTACTTGACACACTCTTAAAAATATGCTATTTCACTTCAACTACATCATAATCTAAATCATGCACATGCAAAACATCAAGATACTAAAATTACTAAAATTATTACATGAAGCTACTTATATGCCACACTGTACATAAAATCACACATTTTTCAAATCTACAAGATGAGAAAAATATCCTTCAAGGAAAAGCAAAAAAAACACTATGAAGATTGCTGACATTTTATATAAGCAGCATAATTCTCTAATAATTATTATCTTTGTATAACTGTAGTGGAAGAAACCGAACCATAGTTTAGAAATCTCATTGTACAATCCAAGCATTAAACTGAAATTAAAAGAAACACAGAAAGGGTACATAGAATAATACTACATTCATGAAATAAATGCAGGGCTGGTTGCACATTCCAATGAATAAACATTATACACTCTTGTTAGAAAACATACAGTTCTGTTAATTATTCAACAGAAACATGCAAAATTGTTAGAATCTATTAAAAACATGCCATTTCAATTCTTAAGTTCCAACTTAGTCTAAGTTATAAACATGCAAAATATCAAGATGCTAAAATTATTACATGAAACTACTTACGTAAAATCAAACATTCTTCAATTCTGTGAGATGAGAAAAATATCCTTGAAGATTTTCAGCCAAAAAACCACTAGAAAGATTGTTGACATTTTATAAGCAGCATAACTCTCTAGTGATTATTTAGCTTTATATGACTGTAGTGGAAGACACTGTAACTATACTTTATAAATCCCATTGTACAATCTAAACATTAAACGGAAATTAAAAGATACACAGAATAGGTACATAGAATAATACTCAATTCATGAAATAAATGCAAGGTTGCACATTGAAATCAACAAAAAAAATACACTGTTATTAGAAAACATGCAGTTCTGTTAATTATTTCCCCGAAACATGCAAAATTGTTAGAATTCATGCAATCTATTAAAAACATGCCATTTCATTTCTAGAGCTCTAACTTAGACTAAGTTATAAACATGTAAAATATAAAGATGCTAAAATTATTACATGAAACTACTTACGTAAAATCAAACATTCTCCAATTCTGTGAGATGAGAAAAATATCCTTGAGATTTTCAGCCAAAAAACCACTAGAAAGATTGTTGATGAAGTGGAAGACACCGTAACTATACTTTATAAATCCCATTGTACAATCTAAACATTAAACTGAAATTAAAAGATACACAGAATGGGTATATAGAATAATACTCAATTCATGAAATAAAAGCAAGGGGGGGGGGGGTTGCACATTGAAATCAACAAACAAAATGCACTCTTGTTAGAAAGCATGCAGTTCTGTTAATTATTTCCACGAAACATGCAAAATTGTTAGAATTCATGCAATCTATTAAAAACATGCTATTTCAATTCTAGAGCTCTAACTTGGACTAAGTTATAAACATGTAAAATATAAAGATGCTAAAATTATTACATGAAACTACTTACGTAAAATCAAACATACTTCAGTTCTGTGAGATGAGAAAAATATCCTTGAGATTTTCAGCCAAAAAACCACTAGAAAGATTGTTGACATTTTATAAGCAACATAACTCTCTAGTGATTATTTAGCTTTATATGACTGTAGTGGAAGACACCGTAAATATACTTTATAAATCCCATTGTACAATCCAAACATTAAACTGAAATTAATAGATACACAGAATGGGTACATGGTATAATACTCAATTCAAGAAATAAATGCAGGGTTACACATTGAAATCAACAAACAAAATACACTCTTGTCAGAAAGCATACAGTTCTGTTAATTATTTCCCCGAAACATGCAAAATTGTTAAAATTCATGCAATCTATTAAAAACATGCTATTTCAATTCTTGAGCTCTAACTCTGACAAAGTTGTAAAGATGCAAAATATTAAGATGCTGAAATTATTACATGCAACTACTTACATAAAATCAAACATTCTTCAATTCTGTGAGATGAGAAAAATATCCTTGAAGATTTTCAGCCAAAAAACCACTAGAAAGATTGTTGACATTTTATAAGCAACATAACTCTCTAGTGATTATTTAGCTTTATATGACTGTAGTGGAAGACACCGTAAGTATACTTTATAAATCCCATTGTACAATCCAAACATTAAACTGAAATTAAAAGATACACAGAATGGATACATAGAATAATACTCAATTCATGAAATAAATGCAAGGTTGCACATTGAAATCAACAAACAAAATACACTCTCATTAAAAAAACATATGTATTATGTATTGCAAACATAAGTTTACAATACATATTATATTAGGCAGTCAAGTTTGTACATTGACTAATATGTTTTAATCTCTTTATTAAAAGTACCAACTTATCGAGATCTTCATTGCATAATACGATACAGAAAACAAATCCACATTTTGATTTAATCTTAGAGCTTGGAAACATCTTTGGGCAAGTTTTAATGTCGGTACGAAACTACATGAGATAATTTACCATAGACAGTGACTAAATTTAAAAATAATAATCAATAATATTTAAAACTTACTTTGTGTCAAATTCCGTATTTTTTTTTTTTTTTTGTATCTCATCGGTGGTCCTTTTGATGCAATAAAATATTTCCTTTACCTTAATTTCTCTTTCGAATTTTCATCTTTTTTACGCTAGCACTGTCATCCATGTTGGACGCCATGACAGTTAAGTCGCGTAATACCCCGTTCGCACTGCCGATGTTAAGTCGACTTAAATTTAAGTTGACTTAACTCTTAAGTTGCATCTCCATATAGCGTTCGCACTGCTAAGTCCCATACTCTCGCACAAGGGGAATCTAAGAAAATAACGGTCGTCGCTTCTTCGAGATTACGATTGTTTATTTACGTTGCTTCTTTTGACTTTTTAATTTTTGCGTTGTTTCTCCAGTGTTTTGATTACTATATAGTGTTTTTTATTTTTTTAAAACGTAATTTTTGTTTTATTTACCTAAAATAGAAATAGATTACAAGCATAAATGCTCAGAAATGAATTTCTCGAGGATTTCTGCTTTGTTAATTAAGCAAATTAAAAATTAAGCAAATATTCAAATTTTTCATCTATAAAAGTTTTACTGCTGTTATTTTATGTACAAAAAGTTAATAGAATATTATACATTTAAGAAATAGATGCTACTATAGTTCTTAAAAGCAGCTTTCACAACAATATAAACAAAATGACGTATGAAAAAAAAGTTGAAATCACTGCTCTTAGAACTACTTGTTCTGTTTGTACATTATGCTCTTACTCAAAAAATTATTATCTTTATGTTAACGTTCCTTCTAATCATATAATGGAACAGTCTCATCCACAGTTATATTGGGGTAAAAATTCCTCTTAAGATAAATTTAAGTGGTATTTTTATTTCAAGTTGGTATTTGCTACTTATTTATTACTTACCAATCAGCAAGCATATCACCTACAAATTTCTTTAAATATTCAGCAAATGGAAACTAATCAAATTGGTGTTTTAAACTTTCTAACAAAAATATTGCAAATGATTCAAAAAATATTTTATAATTATATGTTGTTATTCTACAGAAAGAAAAAAGCATTCTACTTTGGAATATTTCTCAAATATTTGAAAATCGACAGATTTAATTTATACATGGAATGTGATCCTAATATTTCATTAATTATTGCCTGAATGAAATTTATTTTCTATTTTGACGTTGTAGATAATACCAGTAATAGACCTTATCCTTCATAATGTATTTTTCAAATCTCATCACCAAATTTTGCTATAGTTTAATAGGACTGCTAAAGTCCTAAGATTAGGAAAGCATCTTTGTGAGCTGAGCGACTTTTCGTTTTGTCTGGAGCTTTATCAGGCTTGTGGAACTTGATGTCTTCTGAACCAAATTTATTTATAACCTCTGCTTCCATTTCTAGCTATAAAAATCTTCTATTTTTTTTTTTACATATCTGCTTATTTCTTCGCAATGCAAAACAGTAAAAAAATGCATAGCTTAAATGTTACAGCGATAACTCATTCAGCGAATTACAGCGATAACTCATTCAAACTAACAACTTTTAAAGAGTTTATTTTTAACATGTATAGCAACCCTAAAACAAACCGTATTTTAAAAAATAAGTTTCTTTTTAGAAAAACTAGTCACTTTTTAAAACGCTAAGATGGACTACACAATTTGGCAATTGCCTAAAGACGAAGAGGCAAGCATTCAATTTTTCCAAAAAAATGGAATTCTTCATAAAGAAAAACAATGTTCAAAGGATCATCCGATGAAGTTATGCACAAGTGATTCATCACCAAAATGGCTATGCAGTTTACGATCATGCCGAGAAAAGAAAGGAATACGTACACAAACCTGGTTTGATGGATCATGAAATTTACAATTTCGTGCCTGCTATACAAATTGATCTTTTTTTTATTGCATATAAAAATAAATGTCCACCAGAGCGAACATTTAGGCTTGTCGATGACTATGTCAACTTTAAAGTTCGGTGGTTTTGGTCTGGTACCCAGCTAACGGAAGAGTACCAAATGTTATTGCATCAATTGGTGCTTCAATGTATAACATATACACTGCATATTTGCAAACACTGTGTTAGACACCCTTTCACCAATGCTACCAACTAACCTAAAGCCAAATTAAACTTTTATGGCTAAGTGACATTTAAATAAAATGACCACTGTAAGGAAAAGAATACTGAAATGTTAACGAATGCAAATGGAAAATAGTCTCAATATCAATAGAAGATTCAGGGGGGGGGGGAGACCAGATTGGAAAGTTATGCATTTTAATGTTATCGAAAGCACATTTCCATCAAAATATCCAAACTGTAGTGATTTATTTCTTTGTATAAATAATTCTTAAAATATTATAACATATAAATATATAATATACTATAATTAATAACATAATAACAGTTCATTCACAATATTATAAAAACAGATTTATACAACCTGAACATAATCCATTCTTTTTTGTTTTATTATGCCATGACCAGGCCCGGTTTAAGGCGTGGGCGGCGTGGGCAATTGCCCACAGCGGACGAATTAGGGGCGGCCATTTGGAAGTGAAATTAGGTGTAGTAAGAATGACTTTTGTGGTCGTATTAAAAAAAATATTTTGAAAATGAACCAATTTTGTGCCACTTTAATATAAATGAATTTACTTTTTTAGATAGTATTAAAATATAAAAAGGATAAAATCGTTTTTCTCCCATAATTATATCTTTTTCGAAGCAATGTACAGTTCTGCTTGAAAGTACGTACGCTCAAACACTTGGGAGATTACCAGATTTTAAACAACTTGCAGCTGGGTGCAGCCTGCAATCCCTTAGGGGACTTTGTTTCCCCCAAATACTGGGAAAACCCCAAGGGCCGATTCTCAGAATTTTTCCTGGTTTCAAATTCAAATTGCAAACACATGGATGCGGCCTCTATGATCGCACTTCTAAAAGGACGGGAGGGAGGAGATTAGTCCAGATGGTCATTCTTTTGGTCGTCTACCGTTTTAGCTGATTTAGGCATTGAGCCTAGCTGAAGACCATGTAGATAACAAACACAATGACTGCAAGTAAAAAGCTACTTCTTATTGTTCAAAGTGTTGTGTTATGCTGCCGTGCAAGATTCACAAATCCATCGACAAATATGGCTGTCTAAGTTCTAACTATTCGGGTAACTTTTTCTTTCAATTATTTAAAATATTTTTGCAAAATTTCTTAATTGACTACATTTTTTGTTGATTTTTAATGTGTTTCAACCAATAAAATTAATTTGGTACTGAATTTAGTCTTTGGTATTAGCCCCAGAATAATATTGATAAAAGAATAATTTTTCATGTTTTTATCCAAAATAATATGCCCCTTGGCTGTTCTATGAGGAATTTCAGAGGCAAATAACTAAGCAATGGTGTAAAATGATCTTAATTTTGTATTTTTTCCAGTTTCATTGCAAAATGAAAAAAAAAATGGTACAAAATATTTTTGCGAAGTAAAATATTCCTTTTTGAATATCTGCATGAAAGTGCAAAAGTTGTTTATAAATTGTTAGAGCTGTTTCATAAATTAATAAATTTATTCTATAGACTCAATCTAGGAATTATATATATTCTTTTGCTCATGCATACAAATTTCTGTCTAGATATACGTTCAATAATCCGTAAATACTATTTTATTTTTTCATAATTACACTTTTAGTTATAATTTAATACACTTTTAAGTAAAATGTTAATTAAACAACCTTAACATTTATAATATACATTTTGATATTGTGATTTTCTTATTTCTACTCAAACAATTCAATTAATATCCCCATGTTCTAGTCAACATTCGATTTATTATTATTCTTATATAAAGTTGTATTGTATGATATGTAGTATTTTTTTGTCCATTTTTTATTTCAAAACCAAGAAAAAATGAAACATTGACGTTCCTCTTTTCCAACGAATGGAATTTATTTTTTATTCTTAATACACCCTATTTTTATTACCCCACTCGAAAGTTCATATTTTTTATTTTCTAACCCCCCCCCCCCTCCCCCCCCCCATCCTTTTTAAAATGAATTTGGAAGCATTTGGATATTTTCCTGTGTTTCTGTTGGACCCATGTATCTCCAAATTCTTTTCAGATGTTTTCTTTTATTATTTTTTTCAAAATTACGAAAATAAATATTACGTGTTTTACCGCCTTGTTCTCTAATGATTGCAAATATGATTTTCCCCTCTCTCTTAGTTTTGTTATGCACTTTATCTTTCGGCAGAAAATTAGAATATTTTTAATTTTTACCCCCTCCACCTTTTTTCCTAATTGTTGTCCCCTTTTCTATTCTATATATTTTTCCTGCTTTTGAATTAGGTTTTGTATCTTCGAACATTTTTTTATATTTTTTCATTCACTTGTCACAAACTCAGGGGCATTTTAAACATTACATTTCAATCGTCTTCACTCCCCAGTGAATCTATAATAATGAAAAGAAGAATCTATCTGTGTGTTTGTCCACAATGCCGACCGATATCTATCTCATTGAATTTTTTCACACAGTCTCATCTCCGGCCATCCATTTTGTTACTCCATGTCTTCGGACGAGTCGGTTGGCCTGGGCTTTCGACACAGTCTCATCTATACCTGAACTAATGCATCTCGAAGGCATTTTACCAAAATTTACATTCGATTTTTAACGAATTTTAAAATTCCAAAATCAGATAATCTCCAGCTACTGATATGACCTAGCAGCTTTATTCTCGATTTAACAGTTACAGAATCTCCAGCCATCGATATGTTCTAACAGCTAATCATACGATTTAACAGCTACCGTAACGATCTAATGCCACGTTCATCTCCTAGAGGTTATTTATCTTTCATTCATTTATATTTTGCATCACGGAGAGCGTTTATGTTTTTTTTCGCTTTGCGGATAGCGTACTGGTAATTTGACGTCGGTTTAGGATTTGAAGAAAATTGAGTAGTGTTATTTGTAAGTGTAGTAACGGGGGTTTATTTGCATCCCAGTCAATACCGGGTAATTCGTTCCAGTGATGCAATAAAGCAAATGTTAAATTAGTCAAAGTGTAAAATTTTGTTGTAATTTGGATAGTATTCCATTATTATGTATATTTCCGTATGTATATTTCCACCTATTCTGTTCAAACCTCACCAATCATTAAACATCTTTAGAATCCCCCAAGTTCATTTAACTTTCTAATTTTTTTTTAAACAAAACAAAATATCTCGTGTTTGTGCACTAATATTTCACAAAAGATTAAGTAACCAGACTGATGTGCAACAATCGTGGCATTTCAAATATTACAGCTTTCTCACCCATTAGAAAACTTGATTTTTGAAGTATAGTTGTTATATTCTATGTTCCTTCTGTATGTTAATCAGATTTTAGAGGGGCTACAATGGACAGTCACAAACTGCTTCGAAATAGAATCCCAGATTTTTATCTGCGAAATCAAAAACCAACAAATTTAAATATTTTTGCATTTTAAATTTAATATTAAAGATTAGCTATTTAAATAAATTGCTGATAATATAACCGGCAAAATTCTGAATTGTCCTGTTATATTATGTCTTAGCTTCGTAGGGATTGAAATGCTTTTCCTTCATCTCTCCTCTTTCCTAATTTATTCATAAAATCATTTCTTTGATTTGCTTATAATGTTTTACTGCTAAGATAAACAAATTATTCATAAGATTTATGCAATTAAAAATTCAAATTTTATTAAAAAATGGATGAGGGCAACTTTCATGACACTACATAATGAGTAAGTTACTTTTGATTCCTGATAAATTCAGAAAAATATAATCGGCGGTGACTGTAGTCCGATGGAACCGAAATTGCTTTGCGTGAATAATATTTTGTAAGATCCAACTCCAGTAAAGTTCAATAAGTTTATTCGATTATTTCAGACTCATTTGTTTCGTTTATAGGCTTTCAAAGCAATACAAATTACTAGCAATACAAATTAACTATTTGTAACTAGCTAGCGCTTTTAATTTTCACCCCGATTTCATCTGAAAACTCCGACCATAGACTCCACTTTTATATATTCGATTATTTTACTAACTTGATTTGCAGTATAAAAATTAAACTTACTGTGGAGATTTTACATTCGAGTTAATCTATAAACGTGTCTGGCGGCACATAAATACGTTATTGAATGCGTATATTTCCACCTATTCTGTTCAAACCTCACCAATCATTAAACATCTTTAGAATCCCCATATTCATTTGACTTCCTAATTTTTTTTTTAACAAAGCAAAATATCTCGTGCTTGTGCACCAATATTTCACAAAAGAGTAAGTAACCAGACTGATCTGCAACAATCGTGGCATTTCAAATATTACAGCTTTCTCACCCATTGGAAAACTTGGTTTTTAAAGTATAGTGGTTATAATTTCGATATACTTCAAAAATCAAGAAAGTGACCTAAAATTATATACACCTGTAGGATTTTTAAAGAGCAATAAATTCATACTAATTGTTTATAGTTATCACTTTTAGTTTTTAAGGTATAAGCATTACAAACTTGAAATACTTCAAATTTTCAAACTTCTTCCACTTGACAAGATGATTACTCGAAAACTATAAAAGCTTTTTTAAATATACATATAAATTTAGAAACTAAATTTCTTCATACATATTTTTTTATCACTTAATATAATTCTATCGATCTTTTATAATTTCGAAGATATTTCGAGTGAAAGTATGAAACATGGAAAAAAACTCATTTTTATGTTTCAAAGTTTAAGCCACCCCTCCCACAAAAAATAGAGTTCGATCCAAAATCCAATTATATACACTTGTAGGGCTTTTACAGAGCTACAAATTTATGCTTATTGTTCAAAGCTAGTTCTTTTAGTTTTTGAGATGTTACTAACTTGAAAAATGAAAAAATTTCAATCTTCTTCAATTTGACAAGACGATTACTCGAGAACTATAAAAGCTTTTCTTAATAATAAATATAGATTTTGATACTAAATTTCCTAGTACGTATTTTTGTCGTTTACTATTTATATCTTTATTTTATAGTTTAAAATGAAAACAAGAATAATAAAAACACTCGCTGGGACAGCGTTTTCTAGAAAAAAAATTTGAATATTAGAATATTGATATTATTATTATAAGTGTCCAAAAGGTTTACATTTTTCATAACACTTCGTTTTTCCTACACAGAAACCCCAAACATAGATGTTATTCCCGTAAACTTACATATAATATGATTGTTTATTTAATATTTTTGAATGCCGTTTTCTTCTTATGATTTAAAAGAAGTTTGAAAATTTGCGACCTTCCGAGTGTTCATTTCCCTTTAAAATCATAAATTTTGTTCACTTCACTCCATTCGTTCTAGAAATTTTGTCTCTCTAGACTCCTATACACACCCATATATACATTACACTCACGCACAGACATCCATTTAAAAGTAATTGATATGGGTTAAAGGATGTCCAAAACGTATATTAATCCGTCGAAAATTCGAGTTTTCGACCCCATCATTATTTTCCAATACATCATTTGTGTGCAGGGAAATTACAAATAAAGTCCAAAATTCAGTTATGTATTATAAATTACTGCTGCATTATGCATGCATGTATGCATGTAGAAAGAAATGTAAGGCATTACATTTTCTAAACCGCTAATTAAAACTCTAAATTTAGATGAGAATAAAATTTGATAGTGTGAGATCAGAAATAGATCTCACACTTTGATGAGACAAGCTTATATGTGTAATTTATTGTGCACAAAACGGCAAACAATACTGTCAGTCTGGATTGCGTCGAGTTTTACAACACGGGAACCCAAAAGGTCACAAAATCATAAATTTAGGGGCGCCAAGACAACGGGAGGGGGGGAGAGCGGACCCTTACGAGGATGTGAATCATGCCATTGGATAAAGATTAACCAATGGAAAATGGGCTTGTTGCGTCACATTAAGAAGGAAGGAATTATTAAGGAAACATTAAGAAAATTTTTATTATATATTTGTATTTTATATTTATATATATGAAGGGCGGCCCCAAACTGTCTTGCCCACACACGAAAATATCCTTGAACCGGCCCTGGCCATGACAAATAATCAAAATATGCATGCAAGATACAAATTTTTTACATACAATTACTTACTTGACACACTCTTAAAAATATGCTATTTCACTTCAACTACATCATAATCTAAATCATGCACATGCAAAACATCAAGATACTAAAATTACTAAAATTATTACATGAAGCTACTTATATGCCACACTGTACATAAAATCACACATTTTTCAAATCTACAAGATGAGAAAAATATCCTTCAAGGAAAAGCAAAAAAAACACTATGAAGATTGCTGACATTTTATATAAGCAGCATAATTCTCTAATAATTATTATCTTTGTATAACTGCAGTGGAAGAA
Source organism: Amaurobius ferox (assembly GCA_951213105.1). NCBI lineage: Eukaryota > Metazoa > Arthropoda > Arachnida > Araneae > Amaurobiidae > Amaurobius > Amaurobius ferox. The sequence continues at coordinate 108,439,069 of OX578142.1, read as the reverse complement.
ACCGAACCATAGTTTAGAAATCTCATTGTACAATCCAAGCATTAAACTGAAATTAAAAGAAACACAGAAAGGGTACATAGAATAATACTACATTCATGAAATAAATGCAGGGCTGGCTGCACATTCCAATGAATAAACATTATACACTCTTGTTAGAAAACATACAGTTCTGTTAATTATTCAACAGAAACATGCAAAATTGTTAGAATCTATTAAAAACATGCCATTTCAATTCTTAAGTTCCAACTTAGTCTAAGTTATAAACATGCAAAATATCAAGATGCTAAAATTATTACATGAAACTACTTACGTAAAATCAAACATTCTTCAATTCTGTGAGATGAGAAAAATATCCTTGAAGATTTTCAGCCAAAAAACCACTAGAAAGATTGTTGACATTTTATAAGCAGCATAACTCTCTAGTGATTATTTAGCTTTATATGACTGTAGTGGAAGACACTGTAACTATACTTTATAAATCCCATTGTACAATCTAAACATTAAACTGAAATTAAAAGATACACAGAATAGGTACATAGAATAATACTCAATTCATGAAATAAATGCAAGGTTGCACATTGAAATCAACAAAAAAAATACACTGTTATTAGAAAACATGCAGTTCTGTTAATTATTTCCCCGAAACATGCAAAATTGTTAGAATTCATGCAATCTATTAAAAACATGCCATTTCATTTCTAGAGCTCTAACTTAGACTAAGTTATAAACATGTAAAATATAAAGATGCTAAAATTATTACATGAAACTACTTACGTAAAATCAAACATTCTCCAATTCTGTGAGATGAGAAAAATATCCTTGAGATTTTCAGCCAAAAAACCACTAGAAAGATTGTTGATGAAGTGGAAGACACCGTAACTATACTTTATAAATCCCATTGTACAATCTAAACATTAAACTGAAATTAAAAGATACACAGAATGGGTATATAGAATAATACTCAATTCATGAAATAAAAGCAGGGGGGGTTGCACATTGAAATCAACAAACAAAATGCACTCTTGTTAGAAAACATGCAGTTCTGTTAATTATTTCCACGAAACATGCAAAATTGTTAGAATTCATGCAATCTATTAAAAACATGCTATTTTATTTCTAGAGCTCTAACTTAGACTAAGTTATAAACATGTAAAATATAAAGATGCTAAAATTATTACATGAAACTACTTACGTAAAATCAAACATTCTCCAATTCTGTGAGATGAGAAAAATATCCTTGAGATTTTCAGCCAAAAAACCACTAGAAAGATTGTTGATGAAGTGGAAGACACCGTAACTATACTTTATAAATCCCATTGTACAATCTAAATATTAAACTGAAATTAAAAGATACACAGAATGGGTATATAGAATAATACTCAATTCATGAAATAAAAGCAAGGGGGGGGGGTTGCACATTGAAATCAACAAACAAAATGCACTCTTGTTAGAAAGCATGCAGTTCTGTTAATTATTTCCACGAAACATGCAAAATTGTTAGAATTCATGCAATCTATTAAAAACATGCTATTTCAATTCTAGAGCTCTAACTTGGACTAAGTTATAAACATGTAAAATATAAAGATGCTAAAATTATTACATGAAACTACTTACATAAAATCAAACATTCTTCAATTCTGTGAGATGAGAAAAATATCCTTGAAGATTTTCAGCCAAAAAACCACTAGAAAGATTGTTGACATTTTATAAGCAACATAACTCTCTAGTGATTATTTAGCTTTATATGACTGTAGTGGAAGACACCGTAAGTATACTTTATAAATCCCATTGTACAATCCAAACATTAAACTGAAATTAAAAGATACACAGAATGGGTACATAGAATAATACTCAATTCATGAAATAAATGCAAGGTTGCACATTGAAATCAACAAACAAAATACACTCTCATTAAAAAACATATGTATTATGTATTGCAAACATAAGTTTACAATACATATTATATTAGGCAGTCAAGTTTGTACATTGACTAATATGTTTTAATCTCTTTATTAAAAGTACCAACTTATCGAGATCTTCATTGCATAATACGATACAGAAAACAAATCCACATTTTGATTTAATCTTAGAGCTTGGAAACATCTTTGGGCAAGTTTTAATGTCGGTACGAAACTACATGAGATAATTTACCATAGACAGTGACTAAATTTAAAAATAATAATCAATAATATTTAAAACTTACTTTGTGTCAAATTCCGTATTTTTTTTTTTTTTTGTATCTCATCGGTGGTCCTTTTGATGCAATAAAATATTTCCTTTACCTTAATTTCTCTTTCGAATTTTCATCTTTTTTACGCTAGCACTGTCATCCATGTTGGACGCCATGACAGTTAAGTCGCGTAATGCAACTTAAGTAGCTTTCCGGAAGGAACTTAAACTAAGTCGCTTTGGAAGAAGTTAAGTCGCAAACGCCGCCATATTTGAGTCGCATTCGGGAGATAAGTCGACTTAACTTTCAGTGCGAACGGGGTAGAAGGAACTTAAACTAAGTCGCTTTGGAAGAAGTTAAGTCGCAAACGCCGCCATATTTGAGTACGAGCGGATAAATAGCACCGGACCCACTCCGACGTCATGATGTGACGTCAGCCGATGTCAATATCGACGACCAATAGTAGCTTCAGAGAACTGCGCCTGTGCACGGAGATGGCAATTTGTAATACGAACTCATCATCACTCAGCTGTTAAATTTACTATCGTATACTAGTATTATTAGATAGTTTAGAATATTAAATTCTAAGTTAGAGTTGATGCTTAAAATGAACTACGCCTGTGCAAGGAGTATTTTGTTTTAATTACGATCTCGGTATTATTCAAGGCGATTTAAATATATTTATATCTCCTTCCTATTATTGGATAGCATAGAATATTAAACTCTATAATTGATGGCTAGATGTGATATATAGATATAATTTAGTCATTTTGAGAGTCAGGTGTCAATGGACGAATTTGGCGAAGGATATTTTTCTCATCTTGTAGATTTGAAAAATGTGTGATTTTATGTACAGTGTGGCATATAAGTAGCTTCATGTAATAATTTTAGTATCTTGATGTTTTGCATGTGCATGATTTAGATTATGATGTAGTTGAAGTGAAATAGCATATTTTTAAGAGTGTGTCAAGTAAGTAATTGTATGTAAAAAATTTGTATCTTGCATGCATATTTTGATTATTTGTCATGGCATAATAAAACAAAAAAGAATGGATTATGTTCAGGTTGTATAAATCTGTTTTTATAATATTGTGAATGAACTGTTATTATGTTATTAATTATAGTATATTATATATTTATATGTTATAATATTTTAAGAATTATTTATACAAAGAAATAAATCACTACAGTTCGGATATTTTGATGGAAATGTGCTTTCGATAACATTAAAATGCATAACTTTCCAATCTGGTCTCCCCCCCCCCCCCTGAATCTTCTATTGATATTGAGACTATTTTCCATTTGCATTCGTTAACATTTCAGTATTCTTTTCCTTACAGTGGTCATTTTATTTAAATGTCACTTAGCCATAAAAGTTTAATTTGGCTTTAGGTTAGTTGGTAGCATTGGTGAAAGGGTGTCTAACACAGTGTTTGCAAATATGCAGTGTATATGTTATACATTGAAGCACCAATTGATGCAATAACATTTGGTTCTCTTCCGTTAGCTGGGTACCAGACCAAAACCACCGAACTTTAAAGTTGACATAGTCATCGACAAGCCTAAATGTTCGCTCTGGTGGACATTTATTTTTATATGCAATAAAAAAAAGATCAATTTGTATAGCAGGCACGAAATTGTAAATTTCATGATCCATCAAACCAGGTTTGTGTACGCATTCCTTTCTTTTCTCGGCATGATCGTAAACTGCATAGCCATTTTGGTGATGAATCACTTGTGCATAACTTCATCGGATGATCCTTTGAACATCGTTTTTCTTTATGAAGAATTCCATTTTTTTGGAAAAATTGAATGCTTGCCTCTTCGTCTTTAGGCAATTGCCAAATTGTGTAGTCCATCTTAGCGTTTTAAAAAGTGACTAGCTTTTCTAAAAAGAAACTTATTTTTTAAAATACGGTTTGTTTTAGGGTTGCTATACATGTTAAAAATAAACTCTTTAAAAGTTGTTAGTTTGAATGAGTTATCGCTGTAATTCGCTGAATGAGTTATCGCTATGCATTTTTTTACTGTTTTGCATTGCGAAGAAATAAGCAGATATGTAAAAAAAAAAAATAGAAGATTTGTATAGCTAGAAATGGAAGCAGAGGTTATAAATAAATTTGGTTCAGAAGACATCAAGTTCCACAAGCCTGATAAAGCTCCAGACAAAACGAAAAGTCGCTCAGCTCACAAAGATGCTTTCCTAATCTTAGGACTTTAGCAGTCCTATTAAACTATAGCAAAATTTGGTGATGAGATTTGAAAAATACATTATGAAGGATAAGGTCTATTACTGGTATTATCTACAACGTCAAAATAGAAAATAAATTTCATTCAGGCAATAATTAATGAAATATTAGGATCACATTCCATGTATAAATTAAATCTGTCGATTTTCAAATATTTGAGAAATATTCCAAAGTAGAATGCTTTTTTCTTTCTGTAGAATAACAACATATAATTATAAAATATTTTTTGAATCATTTGCAATATTTTTGTTAGAAAGTTTAAAACACCAATTTGATTAGTTTCCATTTGCTGAATATTTAAAGAAATTTGTAGGTGATATGCTTGCTGATTGGTAAGTAATAAATAAGTAGCAAATACCAACTTGAAATAAAAATACCACTTAAATTTATCTTAAGAGGAATTTTTACCCCAATATAACTGTGGATGAGACTGTTCCATTATATGATTAGAAGGAACGTTAACATAAAGATAATAATTTTTTGAGTAAGAGCATAATGTACAAACAGAACAAGTAGTTCTAAGAGCAGTGATTTCAACTTTTTTTTCATACGTCATTTTGTTTATATTGTTGTGAAAGCTGCTTTTAAGAACTATAGTAGCATCTATTTCTTAAATGTATAATATTCTATTAACTTTTTGTACATAAAATAACAGCAGTAAAACTTTTATAGATGAAAAATTTGAATATTTGCTTAATTTTTATTTTTTGCTTAATTAACAAAGCAGAAATCCTCGAGAAATTCATTTCTGAGCATTTATGCTTGTAATCTATTTCTATTTTAGGTAAATAAAACAAAAATTACGTTTTAAACAAATAAAAAACACTATATAGTAATCAAAACACTGGAGAAACAACGCAAAAATTAAAAAGTCAAAAGAAGCAACGTAAATAAACAATCGTAATCTCGAAGAAGCGACGACCGTTATTTTCTTAGATTCCCCTTGTGCGAGAGTATGGGACTTAGCAGTGCGAACGCTATATGGAGATGCAACTTAAGAGTTAAGTCAACTTAAATTTAAGTCGACTTAACATCGGCAGTGCGAACGGGGTATTCCGGAAAGCTACTTAAGTTGCATTACGCGACTTAACTGTCATGGCGTCCAACATGGATGACAGTGCTAGCGTAAAAAAGATGAAAATTCGAAAGAGAAATTAAGGTAAAGGAAATATTTTATTGCATCAAAAGGACCACCGATGAGATACAAAAAAAAAAAAAAAAACTACGGAATTTGACACAAAGTAAATTTTAAATATTATTGATTATTATTTTTAAATTTAGTCACTGTCTATGGTAAATTATCTCATGTAGTTTCGTACCGACATTAAAACTTGCCCAAAGATGTTTCCAAGCTCTAAGATTAAATCAAAATGTGGATTTGTTTTCTGTATCGTATTATGCAATGAAGATCTCGATAAGTTGGTACTTTTAATAAAGAGATTAAAACATATTAGTCAATGTACAAACTTGACTGCCTAATATAATATGTATTGTAAACTTATGTTTGCAATATATAATACATATGTTTTTTAATGAGAGTGTATTTTGTTTGTTGATTTCAATGTGCAACCTTGCATTTATTTCAT